>VZRF01006287.1:0-61267 GCA_013396875.1 Vireo altiloquus
GAGGGTGGCGGTGGCGGCCAATGGACGCGGCCGGAGGGCGGGAGCTGAGGCGAGCCGGGGCCGCCGTCCCGGTGCGCCCCTGCTGTGCCTGCCTTTGTCACCGGGGCCGCCGTCCCGCTGCGCTCCTGCTGTGTCCCGCTTTGTCACCGGGGCCGCCGTCCCGGTGCGCCCCTGCTGTGTCCGGCTTTGTCACCGGGGCCGCCGTCCCGCTGCGCTCCTGCTGTGTCCCGCTTTGTCACCGGGGCCGCCGTCCCGGTGCGCCCCTGCTGTGCCTGCCTTTGTCACCGGGGCCGCCGTCCCGGTGCGCCCCTGCTGTGCCTGCCTTTGTCACCGGGGCCGCCGTCCCGCTGCGCTCCTGCCGTGTCCCGCTTTGTCCCTGGGGCAGCTGTCCCCGGGCCCGGTAGCAGCAGCGGCGGCCCCCGGGGCAGGGGGACATCGAGCGGCCGAAGGCGGTGACCGATCGGTGCCCTGCCCGCGGCGGGAGGACGAGCCGGGCCCCCGGCGAGCCAAATGGCTGCGGGTCAATGTCTGAGCAGTTGCGTTAAAGAGATGCCACCCGAGAGCCAACCCCCCTTTGAGAGCAGCTGGCACTGTCCCCGCACAGAGACACCTGCACCTGAACCAAGGTGCTCCCACGCTTGGAACCTGCTCCACACTGATCTCTCGTGTGACATTTTCTCCCATAAGTCCCAGCCTTAAATGTATCATTTTTAGCAGGAGCTTTCATTTCCCGTTCCCAAAAATTTGTTTTGGGACATGTGTACCCTGACAAGGAGATGAACCTCAAATGTTCCCTCCCTGGCCCTTGGAACCTGCATCTCCACCTTTGAGAGTTATCTTTTTTGGGACTGACACTGACCCAGACCCGATGAAGACCTAATTCCCACACGTTCAACTAACTCCAGGATTTGCCATCAGAGACTGCTTTGGGTTGGAAGGGACCTTTACACGTCCAACCCCTGCCATGGGCAGTGACACCTTCAGTGATGGTGCTAAACTGAACATGGGCACCTGCAACACCACAGACAATCCTGTAGACTTACAGCCTGGCCTCTCCTGGTACTTAAAGAGGAATTTGGGGCTTCTCTCACTCCTTCCTTCAGTTTTTATCGCACAGCCTTGCCAGGGGGGCAGGTCTCAGTACCCCTCTCCCTGTGGGTCCCCTCTCAAGCACTGCCTCAGGACGAGGCACCCTGCATTCCAGGACACAGCTGAAGCGGGAACGTGCCAGCTCAGGGGGAAGGGAAATCGCTGCTGCCGCACCTTGGCTGAGCTCCGTGGGGCGGAACTGCCCATGGCTGTAAAGCACGAAGTGTTGAGAAGGTTCTACAAGGTCCCACCCATGCGTTGTCCCCTCCAAGGGGAGCAGAGGGTGACACCAGTGCCCAGTAGAGCCAAACGATGACAAAACACAAGTACTGTGGTCAGGCTGAGGTAATAAATACATCTATTCATGGAAACAATGCAGCAGTGCAATGTTTTATTGAAAAAAAAATAATAATAATCTCACTTGATACCTCAGAAGACTGCATCGCAACGTTGGTGGGCTGAGAGCGGCGTCGGAGGCACCCGCGCAGGGAGCCCCCGAGAGCCCTCCCCTTGCCCGGGGTCTGCCGGCTGCCGACTGCTCCTGGCAAGGAGAGGAGGGATTGCCCAGGTTAATGCCCTACGTCCTACCACAGCATGGCTGGCTCAGTCTGCCTGCATCTCCTCGTCACCTCCAAGCTCCCTGGGGACAGCGGTTCCCTCAAGCACAGGACTTGCTGTTAACCTGCTTTATTTTCTTTTTTTTTTTTTAAATCTTTTTGTTAAAAAGCCACCCCACATCTTTGCCCTTTTTTGAAGAGTCCAACGTACGATTATAGTGCAAGAGGGCTTGGTACAAGTGAGCATTACCAGCATGCCGTGGGGGGACAGTCCTCCCCTACAAACACATCATTGTAGGATTAAAAGAACACCGTATCTCCGGAGAGAAGCTGTAGTGGGTCACCATGAAACAGCTTTCAAACCAACCCACTTAAAAACAAGGTCAGGAAAGTTTCTAAACAATCAAATACATTCACTTAAAAAAACAAAAACAAAAAAAAACCAAAAAAACAAAACAAAACAAAAAAAACCCCCCAAAACAAAAGAAACCAAAAACATTTAAGAACAAAACCTGTTGAGATGGCCCCTTTCCCCCCCCGCCCTCCCTCACCCTGCAAACACTTAGAATATGCTGCAACTACAAGCTGCTCCTTGAGCGGACGCAGCGAGGAATGACCAAACACGGCAGGAGATGCAGAGAGTTCTGGTGACAGGCACTTAGTGGGGCTTGGGAGGGCAGCAACAGAAGTGTCTCAGGGCCCGGCTCCATCGGCAGCGGGCAGGGCAGCTCCCCGGGGAGTGCCTGTGCCCCTGGACCCCCCTCCCAAGACACCAAACCATGGTTTCCTACAGCAGAGAGGGGAATGCCTGTGCCAGAGACGGCGGCTTCTGGGAGCCACTGGCAGCGGAGTTTGGAAAGAGAAAGGGGGAATGTGACCATGGCCACATCCTCCCTGGGGCAGGAGGGGACAGGGATGCTTGCCTGGCATGTGCCTGCGGGAGGTGAGTGGTGCCCTTCCTGCCCTGTTCCCGCCCTGCCCGTGGCCTGGCTGGAGGAAAAGTGCTTTGCTAAGGGGGAAAGGAGGTGCATGTGTGAGCCAAGGGCTCTGCGCCTCCATCACGCTCGTTGGGATAAGGCATGGAGGGAACACAGCGCAGAATGGAGAAGAGACGCCCTGTGGGGATCCCAGCCAGGAGCGAGACTTTTCCACCCTGGCACCACCCTAGTGTCTGCCTGACTCAGGAAAGCATGAGGAACAAGTCCAGACCTTGCTGCCCAGGCTGATCTCCTGCCCCCTAAGCCCACTCCTACCCAGCCAGGGAAACTGAGCCTCCTGGCAATGCCGCTCTGTGAACTCCAAGCTACACAGATTATCATTAAATTCAATAAATGATAATGAGATCTAGTCCCTCCGTTTCCTCCCTTCATGCTCTCTAGGATTTTCGGGTAAGCCAGGCCTGAGTTTACGACAGGTGAACAGTTCCAGCCTGGTCTGGTGTCACACATGGAAAGACAAAGTCGAAGGAACTTACTCACAACCTCCTCAAAGCTGCCCGAGTTCTCCCACAGCCCTGCAACCTCTCCAGTAACCCTGGCAGCCTCATCTCCTCCCAATTTGGGAAATGCTGCAGTTGGATGCGAGATTTCACTCTTTTTCTGGGTGTGAAAAGCACCCCAAGCCCTTTCCTTGCTATTGGTTTGGCTCAAAGTGGTATAGGAGAACCGTGGCTGCGCTGGGGGTGGGACAGTGCAGGTGCACTTGTGCCTGCCCCACGCTCATAGAGAGGATGTGAAGGTGATTCCAGTCAAACCTATCTGATCATTGGGAGATGGCATCAGTGTTAAGGCATGAAGTATCCTCTACCCTGCTGGGGAAATTTTGCTCCCACTAATCTGTTCTAACAGAAGGTTCCCAACCACCCTAATGAGGGATTTGGGAAGGCTGCCTGGCTGCCCACACTGAGAAACACCCAGGCTTCAGGAAATGGCCATTTCTCAGGAACCTCAGTCCTGATCTACCTCTTAAACTAGCACAAAATTTATCAGGCTTGGCAAAGCCAATGCTGCTCCCTCTGGCCCACGTTGGGCGACAGCCTCACGTCTCCTGGCCAGCTGGATCAGGCACGGTGTAGGAAACCATGGAAAGGACATTCACTGGCAGCTAGGAAGGGTGATTGGAAATTCAAGTATACTTTCCTCAGCGCGCGGCCCAAGGTGGGTATCGGGAGCCCCAGACTGGCACGAGGGTCCTGGACATACCCACTCAAGGGCGTTCCATGCACCCCACTGTCCTCCCCACTGGATGTCTGCCTGCGCTGGCGCGGCCACGCAGAGATCCACAGATACAATGTGCATCTGTAAATGCTAAAAATAATAAAAAGTGCAACGACGTCAGCTTCTTTAAAACAATCCACACTGCTCTGTTACTGTCAGAGGAGGGAGGTGTCAAGGGAGCCGGAAAAAAAACCCTAACTGGAACAGTAGATTGCAAATTTCTCACAGCTTGCACATTACAGTGTAACTGTTCCCAAGGAGCCATAGAGGGAACCTGTCTCTTCCTGCTGCAGCAGTCAGGCCCTTCTCCCAGCAACTCTCCTGCCTGCCCCGCATCCTCCTGCCCTCTCCACAGCCAATCAAGCCTATGGGATTTCTTCACTTAATTAAGGAGGGAGGAGGACAGAGGAGCAGAGTGCAGGGGAGGGAGGGGAGGAAAGTGAGCAGGAACTAAGCACAGTCCTCAGGTTTGCGTGAACGATGCCTTCGCCGTAAACAACAGGAAGGAGGGTCAGCCAGCCAGCCCCCCTCCCAGGGCGACCAAGACCTGAGCCAGCCACAGTCCTGGTCCCAAAAGGAGCTTCAGGCTTGGAGTGAACGAGGGAGACCATTCAGCAGATCCACCCCAGAGTGGTTTGTTTTGGAACGTTTTCTTCTCTTTTTGGTTTAAAATGTCACTTGTTTTTTTTTTTTTCTTTTTTTTTTTTGTTTTTCTCTCTTCCTCCTATGCCTCCTCCTCCTCATCCTCCCTCCTAAAGAGAAGCCCCTTCCAGTGAGACAGGGCAGGAGCTGCAGGCATGGTGGTTCCTGCAAGGCCCAGGAGGCACCGGTCACTTGTGACGCTGAGCCGTCTTCTTCCGTTTCCTCTTAAAGAAGCAGCAGCACCTGAGGCACAAAGGACAAGGAGAGTCAGCCCCGCGCCTTGGCCCCCTGCAAAGTCCCCACCATCCTCCCACTTGTCCTCATGCAACAGCACCTCTGCCCGCCCGGCCCAGGCCCCACCACACTGGCGGTATGGGGAGCAGGTGCTGGTGGGTGGACGACACCACCAGCCTGGACTGGGAGACCAGCCACGGCCAGCTGGGGTGTCCCACTGCCAGGCCCCACAGTGCCGGCTGGGCTTCTCCCTCCCAGGCTCCACTGGAGCAGGAACACAAGGAGCCATCTGGGAAAGCAGTAAAACAGGGACCCAGGTGCTCCACTCCCTCTGTCGCACCCCAGAGGAAGTGGACTGGGACGGTGAGCCCTGGCTGCTCTTCCCAGCCACAAGACACATGGTTTTCACCACCGTTCACTAAAAAAACAAGTTCCAAAGAGACCTCGGCTCAGGGACCAGGTTTCTTTACTGAACCTTTCACGATAACCAGAGCTTCCACCTCGGATCAATCAGTGCTGGGATGCAGAACCCCTGCTTCTTCCCCCATCCGATGCGAGGGAGGTGCACAGGATTAGGGGAAGCAAGAAGGATGGAGAGTGGAGGCTGAGGTGGGGAGAGGAACGCCCAACACAGCTGAACCGTGAGGAGCGGTGGGTTCCCTGTGGGATACACTGGGAGCAGTTGGCCAGATCCTATACTCCTGCTGGATTCCTACAGAATTCCTTGATGCTGAACATGTATCTACCTTTCTACCCTCAGCCCACTATCAGGAATTCTCTGCACATCTGTGAGAGTTCTCCCGACCTATGTGTCTTTCTCCATCTACCGGGACAGCCGTTCCCAGAGAAGCCCGGGTGATCCTGGAAGACTGCTCTTCCAGGCTGCTGGAAGGGATGCCTGGATAAGCAACCAGAGTAGACCACTGAATCATAGAAGATCCCGAGTTGGGACAGACCCATGAGGATCATCGAGTCCAACTCCTGGCTCTGCACAGGACAGCCCCAAAAATCCAACCATGTGCCTGAAAGCATTTTTCAAATGCTCCCCGAGCTCTGGCAGGCAAACATGAGAATGCAAAGACCATTTTTTTTCTACAACCATCTGTTGTAGGCTAAAAACATTCCAAACCACTCTAACATCTTCTCCAAACTATTTTTCGCTGGGTCCTTCATGGAATGTTGGCATTATACCCGTCCTCTCAGAGCTGGAGGAACTCTCATCCAGGTGCTTGTCCCTGGGTGCACGGGCCTCACTCAAGGGTGCAAAAGCAATGGGTGAACACCACCCACTGTGAGCCATGCCTGCCAGCACAGATCGACTACTTGGGAGAACAAAGTCTCCCTGTGACATGGAGAGCTTCCACAGTCCCCCAGGAGGAGGGACCCCTCCCACTGCACGGACTGATGCCCACGATTTGTCTCTAGGCTCCTGAACAAGCCCAGTTTGGATGTGGGACGAGGAGAAACGCAAAGCCCTTGTCCTTGCAGGGCAAGTGATGCCTCCATTGCTGCCCACCTGCCCTGAGGTGTTTCTGTGCCACCTCAGCACCCTCGGACAAGGCTGGAACCCCCATCCCAGGATCACTCCGGCATTTTGTTGTCCGAGGCCATATGCCCCCATCTCCTGCTTTAGCCTGTCACAGTATTTCTCTCCCACAGTAGCCACCTTCCTTCATGGCTTGGGCGATGGTGAGTAAGGGGGACGTCACAGGGAGAGGATGGAGGATGCATGAATGATGGTTTTGCATGCAGCGGGTAAGGGAAGAAGGGGCTGAGCAGCACTCGACTCCTTGGGCACCGAACAGAGGGAGCTGACTGACTTCTGGCTGGTGTTCCTTGTGACTGTCTTTTTGGGCTCTTACTCAGAGGTCCAGGGAAGGGTTCAGGAAAGGAAGTCCTGGCAGTTCAGACAGGCAGAGGCAAAACACCAAAATAAAAGGATAAGGCAGGCTGACAATTACAGAACGTGATCTCTCTGCATGCAGACGATGCCCAAGAGAACAGCCCCAGACTACGACATACAGAGAAGCCAGAGATGCCAGAGGTATTGGAGGCGATGCCTATGGAGAGCAGGGCAGAGTCAGTCTCCCATCCAACAAGGACATTCCTCGCCGCATACGGGCTCGGTCCCCTCACTCTGTGGCAATACCCACCCATCAGCCCTCCCTGGCACCTACAAACTCATCTGAGTGTCTGCTTGGTCCTCCACTTACTGGATATGTGGTTTCCCCAAGGGGCACCTCCTGGGAGGTGAACCTGAGACTGGGACACTACAGCTGCAGCTTCAAAACCCTGATGAAGCCCCAAGCTGGGTTTGGACCAGTGCTAACCCCAACCTTTCCACCCCTTATTTCCTGGAGAAGCCCATTCACCTGCACCTCAGCTGGCTGGGAAGGAGCCACCTCCCACCTACCCTCTCTGAGTAGGGGCTTTGTCACTAATGAGGACTCCCTGGCCTTGTCCTTCCATCCTCTCTGGCCTGTGCTTCTCCAATAGAAAACTTTCAAAGGAAGAGACTAGCCCCTCTCCTTGTTACCCAGTGCAGGGTTTTCCCTTTGTAACCGTCTGCCTGAGGAATTCCTGCAAGAGGCTCAGCCAGCCTAGGCCTGACTCTGCCCAACTCCATCAGGCATCATCTGCTCATGGACGTAAACGTTTGGGGGAGATGGAAAGCCAAATAGGAAAGAATTAAAATCCGATTTTGAATCCATCCATTCAGAGATCAGCTGAATTCCTCAGCCTAGTGTGGCCAGTCGGACACAGCCCATGCCCTCCCCAATATTGCACATGGTCCTAAAATCAAAACAGCTCTGGGTTGGCTTTGACTTTGTGCCTTTTTAGTGTTTGGTGGGTTTGGTTTTGCCAACCCCAGTCTAGTCTGGTCCGCTCCCCCTTGCATGTGGACTGGAGAGAGGGACTCACCACAAGTTGAGCATTTTCAGGCAGCTACAGAGAGTGTAGAGAAAAAACACAGAAAGGAAGAAAGAGCGATTAGTTCACAGAGGTGGGATGGAAGCGAGTCACCGCAGCCATGCAAACATGCAGTGCTGAGTGGCAGACACACACCAGGCCTGCCCGCCACCCGCCCCAGCACTCACACCACTCTGGCCTCACCACCTCTTCCATGGGCACGAGGCCTCTGACAAACACCCGTTCTCCACAGAGGCACCAGCCCCTTCAGGTTCTTATCTGGGGCTGGGATCAGAAAGGGACTCCGGGCCACCATCTGCTCTTGTCCCCTGCAGCTCCAGCAGCAGACGGGCCTGATGACGGATCTACACCTGGGACTGCCCTCCAGTGAAACCCACAGCCAGAATCCAGAGCTCTTCTCCAGCACACTCCAAGCATTTGCATTTGCATTTGCTCTGCCTGTGGAGCGCCGGGGAAAGCCCATCTCACTACCGCACATCATCTCAAAACACAGAGTCCAGCTCCAGCTTCTGCCAGCTCTCTCTGGCACCCTTTTCTGCAGAGCGGAATCCCAAAATCCTCTGCTCTTCTTGCGTGCCTGAGGGGATTTGCGATCAGAGATGTGAGGAAAGACAAAGTCCTCCGTGTGGCAAGCAGAATGAAGTGATCTATGCTTAGGAATTACAAGAGGCCCCGAACCTGTCAGTGCAAAGCAGCTTATGCTCTGCTTCCCAGCACCTCCAAAACCAATCTGGGAGCACATAAACAAGGGCTGGAGAGAGACAGGACAGCTCCATGTGCTGTGGGACAGGGCCTGGATGGCACAGCTCCTTCCTACTTGCCTTGACATCTCCCCTGTACACAGAGCCCAGGCTGGACCTGGCCTCACTGCACAAACATGGGCTGGAGACGTTCCTGGTTCTCCCATGCACTGGGTTGTTGGATCAGAACTATTGAGGGTGACAGTCTGTCCCATCCTAGGAGCCACATGCCTGGGGGGGCCCCCTTCAGAGCCCATGATGCCAAACTGGTGGTCTCTGCTGGCCACACAACCCATATCTAAGAGGAACGTTACCCACTCTGGAAGCTGTTCCCCAAGATCTCCCCCACCCTGCCAGCCTGATGAGGAGCCTGCACCAAATCCGAGGCTTCTTGGGCTGGGGAGGAGAAGGTTTGCCTGTGGCTGCTGGGATCAAGGCCAGGCCACCTACCAGTGAGCAAGATCCCACACAGGTGCTTCCTTAGGGATTGGGGAATAGAGAGCAGAATACCTTTGGGACAACCAGCACAGATGACACAAACCTAGGGACCTTTTCCATCCATACACCCTTCCTCGCACCTGCCACTTTTCCTCTTCACCCAGAACTGCCCACAAAGGTTGAGGTAAACAATGGGGGACAAGTGGCACCAGTATCACCCAGTCAAATAATAACCAAGCACCTGGGCCATGTCTCAGCACCGACCAGTTCAAAGGCAGCCCTGGGCCTATTTGCCCCCTGCTTGGGGAGTGCCAGAATTTTGTGGTGACCCTGCAGTGACAGGTCCTGGTTTAGTTCAGAGGCAGTGAGAAGGTGCAAGAGGTGACATGATGGTGCTGGATGCAGGATAGGAGCCAAAATGGTCAATGCAGCAGCTCTGACAGCACTTCTCACTTCTGACCACAAGCTACAGGAGAGGTCAGCTTAGAGGGAGCACTTCCTCCTCCAAAAGCTGCTTCTGATTCCTCTCACTCAGCTTCTATAGGGCTGGACCAAGAGAACCCCCAGGGAGACCTACCCATCCCTGCAGGAGCCACTTCCAGACTGTTCTGGATACCTAGCACCCATCTCTCACATCCAGAAATGAAGTGACAGCTCTCAGACCAATGAATCTCTTTGCTGAGCTGTGCTCGAGCTACTCCTACGCTCAGCATGAGAGCACAGCACGTTCTCCCACTGCAAGGGGGGACACTCACTGGGATTCCTAACATCAGCTCCTGGTATTTTGGTATCTGTGCTCCTGAAATGTCTATCTGGCAATACATGCTCTGAGTAAGAGTTATGTTCTCCAAGCATGACAAGTGTCAAAGAGAAGCAGCAGCAGCAGCACTGAAGGCACCATGCACAAAAGCAGCAATATGCAAGGAAAAGGGCGTGGGACACGAGCATTGAGGACTTTGCCACAGAAAAACGTCCCCACTCGCTTCCCAGGAGAAGGATTAATGACCAACCAGTGGAAAGCCTGTTGTAAAGCAAACGTACTTAGCTTCCTCCACCACCTCCACCTCTGCCTGTGCTGTGATGGGCGCGTTGGAGTGTGCTCCTGTCGGGTCGTCCACATTCAGCTCCCCGTTGGTTGAGCTCACCACCTGCAACACAAAGGAACACCCTGTTCATGAGGCTCCCTGGCAAGGCCTGCTGTGGGAATGAGAAATCTGACGAGTAACTGTTTGCTCCAGTCTCTTTGCACCCTCTCAGGAGGCTGCTGGGTTTCGTGGGTGCTTTGGAGCAGCCAAAGCAGAGCAGCAGACAGGGGCCTTGTGTGTGTGTTCCCAAACTCACATTCCTGTGCCCAGCACCTGACTCAACATCGAGAGGCCCCTCTGGGAGCGCAGGCACTGGTGTGAACACTGACTGCCAGCCCTACCTACACACACGAGCTGTGCGATGCTGATTGTTTTCTCCTGACATTTTTACAGGTAAGCAGCTCGGTCCTGTTGCTTGATGGTACTGTGGGGAAAAGCCTGATTCCTTACACAGTCAACTTTGAGTTGTCACCCCGAGACTCTTCTCTTTTTGCCTCACACCTGCGATGATAGCTCACTCCAGTTTCTCCATTACAGGGAAAACCATCCAGCTCCCAGAAGCTCCACTGCTGCAGATTAGGATTTTTGGTTTTTTTTTTCTTTCTCTCAGGGAATTTTGTCCCATCTGTTGCCTAAAAGATGATAACGACTGGTACTTAAGAGACAAAATAACTGGCCAAGGAGGAGAAAGGATGCAGCTGGCTAGTCTCTTAGCTGGGGGGGTTTTCTCTTGGGAAGGGCAGAGATACCTCGAGATTTTGGCAGGGGAGTGAGGGGCTGGGCTCGGCTCCTCTCTCTCTTGCTTTTGGATTGGAGGGGAACAGTTGAGTTGCTGCTACCGCGGGGAGAATTCACTGCTACCGTGGAGTCCAGCTCGGCACTGCTTCTTCCTTACCGTGGGTGAGCCTCTGCTCCTAAGAGTGGCTGTTAAACTGGGACCTTATTACACCCTATCTCACTGGAAGGGACCCTAACCATCTGTTTGAGTGCCTCAGGGGAAAAACCCGGGACCTCGACTCCCCTCCCTTCCCGGAGGGCGCATCTCCCTGGCTGTGTGCGGCAGCTGCTTGCTGCCCAGCCCAGCTGGCGGCTGCCACTGCCCTGGGCTTTTTCGCTACACATTTTCGACCCAGCACTCCGCGCCTGCCGGGACACCCCGTAGCTACTGCTTCGGCTGAGGAGTTCCTGCTACATTTTGTTTGCCACCCTTGGTGTGCCCGCCTCAGCCGTTCCAGCCACCGCTCCGAGGTTCCTGCTACAGTCCATTTCGTCATCCGGAGAGGCACCAGGAAGGGCTGCCCCTCCTGAGTTTGTAAAGGAAGCCCCTTCTCTCCCTCTCTCTCGCCGCCTGAGCCGCCATTGCCGCGTGAGGAAGACGTGGCCGAGCTGGCGCCACAGCGCCCCCTGCAGGCGCGGGGCAATCCCCGCCCCCGCCCTGCCCGGCCGGGAGCCAGCAGCGCCCCTGGCGGCCGTGCCCGGAACTGCGCCAAGGGGGAAGTGCCCGCGGGGAGAGGCTGGCGCTGGGCTCTGCTCTGCTCGGGGCTGCTGCCCGTGCTGCTCTTTGTGTGCCTTGTTATCCACACTAGTAATGAACTGTTATTCCTTTCCTCGTATCTTTGCCTGAAAGCCCCATAATTTCAAAGTTATAATAATTCAGAGGGAAGGGGGTCATATTCTCCATTTCAAGGGAGATTCCCACCTTCCCTGGCAGACACCTTGGTATTTCAAACCAAGACATCCACATAATTTTCTGGATAACTGATGACTGCTCCATTACCATAGCAACCCCCAAAGCATCCTGCATAGGACAAAAGTTTGGCTGGTCCTTCCATGCTTCATCTGGATGTTAGCACAGGCACCTGCACCTTGCTGTGAAAACAAGGAGCTGCTCTTGGCTTCAGAGCTGTAAGGATGCCTGGTTTTCCCCCCCCTGCTCCTCCTCTTCACCTTTCTATATGGTAAAAGGAGGCATCTCCCATGGGCTGGGGATAGGGGTGGTACCCAGAACTCCTGGTGGCTCCGGATGATCTGGCCACCAGGGATGAAGGGAAGGAAGCCCTTGGAGCAGATGTCCATTCCCTAGCCAGCATGTTATGTTAATTTTGAACACTTCAGTCCTATCAGAAGCTGCTGTTTCTGTCAACCAGGTCCCCTGGGCTCTGCCAGGACACCTGGCTCACGTGGTGCTCAGAGCTCTCCTTGAGTGATAACTCCTTGGTCTTCACCTCTTCCCTGACTCATCACGCCTGGGCTGCCCCAGGTTCTCCAGACCCCCACGCTTCCCACACAGCTCTGCGGAGCGCTGGCACTTAATCGTGCTGTTCCCAGGGCTCTTCCCACACTTTGTTCAGCTACTCGCTAAATTCCATTTTACAAAAGGCTTTGATTATCCTCCTCGCTTTTCACGTGCCGCCACTTCATTTCTATGTGGCAAATTCCGCCTTAAAGGGAATGGTGGCTCAAAGCTGCTGACCTGCCAAGGTCCAGCATGAGCTGGGGCATCTGCTGAGGAACAATTCCAGCCTCTGCAGTTTAGCAGCCACACAGAACTCATTTCCTGTTCTCAGCTGCAGATAAGCAGAATTTTAGTGCTTACAGTGGCACAAGGAGCTCATAAACTGCTCAGGTTGGCAACCCTTCCCATCTGATTCTGAGGGCTGCTTTAGTGCTGCTGTCACAAGGAAACATTCCCCTCACATAAAAAAATATGAATAAAAAAACCCTCTGTACTGAGTGCTGAAGGTGTACAATCACAGAATGGTTTGGGTCAGAAAGGACCTTTACAGTTCATCTAATCCAACCCCCTGACATGGGCAGGGACACCTTCCACTACAGATTGCTACAAGCCCCATCCAGCCTGACCTTGGACACTTCTCCAGGTCATTCTCTGTTCACGTCTGACAGCAGAACTACACATTCTTCAGGTCCTCCTTATCTTTGTTTCTCTGCTACTCAGTAAAGTATCTTTAAATTAAAAGACGACCATGGGTAATCAAGACAAAAACACAATTGAACCCAACTAAGTAACAGGAGTAAGTAAAAATGTCAACCTAATCTGCATTTTCCTGAGGGACATCCTGCACTACCCATCTCCTTGGCCCAGCTCTGTGCTGCTCCAGGCACTAATTCCCATTTCAATGCTCAGGGTATTGTGTCTGACAGCAGAGACAGCTCTCACAGCAAAGCTCTGCCAAAGAGGCAGTGATATCAGAGTTCTTGTTTGCTTGGATGACTCCTGCACCTTCTCTCCAGCTTGTGTCCAGCCAGCTCATTCTGGCTTTAGTGCCAGAAGGTCCCTCAGCGAGCCTGAGTGACAACCAGGACAGGTAGGGCTTCACGAACAGGAATTTTTCAGGAATTTAAAAACACTGGTAGTGGCAGCTCCAGCATTGTCTATTGCACATCCTCTGCTCCTCTCCTTCCAGTGCAACCCTCTGGAGATCCACCTTGTGCCCACTGTGTCCTCAGACTGGTGGTGGTCTGCTTTGGAACAGCTCAACTCTTTTCCCAACATTAACAGGGATTATGTCCAACAAATGTTACTTCAGCTGCCTGTACTGCCCTAGAGCACCTCCTAGATAGGGTAGAGGGTGCTTTATAGACCAGACCTACTAATATGACTCCTTTCTGTCTTCAGTTTAACAAATTTGAATTCAAAACAGCTTAAAAATTTTTGTTAAAACAGTAAGAGCCATGGTGTTGGACATCACAGCTTGGGTCCCTCCCAAACCATCGCTTGAGCATGACATATGGGACAGGACCAGTGAAATCGCTCTCCTGACCACAACATTGCTGCAACTTGAGAATTCAGGGGATTTAACACAAAGGCCGCACACAACAGGAGGAAGAGGTACCTGCACTGATCCTCCATGTCGATCCGCAGCCAAGTGAGATGTCAAGTACGAGGTATTTGTCTGCCGGCTCGGTTGGATTTCCCACTCCCCTCGGCGATCCGATGATGCCTACTCAGGAGTTCAGGAGCATGAGAGAAACAGAAGAGAGGGTGAAAGGTGAATGAGGAGAAGAAATAAAGGTGTGTTGGTTAGTGAGTTAGTTTCTTTGCAGAAAGCATGGCATTTACACTTTTAGCTGGTCTAAAACTCCCCTTTACCAAGTGCACCTCATTATTTACTTCCATGGTGGCTGCAGTGATCCACTGTGGGAGTAGATTTCATCTCCTCCAGCTGCTGAATGAAGGGAAAGATCTGTTCTGGAACTAATTTCTTTACACAACTTCACTTCCATGGATTTCAGCACAGCCACAATCACACTGACAATACTTAACTATGTCTGCCAGGCCACACACACCAGAGCACTGGGCACGGCAGCAAGATGGGATTCACAAGCTCAACCTCCCTCAAATACATATTTTTAAACTAAAATTTGCAACATAAACCAAAGCCAAACATTTCATTTCACCCAAAGGCAGCTCCACACACTGATTCACCTGTGCAGTGCAGAAGGAAACATCCACCACACCTGCTTGACTGGAGAGAGGGTTGGGGGCTTTTGGGGTTTCTGCAGAAAAGTAGATAAGAAACTGTGGCTAACAAGTTTCCTTTTTGCCCCTAACAGATGCAAATGTCAGGGGATTTAAACTATTAGAATTTCATCTGTTTTATTAGAAGAGTCACTTTGCACTTGCACATGAAGCTCTGGTGTGTCACCACTAGGGGTTAGGAGTTTTCCTTTTGTTTCTTTCTCTTATGGAATTTTGTCCCATGTGTTGCTAAGAAACAATAACTACCTATACTTTTAAAAGAACAAAAGATGTGGCTGGGAGGAAGAGGAAGGGTGCAGCTGGCTACTCTCTTACCTGAGGGCTTTTCTCTTGGGAAGAGTTACCACTAGGCTGGGGGGAAGGGGACGGGGCGCAGCTCCTAGCTCTCTCTTGCTGTCAGCATTGGAGAAGGACGGTCGAGCTATTGCTTACTGCAGTGAGAATTCACTGCCACCGCCGGAGCCCAGCCCTGTATTACTTCTTCCTAACTGTGCGTGAGCCTTTGCTCCTAAAAGTAGGCGTTGGACTGGGACCTTATTAACACACTACCTCACTGGACAGGACCCTCACCCCTCTACTCGGATACCTCAGAGGACCCTGAGCCCCGAGCCCCTCCATGCTCAGGAGCTGGGCTGCCCTTGCCCAGCCCCGCGGCTGCTTGGGGTTTTTTGCTACACTGTAGCCCCGCACCCCCTGCCTGCTAGGACACCCCAAGGCTCCTGTGCCAGTGCAGAGTTTCTCATATATTTTGATTGCTACTCCGGAGTCTGCTTCTCCCCGTCCCAGCTGCCTCTCCGAGGTTCCTGCTGCAGCTCCTTTCGCCAACCAGCCCCCCGCCGCCATTGCCGCGTGAGGGAGACGTGGCCGAGCTGGCGCCACAGCGCCCCCTGCAGGCGCGGGCCAATCCCCGCCCCCGCCCTGCCCGGCCGGGAGCCAGCAGCGCCCCTGGCGGCCGTGCCCGGAACTGCGCCAAGGGGGAAGTGCCCGCGGGGAGAGGCTGGCGCTGGGCTCTGCTCTGCTCGGGGCTGCTGCCCGTGCTGCTCTTTGTGTGCCTTGTTATCCACACTAGTAAAGAACTGTTATTCCTTTCCCCGTATCTTTGCCTGAAAGCCCCATAATTTCAAAGTTATAATAATTCAGAGGGAAGGGGGTCATATTCTCCATTTCAAGGGAGGTTCCCTCCTTCCTTGGCACACAGCTGCCTTTCAAACCAAGACAGTCACCCAGCTTTAATGATAACACATCCAGCGCTCACCTAAGACCCAGGAGGGTCTCAACACACCTGAACCCAATTGCCAGTGGGAGGAACGGTACCCAAGACTGGGAAGTGTGGGACAAACAGATCTGTGTTGGCCTCAGGCCTCAGCTGAATGAGACACCACAAACTGGCCAAGAAACAAGAGGCTCCAGCGAATAAACTCAGGTTTGAGCAGTGAAGGTGCACTCAGAGAAAGGCTCCAGAAACCTTAGAATAAACATCAGCAATCACTACTAAAGTATAATTCAACTAGAGCAGGAGCACATGCAAAATGTAGGAGAATTAAAAGAGAAGTCTCCATAAAACACCAGTTGTTGTGCCCTTTGCTCTGACTGCCTCATGGAGTGACCCATGGGGCTGCTCTTCCAAGCAGGCACCAAAACCAAGAGCTATTTCCCTAGAGGTGGTTTTGTCGTAGGATCACAGAACAATGTGGGTTGGAAGGTACCTTAATATCATCTTGTTTATCAAATCTTCTCACTACACGTTCCTCCTGGCAGCCTGAGACACTGCTCACCACCTTTTATCCTTGGTGATATGCAAAGGAGAAGCAATCCTCCCTTGGAATATTTTTTTAATGGCTGTAATTCACAAGATTAGGAACAACTGGAGAATTTAAATGCAGGTTTTATGAGCTAGTGGAAAAAACATATTGAGTGCTATTCTTCCACACCATCAGGTGGCTTGACTAGCCCAGGGAATGAAGGCACATCAGCACTGGGAGAAGCAGGCTTCTGCCTGGGAGCCTGGGAACAATTTCCAGGAAAGGCTCCAGTAGCCACAAGAGTCAGATTTGTCTCTTTTAGCTCTACAGCCAAGAACATGATAAACTGCGTTTGAAGTTGGCTTGAACTGAGCCCAACACAACCTAAGGAGTGACACCGAGGAAGTGATGCTGTGAAATTCACAATAGAATAGAATAAAATATCCTGAGCTGGAAGGGACCCACGGGGACCATCAGTCCGACTCCGGGCCCTGCACAGACACCCCAACAATCCCATCCTGTGCCTGAGAGCAGTGTCCAAACCCGGTGTCCTCCTGGAGCTCTGGCAGCCTTGGGCAGTGACCATTTCCTAGGGAGTCTGCTCAGTGCCCCACCATCCTCTGGGGGAAGAACCTTTTCCTAATATCCAACCAAAATGTCCTCTGACACAGCCTGGGAGCATCAAGTTCCCATTAACACTCATCACCCCCCTACCAGCTTCCAAGTCATATGGCAAGAGTAAAGACAGAGGGGAAAGAGCTCACTCATCTTTGATTAAAACACTTCACTTTCCAGAGGAAAAGGCTACAAAGAGGAGATCCCACATTAGCTCTTTACTGGGAGTTGAATATTGTAAGAGAGAATCTGCAGTTATTACACCCAAGAAGAAAAATTAGGCCATTAAATCTGGAGACCCAAACCCACGCCTCCAATTCACTGCTTGAGACGTTTATTTTTTTGCCTTTTTCCTTTAGAGAAATGCTTTGCTCAAGACTTTAAAGAAAATCCCTTGGAAGAGAGTAGTTTGTGTTTTGGTGAGAAGAATCTGATTTCCCCCATGTTATATTAAATAATTCATCATCCTAAGTAATGTGTAAGTGAAAATATGACAAAAGCTGCTGTGCAATCCAGTATCTGTACTACCTGTGTGGCTCAGGAGAACAAGGCCTGCAGGCTGCCTGCATATTTTGGGATTTCTTTGGGCATTTGTGAACTAAAATGCCTGAAAACGAAGCCAGGTGTCACTGTGCTGTCAAGGCAACACGATGCCTCACACATACACAGCGTGAAGGTCTGTGATCAAGGCAGACAGTGGGAAACTGGCTGGACAATCCTCCCAAAAACAGGGGGTTACTGCATCCATCAGGGAATTTATTAAAGCAGATGACTGTATCAGGGCTCACACACCAGCCCACACTCATCATCGTGCACTAACACATGTTGCAAACAACCCGGCTTCCTACAGCAACACCCCAAGGAGGGGTCATCTCGACTGTAGCTGATGGACTGAATCCTAGCCTGTGTCAGCTGTGTGACCCTTCAGAGCCCAGGAAGGCTGAGCCCAGACAGGTTGATTCTGCACCCACAAACCCTAGCTCGAGGAACTGAGCAGGACATGGAGGTTGGAGGAGCAGAATAAGCCCGGAACCACTCCCTGCAAATAAGATCAGGAACAGCTCCAGCTGGGACCTGCAGTTGGAGACCTACTGAAAGTCTGAGAATTCTGTTAACAGAGAAAATCCAAACTTTCAACACCAACAAAACAGTATAACGAGAAAGGAAAAAATGGGAAATTCAACTGCCCCATGGCAGTTCATCCAGACCATGGTGCCTTCCTGAGGGTTCTGCCTTGCCTGTCCTTTGTGCTCTGCAACACTTACACTATGGACAGGACACTCTGAGAACGACATATGGATGTTCTCGGGACACATATCCCTGTCACAGCCACTCGCTTCATGGGCACAGGGCACCTGGGAACAGGCTGCCATCAGCACAATTCTCAGTCTGCTCCACGGTCCATGTGCTATGAGTAAAAGCACTCCAAAAAATGTGGTAGTCAGGGAGTCTGACTAGGCTGGATCATCAACTTTACCATGTTTACCCACAAACTACAGAAAAACAACCCCATTCCAAACTGGAGTCTGGTTGGCTCATGATCCCGAGGAATTCCACTGGTTGATACCTTATTTCAACAACCTGCTGCTTTGACAAAATTCTCCTCAAATCACCATCTCTAAATTAAGCAGCAGGAATTATCAGTGCCATGACCAAGAATGAGCCCCAGCCATCTACAGTGCCATGTGGCTTCTGCTTCTCCAGTGCCAGAGGAGTTGGGAGAGGAGCCAAGCAATGCACCTGATTGCGAAGGGCCTGTTGCGATGGTCGATCCCGGTGGATGTGGCTGTCTCTTGTCACTGCAGACGTCCCAGAATCTACGTGGACAGATCCCACGGGAGTAGGCTGGAAAACAAAGTGTTGGTTAGGGTGAAGACTCTCACAAGCGCAAACCTACCTTGTCAAGCTGGTAGGAAGCAGAAAAACATCAAAACACTGCCCAAAGGAGCCAAGGAGAATTACAGCCAGGGCTGTAAAATCCATGTGATTTACAGACATGAGATTTGATGGTGGACACCAGCACCAACTGTCTTGTATAAAAATTAATTGAGAAGATACAGTTAGGTGCCTGTTTCAGTGTCACATCACACCTAGTGCGTCTCACACAGAATTATTACAACTGAAAATATACAGACTTGTTTTCCTCATCCCATCGTCTCACCGCTTGTAAAAATCACGCTTGCATAGAAACAGGACGTGTTAAAATTAAAGCTTCATCTGCTCTCTTCTCACCAAAGTCATAATCCCTGCTCCCAACATCGAGATCTCCATGGTAACCACCGCGGTTGTCAGCAATAGCACGCTTGTCTTACAAGGTGCTCTTTATCAATTGCCTTTGTAATTACAGAAAAATGAAGAGAAAATCTTGATTCACAAAGGGAATGATTTCTTACAAACTCTGCTGAGCACGGTAAGCATTGGGAATGCTAAATATATTGGGACAGTAAAGCACTGGCAGCGGTACCAAGTTTAGCACTGATGGCATTTGATCTGGCACCAGTGACAATTCATTTACATATGTCATTACTGGTCTTTGGGGTGGTTCGTGAGCAGAATGACCCAAACAAAGAGCTTTAGATTCTTCTGCCCTATTTCCCCATGACACATTCTTTGCCCAAGGTCCTTCTGAGTTTAACTGGCTTTTGGTGATAAGGATGACGCAACGAGATCAGGGTCATGGTCCACATGGAGTCATGGAACTGCCAAATGGAGGTTGGTTACTTCCACATTTCTTTGCCATGTGCTGTACAGAGCTGGTTTGGCCTCTGAGTGTCTTCCAAGATATTCTGAGTTCAGGAGAGCAAGTTCAGATTAGATATTTGGGAGAAATTCCTCCCTGTGAGGGTGGGGAGGCCCTGGCACAGGGTGCCCAGAGCAACTGTGGCTGCCCCATCCCTGGAAGTGTCCAAGGCCAGGTTGGATGGGGCTTGGAGCAGCCTGGGACAGTGAAAGGTGTCCCTGTCCGTGGCAGGGGGTTGGAACAAAGTGGGCTTTAAGGTCCCTTCCAACCCTAACCATTCTGGGATTCTGCTATTCACTGAACATCCGTCAGCCCTGCCTGGATCTCCTGTACCTTTCAATGGGAACATGACCATTATAGGGGGTTCTTGTGATTCTCCTGCTTTAAGATGGATTTTAGATACTGGTCTCCAATCTTGTGCTAGACTAGAGGGAATTCAGTCTCATCATGTTCATTGTCACAAGTGGGGAAATCAGGCTTGAATGTCCAGAGAGGTGAGATGGGGCCTCTGTCCCTGAGGAAAACTTTGAGGCACTGCAAGACCCCCCTGAACACAATGTCAGGACATCTCAGTGTGTTGAGAATTGAAAGTTTTGATCCTAAACTCACTGGCATTAATTGGGATTACTGGGAACAAATAGGCAATGGTGAAGAAACAGCACCTGGAAGGCAAGGCATGGGATTTTGCAGGGACAACTCACAATTGGCCTGCCAACCCAGTCGTAGGCATAGTCAAAGGTGTAGCCTTTCTTTTCAAACAGCTCTGTGAAGATGGTCCGTAGGTAATCGTAGTCTGGTCTCTCAAAGAAGTCTAATCGCCGGACATAGCGGAGGTACGTGGCCATCTCCTCTGTCGGAAAAGGGGAAAAAGCAGCACCTTTTATGCTGAATCTTCCAAATGAGTTGTTAGAAACCGATGTCTGGGCTGCCAGCTCTACCTCTGGCTTTTCCCCTACAAGTCATGGTTTTTAGTAACAGTCCTCAGTTGAAAACAATTCAAACACTCCTCAGGCAAAGACGGAAGTCCCACCCCTGCTCAAATCTGACTTCCACACCTTGATTTATTATATACATTTGTATAAAAATAAACAGAGTGAGAAATAAACTCACTGAACCTGATGACAGGCTGCTCACAGGCACTTAGAATGCTGTTGCCCAGAGAAGCTGTGGTTGCCCCCTGCCTGGCAGTGTCCAAGGACAGGTTGGACGGGGCTTGGAGCGACCTGGGACAGTGGAAAGTGTCCCTGCCCATGGCAAGGAGTGGAACTGGATGAGCTTTAAGGTCCCTTCCAACCCTTCCAATCCAAGTCTGGTATTCTGTGATGTCATGTTTCTATAAAACAGCCATAGACATTCATCTGGGGAAGGAAAGCAGGAGATATTGGAGGGCTCCCAAGGCATCCCTGAGCTCCAGCAGCAACCAGAGTTTGTTTGCCCAGAGCGTGGCAGTGTCCAACCTCATGATATTGGCAGCACCTGAATATTCAAAACGAGACTAGAGGGGGAGGCTCCAAGGTTGATTTACCTGAAGAGGGTTAATTTACAGACCAGGGTTTGGTGTTTAGCTAATGAATTGTTTTCCTGCATCTGGGTCACAGTTTGCACGCAAAGAATGTTGAGCCCTAGGAACTCATGTCCTGGCTCTTCCTGGCTCTCTCTTGGCTCATGGCCTTGCCTCCAGCTGACAAAAATAAGAACAGAACTGCTTATTGACACAACTCTGTCTGTGGCTTGAGGCTTCCATGGAGGTAAAAGAGGGGAAAAAAAGGAGAAGAAAGAATCCCCTCTTTTAAGTACCACTGGAAGGTGGAGAACAACCAGTTTCAGACAAGGAAGGAACAGAACTCAGTTCTCTCCCATCAGCCCAGACCTGAAGGAGCTGTGAGGAGGAGTACTGGGAAAAAGATGAGAACAGCCAATCTGAAGCTGTTCTGCTTGGAACCAGGTGGATTTTGGAATGACACATCTGGGGGATTACAGTGACTTGAGTGAACAGTGATCCCGTTCCAGGCTTGCTGCTCCTTATGGTGGGAAAGAGCTATGTGGCACAACAGCTCTTACAAGAATAGGATCAGTTGTGGGTGCTCTCTCTCTAGTGTCAGGACTTCAGAAACCTCCCAGGCTCACTCTGTGGCCAAGGGACCCTGGGGAAGCCTCTAACTCTGTATGCTGCTCTCCTGGCTCCAAGGTCTGTTTAGCTGGAGATCAGGTGTTGGGTTTGGCTACAAGCACGTCCTTAGGAACATTCTCCTTAAAACTGCTCCCAGAAGGTGGAATTCATGGCCAAACACACCATCCCATCTTCCAAGCTGGCCACCTACACCTGCCACACCTGTGAAACCTTCCATTTGGAAAAGAATTAACTTGGTCATTCCAGCATGGTCATTTGGGAGAGGGAAAATAATGAGGAGCTCTTTTGGAAGGCAGTCAAGAAGCACAGCAGGCACATGAGGTCCTTGAGCACTGTCCAGTCTCCTTCATGAGAAGAGTTTTGCTCATTTTAAGACCCGAGGCCCTGCTAATTTATAGCAGCAGCTCCAGTTGTTTGCCAGCTTGAGGAATGACATGATGGATACACATCATCCAAATACTTTCTGCCAGAGGAGTGCAAGCCCATCCTATTTAACAAGGTATGGACACCTCCAGCTGCACTCACACAGTCCCATCAGGGCTTTACCTGGAAAGTTCTCACAGAGAACTTCAACCGGAGTGTTTCTCTTTGTGTCCCCAATCTTCTGATACCTCTCTTTTAAGGTGTCAGCCTGCAGCGCACAAAGACAAAACAGTTGTGGAGAAAGAGTTCAACCATGTGAGAAAGGACATGCTGTATGGGAAGAAAAACAAGGTATTTAATGCCCATTCTGGGTGACATCAGGAGATGCTACTTGTAACTGAACTGCATCCTGGACTACACCACTAGGAATATTTCACAGCCTATCGGCAGGGAACATCCAAGGGTGTTCAAAACATCTTCGTTAATGAAAGGCAGGACCCTTATTAGTGTCTTACAAGGCTCATTTCTCACAGCCCAGTCCTGAGGACTGTGCAGGGAAGGTTTCATGGGAGAAGGAAATACAGGTGCCTGAATTGTGATGGCACATCAGGACTTCCCCAGGCTTAGGGCCATCGAGCTGCCTTCACAAACAACTGCAAAACAAATCCATTACACAGCAATTTGGGTTTTTCTCTGTGCAACAGGATGTCACCACATTGATAATGACTCTACATCAGTCACACTTCTCCAAAATCCCAGGCTGCTCCCACACAGTTTTTCCTTTCACCCCCAAACTGTCCATCACTCAGCACTGGTTAAATATCTGGTCAACATGGAAATGAAACCATTTGCAGTTGGATTTCTCACTTAAATCACCCTGAGGCAGAGAACTCTGCTGCAGTTGGCACCCTAAAAGTGGGGTTTCTTGCCTCCATATCAAAATAAGTCATTTAGACCTGGCAGCAGCATAATCAAGCACTGTCAGACATTCTCTACAGACAGTACAGACCAAAAGTGTAAGCTGAGGAAACCTAGAAGAGCGAGGATGCCACATTCTAAATCCAGCTGGAGAGTCTGTGTTTGCCCTGGACTGCAGAAAGGAGTCAACTCCTTTCCTTGATAAGAATTATTATCAAGTTCAGCACTGAACTGAGGAACTTTTGTAGAACCTTGTATAAACTTGGAATTATTTTAGAATAATTTACAGGATTAATTTAAAACAGATGAGTTCGACTAAGCCAGAAAGAAAATATGTGCTAGAACAACACACTTAGAGGCGTGGACATAAGATCAGAGAGTCTGATTTCTTTCACAATCCCTTTCATGCTTGAAAAACCCTTCTTTGCTTTCATGAGCTGTTGCCAACATTTCTGACATGTGCCTGATGAGGCTGAGCTGAGACTAACTCTGGATAGGTGGTGACAAACAACTGAGCAAGGTCTATCACCCCAGCTGGGTCTATAACCCACTGACCATTGCAGAGGTCTGACGAGCAGTTCCTGAACCCAAAGCCCTGGCTCCTTTTTCCAACAGGAACTCCTGTCTTCCCTGATAAATCTAACCTGATCACATTCGGTCCCTTCACTCCCTGCAATTCCAAAGCTGAACACAGTAGCTTAATCATCAGGGAGGTGATGGAAAAGTGAAGACGCAGCTTCCAGCAGCTCTGGAGCCAGCAAATGACTTACTCCTGGTTAGCTCAGCTGATGGATGTTGGCGGCAGTCGGTAACTCAATTACTTGCAGCTCTCCACATTGTACACAGCATATCATAAACTCCCCAGCACTGAGTGTCCAGTGTGTCTGGAGGGAGGCCAAGTCCAGTACTTGTGCCAGAAAACCAGTTTTTCAAGCTGAAGTCCATCTGTGCATCTAAACCCATCAAATTGCTCCCATTATGAACGTGGATCACAGATGCAGCTGGGGGATTGTGTGCCGTAACTGGAATTTCATAAACAACCACTGTGTCCCAGTCATGCTCCAGCTCGGGGCAGCTTCCAATCACAGCTCTCTCATTGTTTCTGTCTTTCTGTTCAACTTTCTCTCCAAAATTGTACCAATTTTGCAACTTGAAGTGCCAGGTAATGTATTTCTATCTTAAAATCTTCCCTGTAGCTAAACTTAATGCCTTGGTGTTAGGCTTCAAGGACACATAGTAGAGGACAGTGTTTCTGACTGGATTTTGCCAATGTTTCCCCAGCAGATTCTCCTCTGGGTAGAGACCAGTCAAAGTTTTAAAGGACAAAACCTAAAGCTCAAACCTACCTTCAATCCTTGCCAGGGCAGGCTGCCTCGGAGGAAATACATGAACATATGGCCAAGGGCTTCCAAGTCGTCTCGACGACTTTGCTCTAAAAGAGAAGAGACGACAAATTATTGCTGCAGAGGCAGAAATGGCTCTGAGATCTCAGCAGCAGCCACACGTGTATCTGAGATAAAGGTACCACAGGGACGTTCACTTGCTGTCTGCAGCTCAGATCTTGTGCAAAACCACCTAGAAGATGGTTCAGAAAGCCAGAAAATGTGTAAAATCATCCAGAAGCCACGAGGTAACATGGGAGCTGCACAACACTCCGCCCAACCTGAGGTAGAACAGACAACTCTTAATTGCAGAGGAATAAATTCTTCTGACCCAATTCTTCTCCGACCTGCCAGGGTCAATGGTGCCATGTAGTGCTGGATCATCTCCTCTGGACTAAATGGGAGCAGGGGATACTCACAACCAGCTGCAGGGATCTACCCTTGCACAGTGCCAACTCTTTCCCAATTGCCTCTGCTGCTCATCAGAGCAGATGAAAAATAGCTCCTTCCAGCACCGTGGAACACTTTCTGCTGTTGCCATGCAGATGCTATAATGATAAATGAAGGGGGGAAGAAGGGGCATGGAGCTAAAGGAAAAAGTATCCTTAAAACAAGCTGCCAAAATGTACCCGAAACCCGAGGGGAGAATAGAAGAGAACAAAAGATGTGGAAGCAATGCTGGGCTGCACTGAGCTGGATCCTTGTGTGCACTGAGCTCACAGACTCATTTGAAGCAACCTCCTCTCCTCTGAACCCCACCTGCTCCAAAGAACGCGCTCCACGATCCAGAGCAGACCCAACCCACAACACTGCAGCCACTCAACCTGCAGGAGATGCTGGGAGTGGGAATGCTTGGGAAAGGGAACTGAAACAACAGTTCCTGCAGTTATCCTGATAAAAAGGGGAAAAAAAGAGGATGTCCTGGGTCATTTAGTGCAGTGATGCAGATGGACTTCCAGGAAGATGGCTGAGTGCACTTGTCTCTCGGAAAAACTGCAGTCAGACTCCCGAGTTTGAAACATGAAAGGACTGATTCCGCCTGGGCTGGTCTTACCAGCGAAGCATCAGCTCCTCACAACTCCTCTGGGTAGGAACAGCCCCCTCAGATACACCCCCAGAACTGATTTGGACCCTTCCCCTTCATGAGCCATGGTGGGAGCTGAAATCCTGTGGGAAATGGGTCCTGAGGATGGCACACGGTGCACTTCAAACACAAACACATCTTCCCTCCACATCGACGGCACCAGCAGCTTCCCAGCCTGCTCCCACTGCGCTCTCCCATTCCTCCATCCCTGCCTGACTCTTCACTTTCTAAAATTAGAAGCTAGGCTCATCCCTCCTTACTCCCCAAAGAGAGTGAGCTCTCCAAGTGGGAGCCAACATGCCGGGAGGCCTCCCAGAGAATATTCCATTATCTCACTGCTAGTATGGATTTAAGAGAATATAAACATTTAATAAGGTTTTTTTTTGCCTTTCAGCCACAGAAATCTTCTGGTGGGAAAGAAAGCAGTGAGGAGAGGAGATGAAAGTCAGGTTTAAAGTTATTTAAATCATTCATTTTCTCCAACCAGTTACTAGGTCGGGGAACATCCAACTCTAACACCTGGGACTGGAAGGCATTGGGATAGTGCTGTGCTATAAAAGTCTATTTGTCCATCATCCACTGCAGAAATCACCGCCTGCCTGTCTTTTATCAGTGCGGGGCTGCTCCCAGTTATTTAGTTCCTAATAAAAACTATAATTATGAGGCTTCCAACATTTCAGCTGGCTTGATTCCTCAAAAGAGGGGAGAAAAAAAAAGCCTCACAACTGTAAACAGCATTGGGAGGTTCACAAATAGCTCCAAGGGTGCGAGAGAGCTGTGAGCCAAGATGCTATGGGAGGTCTATAGGATTCAAACAGCAAGCTGGAATGTGTCCAGGGAAGGGAACGGAGCTGAGGAAGGGGCTGGAGCACCAGGAGCAGCTGAAGGAGCTAGGGAGGCTCAGCCTGGAGAAAAGGAGGCTCAGGGGAGACCCTGTGGCTCTGCACAACTCCCTGACAGGAGGGGGCAGCCAGGGGGGGTCAGGCTCTGCTCCCAGAGAGGAAGGAACAGGAGGAGAAGAAACAGCCTCAGCCTAGGCCAGGGAAAATTTAGGTTGGATATTACCAAAAATAATTCCCTGAAAGGGTTGTCAAGGATTGAACAGACTGCCCAGGGCAGTGGTGGAGTCACCACGCCTGGAAGTGCTCAAAAGGTGTGTGAATGTGGCACCTGGGGACACGGTTTAGTGGAGAACACGGCAGTGCTGGTCAACTGTTGGACTCAATGACCTCAGAGAGCTTCTCCAGCCTGAAGGGCTCTGCGTGCTCCCCCCGTGAAGACAGACCTTTGCCAAGGTGTGTGTTGATGGACATGTATCTCGCCGTTCCAGTCAGGCTCTTGTGCTCCCTGTAGGGAATGTGTTTTTTGGTTTCCGGGTCAATGTACTCCTTGGCCAATCCAAAGTCTATGATGTGAATGACGTGCTCCTTCTTATTGCCCTGCCGGCCAATGAGGAAGTTCTCCGGCTTCACATCCCGGTAGATGAGGTTCTTAGAATGCACATACTCCATCCGAGAGATCTGCAAAGCGATGAGGGAAATGTTATTTGTGAGCACCTCCGGCTCCCAGCAGAGCTGGAAGAGGAATTTGTCATCCCCTCCTTTCCAAGGCTATCATGCTGTGCTCCCTGCTCTATTCCCACGGAAATGGCAAAGGCTGTTTCTGAGGCGTTACCGCTGGGATGCAGCTCATGGCAGGATGCCATAGGGAGCTGCAGCAGCCTTTTTGTATTGATTTTAAACATACTAAACTGCTTACCAAGAGCTCTTCCCTTGCCCACTGCCTTCCCCTGTTGCTCTGTGTCTTACCACTTTCCTCCCTCGACCCATATGTTGTCTTAGACACGCCAGATTCTTCATAGAGGGGGATTTTTGGGCAGGCAGAAGCTTTACAATCTTCAAAGCTGACTAAAATAATAATTAATCTCATTGCTGTCAACTAGGATTAGCTGGAATATCTTTCAGCTTTTGACTAATGTTTTTCTGGAAGTTTGACTGAATGGGAAGGTGAAAGGCCAGGAATCCCACCTCTGAGGAGACGGAGGGCCTCTAACAACACACCTTATTCAGAAGTTCATTAGAGTTGCTTTTGAAACCAAACATATCGCAGATGATGTCTGAACAGCCTGTCAAGCAGTTCTCCTTCGGGTCCCAAACTTAACAGATTATTCCAACTGGAAACAATTCTCAATTTCATTTCATTTATTACCTTTAATCACCTTTTTAGGTTTCAAATGAACACACATGAACCCCTATTTATGGCTGTCCTGGTCACAGCTGCCCTACATGCCAGAGGGCACAGTGGCTTTGTTAAACATATTGCTTCTTTGGAAAGGCCACTGGGATTGACCCAGGTGTTTGTGGGCTGGCAACGAAACCAGCATGTGAATTGTGGTGCTATGAAACCTCTGCAAAGCTCCACCACTTCCCAGTTTTGCACTAACAAGCCTCAGTCCCCAGAGGTCACTGCCACACCGCTGCGAGGGACAGCGCAGTGCCAGAACTCCTGGGGACATCCAGGGTGAGGGCCACCAGCTGGTCACCCCCACTGGGTGAATCCTGGTGGGGAAGCTCTGCAGGCTGGAGTTCTGGGTCACTGAGCCAGCTCTCCCCCAGCCAAGCAGCAGGGACCCCCCGTCAGCCCTTCCAACCCCCCTGCTCACTCCATTGGGCTGACAGACCCTGACTGCTCCTTCATTTCTCACTGAATCCACACATATTCCCAGCTGGCACACTCAGACCACTCTTTACAGATCTTGGACCCACACCTGCTTTTAAAAGTCCACATGCACGTGATCCTCCATCCCACTCCCAGGCCCTTACCATGCATCCTATTTTAAAGGAAAATCTGCTGCATTTCCACCTCTCAGAAAGAAGTAGCAGGCAGGAGGGGGCAGCCCTTCTTATAAAATAAACAGCTGTACAGGGAGGGCAGCAGACAGGAAAAAATTGGCTGCAGGTGAATCAGGCTTAAAAAATAGAACTTGCTCAAAGATTCTTCAAAGAAGGGAACAGCACGTGCTGCCGCTCCCTCCCCTCGACGCAGTGATTGATTCCAGTGTGCCGAGAAAATGGGTTTCACGGCTAACAGCCATTATTTCCAATCAATTACAGGCTGGTGCAGAGCAGAGCAGATGCTCTTCAGTCATTCTTCACACTTTGAATCATCTACAGGACACAGCAGCAGGTTGGGAGACAAAAAGCTACGTTGGGAGGCAATTCAAATGAAGATGCAACCCTTGAAAGTGGAACAAAGAGCTTCCTCGCCTCTCCACACATAACAAGCTTCCAAGCAGAGCCTGACTGGCTCATTTGATTTGTTCCTGCTACCAGAGCAGCTCAGTTGTTGAAATCCCAACAGCAATTAGAGAACCTGAAAAGAGCCCATTTTTTTCTTCTTTAAAAACTCTCAGCAAGTTGCAGCAGGCAGGACAACAACCTGGACAGCTGAGGTGCCAAATGAGCCAACACAATATGCTCCAGCAGCACTCAAGGGTACTTATTTTCTTGCCTTTTTTCCTCCCACCTGCCTTTTTTGCTTCCACCACACACACAGAGCTGCTGTGGGGTCTTTCATATTCCTTCTTTACTTCCACCTGGATGCTTCATGCTGGAGAGCTTTGCTCTGCCACGGCAGCTGAAAGACGCTCCCTGAAAGATGTTTCCTGGAGTAGCTTCTGTGCTTTATTTACCCTGACAAGACACTGTCCCTGCTCGTGGCTGCTGTGATGTGGAGTGTCTGCACTGCATCTCCCTTCCAGACTGCCTGAGCACACGCAACCAGTGGTGCCACAGCACGACTCCAGCATCATGTGGCTGAAGGAGAGGGGAAGTGGAGTTCCCACTCCAGAAATGTGCTGGATGCAGGGGGGCAGTGCCCACTCCTTTGGGTTTGAACTACAGGCTCAAACACTTTGAATTCATTCTTTTATGGGTAGAGAAACCACTCGAGGAACTGGGACTAACTTGGAATTGCTCTAACACTGGAAAAACAGCAAGCACGGGAGCACTAGGATAGATGGAAGACTGCGAATTACAGAGGGATTTCCATGGCCACAGCTGGCCGAGTCCATCCTTGCAGGCATAAATCTCCATTTCAGATGTCAGAGAAACCCTTAGGAGGGAGGAGAATCCCTTGGCACACAGCAAGACCCCTGCGCTGCGGTGGAGAAATGAGAGGATATTGTGACATTTAGCAGGTGCCAAAGAAACTTGTGCTTTCATTTGCCTTCCTCCTGCCAAGGCAGCAAGTGTAACAAATCCTCTTCTCCTGGAAAGGTAACTCTTAAGGGGCTGATCTTGGCAGCACTTCCACCTCTAGACCTTCCCAATAAATTTGAGCCCTTCTTTCACACATCACCTGCTTGAATATAGATCAGATCAGCAGAGAATGAAATTAATCTCATTCAAAGGCAATTTTGATGGTCACCGGTAGAAAAACTTCTTGCCACGATTTGGTCCAGATCACATCCATAATATTTTTCCAGTGCCTGGTGGCACAACAGAGTTTGTTGTGAGCCGTCAGTGAGCATCATACAGGCTGGACCTGGCCAAGAGTGAAAAACAGAAGCCTGAATAAAAACCATTCTCGCCCAGTTTATGGGCTGTAGGGACTGACATAGTGATCACATTTTAATTGCCAAGCTTGGCTTTGCTCAGGAGCTTCATCCACTGGATCTGATCCACTGGATGTCTTCGGCTGCATGTGGAGTGTGGAAGAAGCAGTTCCAGTCTGAACAATTCCCAAACAGGCTGTCTTTCTTGAAGACTCATTATCATCCAGTCTCTCTCTCCCTCAGCCAGGAGAGCCTTCCTGATGTAAAGCTATGTTTGAATTCTCCCTTAATCCCACGTGGTACTTCTTAAAATGACACTGTCCCTGTTTTTCCCAGAAAAACTCCTCTTTCTTCTAATATTTTTAAAGGATCCATACCAGTCCTGAGGTGCCGCAATCTGTCAAGCTCATTCACACCAGCCAAGCAGAAATATATATTAAAAAATATCTTTCCAGGATGTCTCTGGTTAAAAATTGACCATGGAACTCAAAGGGAAGGGACTGGATGCTTCTACAGACATGGGGATCATCCTAAGTATGAGGAGAAAGATCAGGTGATGAATTCCCATGGTTAGAATTACAGCAGCTCAAGCAGACCTGGCCAGTCAGAAGCAAGAACAAAATGTAATTCCTGGGTGTGAACCCACGGAATTTCAGAGTCCAGCTTTCCTTTCTCAAGTGCCTCACACTGGAGCGTGACACAGTGACTGTGATCATTTAGTGGGAGAAAGATAAAGACAATTTTCCCTAAAGCCTTGTGGCTGGAGCAAAGAGTTTTCATTTCAGTTGAGCAGTAAGTGCCAGCCCCTTTGGAAAACAATTCTCCCAGGGCCAGGTGATGGGGCACACCTGAGGATGCTGAATCCGTCTCCTTAAATATGCACACTCCAAGCTGGCAACTCACATAACCTCCCTGAGGAGACCAAGAAGGTCCTACAGCATCTCCCCATGGCCAAAGGAGCGCCTGATCCTTTGAGAGAACATCAGCTCCTCCATTTCCAACTGCTTTTGGTTTCCCCTAGCCTCAGCAAGTGTTTTCCAACTGGCACCAGTGCCCCAGTGAGCTGCAGCCTGGTCACAAGATCAAGAGGTGATGCCAGTGAAGAACACCCAAGCCCAGAGCTGAGCTGCAGCCCCAGGACTTGGCAAAAGGCAGCAGCCATGGCTGTGACAGTCTTGATTTGCCCAGCAGTCCCTTGGGAATGAATTTACATCTTTACATTTTCCCTCCAAAGGTCACACAAGCCATATCTGAGGCTTTGCCAGCTGTTGCCACTTGATTTAATCAAAATCAATACTTTAAACTGGTTTTCCTTTCACGAAGAAACACAAAACCAAGAGAACCCAACTGCTCTGCTGTGGGAGGTCTCCAGTACCAGGCAGGTGCTGTTCAAACTTCTGCAGTTCCGACCTCAGTCTTCCATTTGAGATTCTGCTGTGTCAAACCTCAGTCTACCTGAAGGAATGTGTTCCTCATCCCCTACATCTCCTCTTCCCTACCATGCTTCTATCCACAGAGCTATTAATGTGAATATACAATCCCAACTCTGCTGTGGGGTATCTGGGTGATCCCAAGGTGCAGCTATCCAAGATCTGGCTATCTCTGGTACCCAGATACTTGGGAATCTGCAAACCAGTCTGAAAACCACGAAAGCCAAACTGACTGGCTGGCCCCACTGACTTGTGGAAGTTTCCTCACCACATTTAGTACCACGTTTAACACCACGTTCAGCTTTCACATTGTCCACTCTTAACACAAACCCAAATCCAAGCTTGGATCTCTTCCAGCTTGATTTTCTTTCCTTTTTGGGTACATTAAAGGCTCTGTGATGCTGGCCATAGAACTATTATTTTCTAAGTGTCAGTAATTTAAACCCATTGGCCAATTTTTACCAAATTTGACTAAGGCAGAGCCCTCAAATGCTGGTATTTTGGCTAAGGAGGGCTCAGCTCCCATTGCCCCGCGAGGTTTCAGGCTGTGGGCAGCCCAGTAGCGCCAAACCAGTAGAACTGGTAGGAGTGTGGGAGGGTGCTCTGCTCTGTGTGTCCTGTGGAGTGGGTGAGAAATGAGATGTTCCTGGGATGTCCAAACAGAGGGAGGGAGCTGGGGCAGGCACCGGGGCAGGGGTGTGTAGGGGACATGGGATGCAAGTCCGTAGGAATCCAGCTTCACTGGTTCTGCTGTGCAGGGAGCCAGTTTCTCATAAGCATAATTTGACCTTCCCTTCGTAGGAAAGAGTCCTTCTCACCCCTGAGAAGTTTTCTTTTATAAGAAAGATGGAGAGGGACTTTGGACAAGGGACTGGAGTGCCAGGACAAGGGGAAATGGCTTCCTGCTGCCAGAACACAGGGTCAGGTGGGATACTGGGAAGAATATGAGGGTGCTGAGGCCCTGGCACAGGGTGCCCAGAGAAGCTGTGGCTGCCCCACGCCTGGAAATGTTCAAGGCCAGGTTGGACAGGGCTTGGAGCACCCTGGGCTAGTGGAAGATGTCCCTGCCTATGGCAGTGAGGGTGGGATAAGATCTTTGAAGGCTCCTTCCAACCCAAACCACCCGGTGATTCTATGATGGAAGGAGATTCTCTCAGCCCTGAACCTTGCGCTGTGCCAACCCTTGGACGGATGGACACCGAAGGACACCCCATGCAGGGCCCTGCCCGTCACTCACCAGCTGGATGGCGATCATTAGCACAGTCTTCAGAGTGAACGTCCTGTCACAGAGGTCAAACAGATCTTCCAAGCTCGGACCAAGCAGCTCCAGTACCATGGCATTGTACTTTCCACACGGTCCAAAGTAATACACCTGGGGGAGCCCTTCAGCTGGAAGAGCAGGAAAAGAACTGGAATCAGTCAGAGGGACAAGGTTAATTCTCCTCCTCCTGCATGCACACCTGCCATTAGGCAGAGTTTTACTGTCACTTCTTGAGTATTCTCTCTGATGCTGCCCAGCAAGGAAATAAGTTCCAGCACACACTGTGACTGAACCGAAGACCAAACCAGTGCAGGCTCTGTACAGCTACCTTGGACAGACAAATAGATTTCAGAGCAACAAAAAAAGCACCTGAAAGCACTGAGCTTTGACAGCTTAAAGGCCTGGATTTAGGGAACAAGATACAGAGTTCCCTGTGTTCCACTAAACGTCAGGCAGAGAACAGCCCCAGATGTGGGCTTGCACTTGTTGGAGCAGTTAGGAAGATGACAGTCCTTGGAGAACATGAGGCATGCCCAAAAAAGGGCTGCTTTGTCACCAAAGATAACATCCAGCCCTTGTTTTTCAGCACAGCCTTACACAAAATTTAAACTCGGAAAAAAGGAAAAACACCTTTTCCTTTAAAATAGGGAAAAGTTTTAAATTTTGACCAATCATCACATAAAAATAGGTGATCATGGTCATTAGCATATGTGCACACACACAACTATCAACATCTAACTGGTAGGAGCCAGAGCCCATCTTCCCACCCAACAGATTGCTCTGTGGGAGTACAGTGTTGATACTCAGCTGGCAGGGGATTTTTGGGTGGATCAGCTTTCTGAAAGGCATCAGAAGGAAAGGGAAAAAACCAGCTTTGGTGTTGGAAGATTCACGGAGCTGCACAGCACTCCTGGAATTACCTCCGAGTCAAAAAGGAAACCAGAGCAGCCCATACAGGAGGAATTCAGTGCAGGCCCAACTGCTCATTTTGCTAATCAGCACCTGTACCAGCACTTGGCGTCCTGACATAAGCGTCAGGCTGGGTAGCACATTTAAATACCCATCTACTTCCAGTCTACATCTCATAAGCAGCTCCAAAACACAATGGAAGGGTTTTGTTTTGAAATATGGGCCTTTGTCTTATGTCAAAACACGATATCTGCTTGAATGCCCAGAGATATGGCGTCCTGCTATTCAGCGCAGAGGCTGAGCACAGGGAGCACTGCTACGTTTGCAGCCTTTTCTCCCACTGAGATCCATAAATGATAGAGCACGGGAACTGAAAGCACTGTGATTATTAATTTTACGGCATGTTTTAAGAAAGTGCAGGCACACACCTGGATTTGCGTAAATAATCAATATTAGATATAGCAAAACACCCAACTAATGAAGTGCACAGTTTGGTGTTGGCTGAGTGAGGTGCTCAGGGAAGGAAACACTTCAGGCTGGAGTGGGTCAGCAACACAACAAGTGCATGTCCTACTCCAGATTTAGGGAAGCCCTGTTAATCCACCCTATGGCACTCAGAACTCTGCAACCTGCCAACAATGTAACAAATGCAGCACTGAGATTACTAAAGCTTAAATATCACAGAACTTGTGCTCCCAAGTACTGCTACGAAAGAACAAAACGCAGCTTGGCAAAGATTACCCGAGGAGGGTTTTAATCTTGTTAACTCACATGCTCAGGGAATCTGTCATCAGCATGCATTAATGGGATATTACAGAGTATTGCAGGAATTCCCTGTCTAACCAGAGTTTTGTGTCCCATGTAAAACACTGACCCAACCTAGGTTTGGGAGGCTGATGCTCCTAACAGAGCTCCATGCTTTAGGAAGCAGTAACAGTCATTAAATCCTCTAGGAAGACAGGATGTTTTGATGCAGAAGCAATTCAGAAAGCCAAACAATGATGGGATATGATCCAGGCAGCTCCGAGATGCTTTCAAATACCCCCACATCAACACAAATGGCAATTTAATGTCATCAGCTTAGTGTTGAAGGCAGGAATAACTGCAATAGCTCTTGAAGTGACTCATGGTGAGCCACTGGGTTTTCAGTAAAGTCTGATGAGGACTTACCTACATAATCACTTCTAACACCAAGATCAGCATACCTACTTTTTAGAGAATAATAGAAGAATAATAAAGAATAAGAGAGTAACAGAATATTTTATGCAAAGTTTAAACCTGAGTCCATTATAGATTCTAGATACAGACAGACAATGACTACCTCTACTGCAATTTCTACCAGTCTCAAACAGTGGAACTGAGGAAGGAATTAGGATTAGGACTCTGCTAATTAAGATATGCAGAAGAATAAAACTGCAGAGAGGCTCTCAAGGAAGGTAAAGGATCCTGTTCCCAGAGCAGGGGAAGATGAGAACATTTACAGCCTCACTTGGTAAGGAGCGAGCATTGCGATTAATATGAAATTCCTATGGGGCTTAAGAACCAGGAAGACAGATTGCAGTAAGACCCAAAAGGCGGGGATTTCATGTAGGGAAGAAAACAACACTACTTAGCGCTCTCTGGGATCCCAATTCCTCCAGCTTTACCTACTCAGAGCATACAGCCAAGAGCTTGGAGTACCCTCTTCATCTTAAACCCTCAGGAAGGTTCTGCTTTCTGTGGGAGCTCTGACAAGGTGAGGCCTTAGTGAAGAACATAAAAAAAGCATCCTAAATGTCAGAATACAGGAGACATCATTGGCTTCAGGTGTATTTTTAGGGTTCGATTTTTCCCTGAGGGTTTTTAGCAGTGCTGCCAGCTCTGCAGTCAAGGACTTCCCTCTTGCCTTTGCCAGGATAAAGCTGCTGTAACACCTCTCTGATTTCCAGAGCCAGGCTGCACCGCTGCATCCTGGATCCAAAGCAGCATCACTGATAAACGCTGTGAAGCTCCCAGCCCAAGCCAAGGATCCTCAGCTCGACACTAGTCATGGAAATAAAGTTGGGAGGGACTCAGGGTAACACATCCTCAGCTCACTTAACTCAAAATTCACTGTCTTTTTGGGAAGGGGAAAAACTTGAAAGATGAACTTGATGTACACATTAAAGGGTGTGTTGGCAGATAAGACTGGGTGAAACTTGAGATGCAGGCAGCTCCAGAGCCATTCTGAACAGTAAAAAAGGTTAGCCTAAGAAAATCTGCAAAAAATCTGATTTTGTCACAGACCATCTGCATAATTTATGACATAGCTTGGCTCTATTTCAGCAACAAGCATTGCGTCCTGGTGCCGAGTCCATTGTCACAGTGAACCACAGAAACTCCACAAATATCACCAGCAGATCCGTAAATACTTAAGAAGGATGTTGGCAACTAAAGAGATTGATGGAAGAAAAAGGACTTTTTTGCCTGGGCAGGTGGAGTTGAGGTTTTTAATGGCAAGTCATTGCATTGGGAGAGGACTGGAAAGGTCACACAAAGCCACGGTGTCGTGCTGTAGGTGAGCAGCTCGGGATTCAGAGACTGTGGGATGAAAAGCCACCAGCAGAGCAGAGTCTCATATTGAGGATTCAAAGGTACAACTTAACACCTGAAGTACAAACCATGATCTGTTTAATGCAATTAATGCATAAAGTCACATCAGAACTAGGTATCAAGATTAATACACTAAGGGAGAAAAATACAGGCATGATATGTACAGGCTCTCCTTTGGTGGAAAACCAGTTTATTACAGCAGAGACTGCTGCAAGCAGAAATCATCTCAATTTGCTTAACGGCTTTGGTCTCACTGCTGAGTGATTTGGCTCAGCTATATGGAAAAGGCCCCGCTCCACCCTCACTCTCACAGGAAGTTTATCACCCCAATAAACACAGACTGATCGCTGCACTGGAATCCACAGGCAAATTCTGCTATTTCAGCAGAGCGATGTCTTGGAAGAAATTCAAGCTGAGCACAGCGAAAACCTAGCAAAGCATTTTGCAGATTAAAGCATCACTGCTGGAACGAGAGCAAATGCAGACATCAAAGCCAAAAACTCAAGACTTTGATTCCCCCACACTCCTGAGACTGGCCTTGGCTTTCCAGGCATGCTAAACTCTCCCTGCTTCCGGGCTGCCACCAAAAGGGACTTTCCCATCCTTCCTTATGCTCTGTGGCTGAACAATATGTTGGATCAACCCAAAAACCCCTTGGCTTGAGCTTGAGCACAAGAACAGGAACAGTAACAAACAGCAGGATCACTGCTCTTCCGGAGAGTTTCACCTGAGCCAGATTAACATCCGGAACAACACCTTTCCAAAACTTCCATCACAGGATCAAGTGCCCTGGGTGATTTGAGTAATGTTATCTTGCTGCCATATGTTTTGTGGCATGACTAATGGCCCCAAAACTCCTCAGAGATCCAACACACTCCAAAAAACCACATTAGTTCAGGCACACAGACATTCCAAAGCCATTTCCAGGACTGGTTATGAAACGGTGATGGGCAGAGATGTCAATCAAAGGTTATGCCTGAGGGAAATCAGAATTTGCAGCACCTGCCCCACACACGGAAGGCACGGGAAGCAAAACCCACCTGCTCCAGAAGAGCACCTGGCCTGAGGCTTTGTGTGAGCATCACAAGAGGCTGTGAATAAACTTCATCAACAGCAAGTAAAATACAATTCAAGGAGAGACAAGGGAGCAAGTGCAGGAAGCTGCATGTGGCATCCATATCAATGGATGGGCAAGTGCCACATCCCCATACAGCAAATCACCAGGAAACATCCAGAGCTTGTGATCAGTATCTGTAGTTTCTGAACCACCTATGGCTTTTGCTCCCATGGGAAGTTGGTTTCCACGGCCCTTCGATGAGATGTGGCCAAATCTAGAAGCTGACGTCTTCAATTTCAAGAATTAAGGAAGAATTCAGACCTTCTCTTCATGCAGGTTTTGACACTGAGCTCTATTGCAGAGAGGAGACACTCCTGAAGAAGCCTAAATTCCACACCCAAAGACAGAGGGGGTTGGGGAACAATGCAGTGCCCAGCAAAGGGCTGATGTTTGATGCAAACCCACGCTCTGTATGGGCAGCAAGAACTCCTTCTCACTGAAAGAGATGCAGACACACACCAGCAGCCTCAGTGCACAGAAAGTTCTGTGTGGTTTTAAAGAGGCTCTGATGAATGGGCCGTAGATTGTCACAAAATTCTCATTCAGAGCAGAAAGTTTATTTTTACAAATCACAGAATACAAAATTACACGATGAACAGCATAAATAGCAACTGTGAGAGGTCTGAATATCTATAGCTAAAATTAAACATGTTCCAAACAAATTAAACAAATTGCTTTAGAGTAGTCAACCCATTTAAGATGATTACACTAATGAGGATCTACCCTTCTCTTAATTTTCAAATCGGAATAAAATCCTGGCTGAAAGAGAAGATTTGTGATCAACATCGACTGGGACAAGATGTCAGCTTTTAACCTCTTCAAACGTGTCCCATGTAAATCTACCTGAGCATGCTAGTTAACAGGTAATGTCTGTGAGCTGGAAGTAAAAAGACTCATCCTGCCCTTTAGGTTTTGGAATAGCCTGCTTCAAAAATAGAAAGATGGGAGAAAAGTTGAGATTGGGCTTGTTACTGGGAATAAAGTTGTTCTAAGGGTCTTTCATATATTTGATTGGATGCCTTTCAGAGATCTCTTCCTTCAAAGTATGGCTGCAAAAGATTTATGATACAGTCCTTCACCTTCCATCTTACCTGCAGTAGCTTAGGGAAGGACAGAGATTTTGGGTGATTGAGAGTGTTTTCTCTTGTCTGAGAAACAGCAGTTGAGATGTGAAGGAAGACAAGCAGAAAATGCAATTTGTGATTCCAGCACCAGCTCACTTGCAGGTGGAAAAAGAAGGGGTGGAAAAGGTCTGTCACAATCTCGCCAACCACTCCAAGGCTTCACAAACCTTGAACTGGCATAAGATTAGGGAAAGAACCTAAAAACAGTGATCTGATCCAACAACCACACACAGAAATATCCACGTGGAGAAGTGGGGTTGGAGGAGCCGGAGGATGGCTGGCACTGCGGCAGCTCTGATGGTCATCCATAGAGATGACCACCATGCTATGAGTGTTTCCAGCCTGAAAAGCTCTTGAATAATTTCCTTGTTCTCTTGAGCTTTGATACTGTGGTTTGAGAGCCCACAATCTACCTTTAGTTCTCCTCATTCACCCGAACAGGGTGAAGAGCAGCCAGACCTGCCCAGAGCCCCTGGCACATCTCCTGTCCCCAGACATCCTCCAGCTCCGTTTGCTCCAGCTGCTGCCAGACACTTGGCTCTCTGCTGCCAGCTTTTCACAGCATCTCTTCCCTGCTTCGACTGGGCAATAAATCATTTCTCCTAGCAAATGCTGAATGCTCCAGCACCACGCCTAGCACGAATTTCTGCAGCAGGACTTTCCACTTTAGCCCATCAGTGGGGGAGGAGGAGGAGAGGCAGAGCAAGACCCTATTCCTGGCCTTGGGCGTGGAAAAGGTGCAGCTCAAACACTCTCTGAACTGAAGAGGAAACAGCTCAAGGGAGAACATCAGAAGCTGGAAGGGACCTCAAGGCTGCCATGGGCAGGGACACCTTCCATTAGACCAGGTTGCTCCAAGACCCAACCAACCTGGCCTTGATGCTTCCAAGGATGTGGAAGCCACAGGAAGGTATCAACACTGTTGTATCAACAACAGGAAGGTATTGGATCAACACCTTCTCCCCTGATGATGGCAGAGAAAGCTGAGCTTTTCATGGGAAGAGACAACACTAGGCCCATAATGGTGCAACAGTTGTGCATGAGCCGTGAGGAGACAGAGGTACTGTTATCTCCAAGGAGTTGGACTCCATGTGGACTCCAAGACTCCAGCCTCACTCCAGCTTATCTCAGGATATGCAGGATGTATTTAATCCCTACTGTGTTTTGTTTCATTTTGGTAGTATTTGAATCTTCAAAAAGAAAAGGTATGGGAAAAGGAACAGAAGAAAAACAGACCCAGGAAGGACAGAAGGAAGAACATGTTTGTTCTTGCTGCTGGCAAAAATCCAAACAATTTGATTTTTACTTCAGTTGCAGAAAAACAAATCTCAGGATTGCTGTTACTAGAACGGGGTGGCATTTCATCGTCCTTGAGTGGTACAAGCTGGTTTCCTGACATCATGGCTTCACTTTGTTAAACAACTCTTCACATCCACAAAGCAAGAAGCACTTGCAGAGGGGGTACCAGGGACACATTAATATTTGTACTCAAAATGATAAAAAAAGATTGAGAGGAGAATCAGCCCCAGCTGCAAAGGTCGAATGCGGGAAAACTCTCAAACTCTGGGAAATTTACCCAGAAACACCCATTAATGGACAGTTTTTTAACTCTAAGAACTAAACTAGTCAAGCGAAATAGTTTAGATTCTTGACAAATATGAAAGAATAAAGCACAGCACAATAAATTGCTTTTTTGGCAAGTCTCAAAAGACTGAATTCACAGTTTTAGGGTTCAGGGGAAACAACTGCACTCCAATCTCCATGTTACTGTTGGATTTTATATCCAACACAATGTCTTGCTCCAGTGATGATAGCAGCCAGCACACAGAACAACACCTTAAAAGAAGGATAAAACCAGTAAATAATTTTAGAAGAGTTATTTTAAATCACCCAAAAAAGTTCTAGCTTAAGTTCTATCTTAATAAACTTCTCCCACACACCTGCAACACAAGGACAAGGATGAAAGAAAACCATTGGAACAGCTGCCCAGGGCAGTGGTGGAGTCACTCAACAACTTCCCTGGAGGGATTTAATAGCCACATGGATGTGGCACTTGGGGACATGGGTTCTTGGTGGCCTTGTCAGCACTGGGGTATGGCTGGATTTGATGGTCTGAGAGGGCTTCTTTTCCAACCTAAACGATTCCGTGATTCTGCTCCACTGCAGGTCACACAAGCAGTGTGAGCTCCACCAGACAGTTCAAAGCCAGACCACATCTGTGTGGCCAACTGGCTTCTGCTGCTCAGGAACACCCACAAAAAGAAAGAGAGAAAGAAAGGAAGAAAGGAAGGAAGGAAGGAAGGAAGGAAGGAAGGAAGGAAGGAAGGAAGGAAGGAAGGAAGAAAGAAAGAAAGAAAGAAAGAAAGAAAGAAAGAAAGAAAAGAAAGAAAGATTATTCCTGCCCCCCCCCCAAGAAAAAAAAAACAAAAAAACAAAACCTAAGGAGAAATTATGCCTGATCAGTTTTCCTCTGTTGTGCAATTCCTCACCCCTACCTGCTGAGAGGGAGCTAAGTGGCAGGTCTGGGCCATTTCATTTGAACCAGGTAATGGAGAAGCTGAGCTGAAATCACAGGGCCCTTGATAATTTTCATTTCTTTTGAGAACAAGTTCACAGAATCATGGAATATCCTGAGCTGAATGGACTTACAAGGACCAATGAGTGCAACTTCTGGCCCTGCACAGACACCCCAACAATCCCACCCTGTGCCTGAGAGCATTGTCCAAACACTCCTGGGGCTCTGGTGGTCTCAGGGCCGTGCCCATTCCCTGGGGAGCCTGCTCAGTGCCCCACCACCCTCTGGGGGAAGAACCTTTTCCCAATATCCAGCCTAAACCTCCCCAAGACAGCTCCAGCCACTCCCTCAGGTGGTGTTCCTGGTCACAGGGGGCGGAGATGAGAACTGCCTCTCAGGAACACCTTATACACGTGAAGTGATGCATGTTAATGACATTACTGGTATAATCTTAAGAAAAATCAACAACAGAAGTTCTTGGTTGCTCAGCAGCACCCAAATTTAACTCCAGAAGCAGTGCCAGGGAAGAGGCTACTTCTGGGCCGATGAAAAATGCCACGAAAGCAGCAAAACCAAATTGCTTGTGGTGAATTGCTCCTCTGCTGCCCAGTGAACCACTTTGCTTTGATCACAGCAAGTCCCGGGTGGCCCCTGCCCTTCCTCAGCTTGTCTCCATTGGAGACTGTTGGCTGGAGGCACAGCCTTTCCCTGTTTCCTCCCAGCTGCACACCGGGGTGACACTGCCACGAGGACAACGCAGGGCGGGTCTGAGAGCCACAGCACTGAGCAGTGGCCACAGTCACTCTCACCAGGACGGCACAGCGACAGCGACATTTGCCTTTGCAGGAAGGCAAACCTGGCATGTACCACGCAGGATTCGGCCTGGATCCAACAGCATTTTAAACTGGGATGGCAGATCAGCGGGTCAGATGCAACTGGATAAAGCAGATGGTGGTATCAGACACATACCTTTGGGTGCTTAGGAGGAAGATGATGCTCGGCCTTGCTCAGGCAGCTGAAGGTCAGATTCCCACCAGACTGTGGTGGGACAATCCGGTGCCATTTCCGACAGCACAGCCCTATATGTCATTCCACAGCTGTGCTGGGATCTGCCTGCAAAGCTGTGGGTGCAGCTTGGGCCCCCAGTGCCCATACTGGTCCCACTGGGAGGGTGGATTTTTGCAGGTTTGCCCCTGCAGCGGCAGCAAACTAGGAAGTGATAGATGAGAATCAAATGCACCTAAACTCTCCTCAACAAGCCAACAGACTGGCATCCATCCATCCCATCACTATTTTGGGATTGGAGGGAAAAAGGGATTTTTCACATGAGTAGGAAAGCGTTACCCACATGGTCCTTCCCGCCTGAGGGAAAACCTCCCACTCCCTCTTATCGCAGGAGAACCTGCTGCCAAACAGAAGTTCAGAGGCGCTAAATCAGATCCTACCTCCAGATATCATCTCTGTTTCACCTTAAGAGAGCCAAGTAGGAGCGGGCAGGAATGGAATTTTGAAGGGAAAACTGCCACTTTCAGACAGAAATATTATTACAAAACTTCAGAACTCCAGTCTGACCCATCACAGACTCAGTGTCAGAGCCTGCAGCTTCTGTTTTAGCAATAGGAGGAGGTTTTTCAATAGCAGGCAGGGCACAGCTCCAAAACACAAATTCCAAACCCACTGGAGAGCCGATCTGGGAGGTGGGCAACCCTCCATCCTAGGACTTTACTGATCTCAAACCTCCCTGGCATAGCTCAGTGTTTCACCTTAAAAACCTCCAGTGTGTGCAGGATGCCTCTGCTGCGTTGGAAGGGATCCCACTAAATCAGGCACCCACCTTCCAAAGGGGAAAGAGGTTTGTTTGGATCAAGGCAGTGCTCAACACCTGACACAGAAGCCCCCCTGAAAACTAATTTTATAGCTTTAGACCTCAATTAGTTTCTAAGTGCAGCATACCCATGGCTTGAAGAATGTTCATAGAGCGGGTAGGAAAGGGGGACAAGCAGAACAGCCAACCAGCTCCTACATCCTTAGTAATTATCCTGGCCCTCACTGCCAAACTGGGTTTTTCATTCGATGTAAATATAAATTCCAAAGTTTATCTTCAAACATCATGTATCATGTGGATTCTCCATCCCTGGAAGTATTCAAGTCCAAGTTGGACAGGGCTTGGAGGCACCTGGGACAGTGGAATGTGTCCCTGCCCATGGCAGGGGGTGGAATGAGATGAGCATTAAGGTCTCTCCCAACCCAAACCAGTCTGTGGTTCTGTGGTCTTCACCTCCCCACTCCAATGGCTGATGCACTCCAGTTTCCAAGCACAGCCTGGGCTGATAGCCAGCAGGAGATATTTCAGCTCTGGGTTTGCTAGAAAGTTTACCAGAAGCAGCACAGAGAGTTTCATGATTAAGTGTCTGTTCCTCTCCTCGAGCCCTGCTGGATCCTCAGAGCAGTAGTGCATCCCATAACTCACAACCTACTCTTAGTGGACATCACTCACTATGAGGAGAGCTCAGTGAGGCATCTGGGATGACTTGGATGAGTCCAGCTGCTACAGGTTTACGGCCATGATAGGCTTCAAGGAAAAGCATCTGCAGGAAAAGCATTTTCCAGCTTCCCAGCATCCCGCTGTTCCCTCCATGTGCTGCCTGGAGTCGCTGGCGTTGGATTTGTGATTACTGCCACGAATACCGGAAGAGTATGAGATGTACGAGGACTTTTCAGAATATAAAAGGGAAACTGCCTTAATCTCATATTCAAATATTAATGCCTTGCTTTAAAAGCATCTGATAGCTTCCAATTGACAAAACCTAAATTTAGCCCAAGGAAGTCAAAACTTCTGATGCTAAGATGCTGAAATGTGCATATTCAGGAAGCCCTTCCTAACAAGGGAATGGCCACGTGAAAAAAAAGCCAAGTATTTTTAAACAGTAAAACATAATTCTCTGGAGATCAACAGCAAACCAGCTCTGAAAGTAGCAGGATCTAACCGAGCACTTTACAGTAATCCACTACATTTCATTCTGCAATTCAAAAGCTTGGAAGTCTGGGATCTCTCAAGTTCATGCTCCTTGGACTACCCTGACTTTACAATGAAGCTGCTGATCCCCATTCCTTAAGATGCAGGTCAGCGTGAGGGTCTTCACATTTTGCCTAAGAAACACATTTTCAGGAGAATGAAACTGTATCTCCATTGCCGAGCATCTCCCACCTACGACCAAGGGCACATTTCTGTGCAGGATTTGAGAATGGAGAAGTTTTTCCTCACTGGTAGAAAATTAACCCAACATCTTAAAACCTTTGGGTCTATTGAAGGCATCTGAGGTAGGGAAGGACTGACATGAGATGTGTCCCAGAGTTGTTTTCCTTGTAAAAGGATGTCAGTTTTGTATCACCTCACACAGATGAGTCATCTATTAAATACTTACAGTCATTGAACACCAGCAATCTAAAATATTTCCAGTATTTCAAAGGAGGAGGCTGTAGTGCTTATCCAGAGCGTTGTAGTCCGACCCGTATGAACAAACCCTTCCATACAATATGCAGGACACAAAATACCTCAGGCGACAGCCACGAGTGGCTCCACACCAGTCCAGACCCAATTTGGGGTGCAGAAGGGCAATCCCTGGAAGTGTTCAAGGCCAGGTTGGACAGAGTTCTGAGCAAGCCAGTCTAGTGGAAGGTGTCCCTGCCCATATGGCCATGAGGTGAGCTTTAAGGTACCTTCCAACCCAAAACACTCTATGATTTTATGATCATCCCCACCCAGCAGCTCCATCCCCCTCCCCAAACCAGCCCCCTGCTGAAGGGTGACCTGGCTCAGCTCCTGGCCACAGCAATGTTTCCATACAGGTGGCAAACATGAGTGGGAATTCTGAAGATTAAAGTCACTGTGGCCACGGTTAATGGGTATGTTCACACTTCTTAATTAAACAAGGGTGGGGACCTCTTGCACTAACCCTCCCTCACATGGCCTCGAGTTACTCTCGCTCCCTTGGGGAAGAGAGTTGTGCACAACGACCTCCCTATGAAATCGTGGTGTTGGCAGCTCCACCAAGGCGACTTGTTTACATCCATCCTATAATGAGCTTTACCAAAATGACCCCTAATTGCCACGTGAATGACAGCATTGTGCAACTAGCACGGAAAGAATTTCTTCATGAAGCATACATATAAAGTGTGTGTGGGTAAAGCAAGAGCAACACAGAAAAACGTGCTCAACGCAGGCAATTCCGACAGAACTCCATAGGCAGCACGGATAGCAGACAGCTCAGCCACACTGAAGAATATATATGCAAATATTGACTAGACTATGCAAAGGCTCAGTTATTTATACCCCCTTCATTTCCCTCGGTCCTACATCCTGACAAGTAAACAGACTGCTTCACTCTGGCGAGTTGTGCAACACAGAGAGGTCCCAAAGTAAACACACAGACTCCATACTTCATTAGAGGTGAATTTGTTTACAGAGAAGGAATTAAAACAAAACCACAGAATCCGTCAATATTCTATATGTACTGACATACCCCTCCCTGACTCAGAACATTCTGCTCCTACTCTGTGACTCATCCACTGCGTGGGCTGGGGACAGCAGAGATCTCGGTTTCCTGGGATTCTCCAGCGTATCAGACTCCTCTTCTGCTCCCCACTACGCCACTGTGGAGGCTCATGACGTCCGACATCCACTTGCCAGTGTCACCTGCCCGTGCTGGGGATGACCGCTGGCTCCAGAGGCACGGCACAGAACTCAACGCCCGTGACACGTGTCCGAATGAATCACATGTGCCAAGGTGGGACTGCGAAGGGTGGGGGAAGGTGTGACTCATCTGCCAGCTGATATAAAAATAAACTACTACTGAATCAAAAATGCATGATTGCTGCACACGATGTGCACAGGCAGAAGCTGTCACTATGTGGAAACTTGAGCATCGGCTCCATGCAGCCAAAAGAAACCCAGCAGCACGCAGTGCTTGATTTTACCTGCCAAAGGTGATACTTAGAGGGAAGGCATTACATATGGCCTCAAGTGGGAGAGGTGCCAGAGGTGCTTTGAAATGGGGTAACAAATCCCAGAATGGTTTGGGTTGGAAGGGACCTTAAACCTCATCCCATTTCACCCCCTGCCATTGGCAGGGACACCTTCCACTAGCCCAGGGTGCTCCAAGTCCCATCCAACCTGGCCTTGGGCACTGCCAGGGATCCAGGGGCAGCCACAGCTGTGCTGGGCACCCTGTGCCAGGGTCTCACGACCCTCACAGCCAAGAATTCCTTCCCAATATCCCATCTAACTCTGCCCTCTGGCAGTGGGAAACCATTCCCCCTTGTCCTGTCCCTCCAGGCCCTTGTACCAAATCCTCTCCAGCTCTCCTGGAGCCCCTTCAGGCACTGAAAGGGGCTCTGAGGTCTCCCTGGAGCCTTCTCTTCTCCAGGTGAGCACCCTCAGCTCTTCCAGCCTGGCTCCAGAGCAGAGGGGCTCCAGCTCTTGGAGCAGCTCCATGGCCTCCTCTGGACTTGTTCCAGCAGCTCCTGAAGAGAGGATTAGAATCTTCTAATCTGGAATCAGCCTTCAAACAAAAAGACCATTCCTGTTATCCACAAGCAAACAGAGTCCACAGGACAGAGCCAATGCAATCACCGAGACCTTGGTGTGCCACCAGCAGGACCCAGCTGCTGCAGGACTCCAGCAAGCCGTGGGAGAAGCAGTTGCTTTTATTCATCCCAAACCAAGCAAGATGGTCCTGGGATGCTGCTGGGTGAACAGGAGGCAGTTCAAGCAAAGCCAGAGCTTTGTCCTTTGGTAACTGCCCAGGAAGTGGAACCATTCCAGGAGCCAGGAGCTGGGTCTGTTTGACCATGGACAAACAACTCAGTTTAATCCACAAACTTCAAGTTCAGGGGACAAATGACATGTTCAAGTGACTTATCCAATACCAGAAACATGTTGGAGACTTGAACTGCTTCTGGCAGCACTCGGAGAGGCAAAAGCATCGTGTCAGGTGAGAGAGAGAGCTCCTTTTGTTCCCAAGATATGGAAGGAGCGGGTTCAAGCAGCTGTACAAAACCACAGTGCAAGGAGAAGCCCAGGAACCAAGGAACCAGCCTTGGGGAGGAGGGAACAACTGGAACAGCCTCAAGGAGGGTCATAGAGCAAGAGCCTAATCTTGGGGAATAACTATCTCACTTGGACTGTGTTCCTCATGTTCATGCTCAGGTAGGTGCTGCCACCAGGACTGACTGTGCCACCACCAGTAAAGCAAGATCCTGGGGATAGCCCCAAACAACTCCAGTCAGGATGCTTGTGCAAGGCTCACGTGGATTTTAGGACAAAGAACAATCATGAAATGGTTCAGTACAACACTGGCATTAGAGGACTAATGAGAGCAATGCAACTAGTTTGCACAGAGATTGTTATAACTACTTCAATTACCTTGGTGAGCAAATGGATCGTATCCCAGACTACCTAAAACCTAAAGGAATTACATTTCCTAAAGGAAAGATGTCCTTTCCTGAGACACCCTACGGACTGACCATCAGGTCTCTGACTCCGTGCCCACGCTTTGCTGTTTTGTTTTGCTGCTCATACGAAGGTAAAGCACTCAGACACTATTTTAGGTTATTAAATATTTAATTCCACAGCGAGAAGAAGAAGCCAGCAGATGGTCACTGTGCAGCAGGGCCTCGCTTGACTTCTGGGGGGAGAAAAGTTCGAGGAAGAATCATGAAAACCCGTTTCTATGCACAAACATTCCTCCAGTTAGAGGAAGAGGAAGGGAATCACAGTGCGGCTGTTAGTTTCCCTAAAACAGGGAGGCACTAAAACATCAGAGACAGCATCAAATATCCAAAGCAGCACATTAGCGACGTCTGTTAGTTGGCTACTCCTGACCCAGGACTTTCTCTGAATCCACTGGATCCATCCACCAGTATTGAGCTGTTCTGAAAAGCATCAAGAAGAGCCACATTCCTACAGTTTAGACATCTTTGACAAACTTCTCCCTGCTCCACCACTTAATCTAGTGTGAAGCATCTTAGGATGTCTGAGACACATGAAATCCAGTCTGCTCCTTGGTTAATCCAAGGTGACTAGGGATCCTCATCCGAGCCATGTGGCAGGCAGAGAAACTGGTGCTGCTGGGAGGGAACAGATGCAACTTTGGTTCCCTGTCAGAAAGTCTTGGAACATTGAAGCTGATGGAGCATGTGGCACAGGGAGCCACAGAGTCACTGCTAAAGGAAGAAGCAGTTATCACATCCTCTGTTCATGTGGAAACATCTCACATGGACGCTCACTAGGGATTTAGCTTCTGAATTACTGGGTTATTTGCTACTCTGTCCAGCTGCACCAAGGGAAATGCAAAACTTGATTGAGTAGCTTAGAAAAATGAAAAAAAAAACTATTTTCACCAGTTTTTGATGATGACAAGTGAAGCAGGTAATTGATACCCACATACATCCTTCAGGCACTGCCAAGTAGGTCGGCCCTTCCAGCCTAAGTTTTCCTCTGACTACTACCCAAGAGTAACACATTTAAAAATGTTTATTCTGAACATCCAAAAAGGAAATCACCATTAAAACTGTTCTCATTCAGAAAAAAAACCCCCATTTTTCTCCCAAAGCTGCAGGTGATGACAATTTTGACGTCTCCGAGCTCACTGGGACCATCTGGCTGCACACGCAGCTGAACGCGGCCGCTGCACTGCCGAGGGGATGAGGCAGCTCCCGTGGTGTCGCAGCCAGGCTTCCTCTGCTTTCCCTCCTCCAGCTAACGGTGGGAGCTTTAGCAAGCCACGTCATTTGGCAGGATCAATTGGCTAATTTATTGAGCAGAATGTCACATGCAACGCTACTGTTGTTCTCTCTGAGTCATGCACACCATGCGTTTGGACACTTCTAGTCTTCGTTTGGCAAGCGTATGACAATTCCAAGTAACCAGACATCCCTACTGGAAGTTCAAGCCTGGCTGTTCAAGCAGTTTCAGAGCAAGGACCATTAAGGGGAGCCTGGCACTAGGAACATCAATGAGAACAGAACCCCTTATTTTCCCAAAGCTTGCACTTATTTAGCTCTGATTTGTTTTTTCAGCCGGACACTCTTCCCCTAACCGCTGGTGCAGGCACCAAGTCCAACCTCCCTGCTCCTTGAAAATTTGTTTTGTTCAGATTCCAGGTTTCATGGTGAGACCAGAACTGTAGTTCACATCCTGCACTCGAGTGTTGGGTGATTTCCAATTATTTTAGCAAAACTGCAGCACAAGAGCTTCTAATGGCATCCAACAGCTCATCAGAGCTGGGTGTACGGCACTCGTGGGACCACACAGAGAGAGAAAGTGAGTCAGGTCATTCAGGCAGCTTCTCAACACTCCCTTGACAAATGCTCAAAGACAGCAGATTAGAGGCTAGGAAGGAATTCCTGCCTGTGAGGGTGGGCAGGCCCTGGCACAGGGTACCCAGAGAAGCTGTGGCTGCCCCTGGATCCCTGGCAGTGTCCAAGACCATGTTAGATGTCCTTGGAGCACCCTGGGCTAATGGAAGGTGTCCCTGCCCATGGCAGGGGGTGGAATGAGATGAGCTTTAAGGTCCTTCCAACCCAAACCATTCCATGATTCCATGAATGCTCTGAATGGGCAAGTATTACAAGATGGAAAGATTAAATTCTTTAGGAACAGGAGAAAACCTAAAAATACTTAATCTAACCTAAATAAGGCCATTTTTTCAAGTTTTGTTCAGTTTTATAATTTCTTAATAACATCTTTAAAGAGTGGAAGGAAGCCAAGTGGTGTAGGGAAAGCAGGCTGGGATTCATTCATGTGTCACAAGACGTGTAGGCTGGGGTATCCTAGAAATCACAAGCACCAACAGAACTCCAGCAGAAGTTCAACCTAGTATTGTGGTAATATATTTTTACCAAAGTATTTCTGGATGTCCATCAGACATCTTCTGCAAGTGGAAGCTGAGTCCATTCAGGGAAAACAGGAAAAATAAAATCAGAAGTATAAAATAACTGCAGTAATGTAAGAAACTTGTCAAAACTGAAGTCAATATGTGATCAAGGCACAGAAGGAGCAGAGAAGGTCGCAGCTTCACAGAGACTTCCTTGTGCAGTGGAACACCCTGCACGAGGCTGTGGAAATCCTTAGCATGGGAAACAGCACATGCTGAAAGGCTCTTCAGGTTTAAAAAACAACCATAAATTGAGGGAAGAAAAATCCAAACACTATTAGACACAACTCAAGCTCTGTATTGGGGAAATCAGAGACTGCCAGAAAAAATTGGATAAAAAATTCCACCTTTGGCTGATCCTGCTCTATTTTTCTCCTATTTCCTGCAGACCATGGTTGCACAGAGGAGCCCAGGGGCTTTTGGACACTCTTATGGTTTAACAAGCAAAAATGAAAACAATTTCCCGGGTTTAAAGACTTTAGAACACCTATTTAAGGTGTGTTGTTCTATACACAAATAACTTCCCTTCCATTGATGATTCCTATGTTTTACAAACATACTTATGGGGCTATTTCCTTATCAGCAAATCCTCAGAAACTCGAGGGTTTAGGTCCACACAATTACCCAATAGCATCATTATGATCTCATTCTCACCAAATCTCTTCCAAAACTTATGCGAGGCTAAAAGGAATTGGCCCAGATCCCTAAGTTCAAGTCAGAGTTACAAAACAAATACTATGATGTTGTTTGATTTCATAAAGAAATCCCGAACTTTTGATAAGCTTAAGGTAGGTTTACTCACCTGCACTTCCAAGTTGTTTATAAAATCTGTATTCTAAATGAAGCTGTGGTGCCCGGGATTTAATTGGTTCCTAGAACAGAAATAAATAAATTGGTTAAAATCAGTTTGACTGAAAGAAGTTCTATCCTATACTTGAAGATTTGAGCATATTTAAAACACCTCAGACTGAAATTCTAAAGACAGACTTCACCACTACGTGTCATTTAAATAAGAGAGCAAAAAGCAGTAAGATTTACTCTCTGGAGGAGAAATAACCTCATTTAAATACAAAACTCACTGATTGCAGTGACATTCAAGAATCATTCCACAAAGCTCCTGGTCCTTGAAGAATGACTCTGGACACTAGCAGAGGGAAGTCAAGGTTGCAAAAGCTCGAGCCCCAAATTCACTCTGTGGGCACTGTGATTGCCCACAGGGCTTTTGTTCGTCTTCAGTCTGTATTTCTGACAAATGTTGAGTCATACAAGTGTGTTTTAGATCAGATCACAGTTGCTCACCGCGAGCACCACAGTGAAGCCACACAGCTGGGAAAAAGGAAGAAGTCTCCCCCTTCTCGTGGCAGGTGTCAGTCAAACATCCTGAAGCACTCAAGAATATTCTATTTTTATCCACAAAATACAAAAAAATAAAATGGGTAAGCCTGCAATGCACCCAAACCATCCCATTTGTCGACTGTTACTCATCTGTTCTTTACGCACAAGACTTAATGCCTACGATCCATCAAGGCATTAACGTGCAAGATTATAGAGCTTCTAAAAATATAAAGTTAATATGAAGAGGATTAAGAGACTGGAGTAATTACATTTGCAATAAAACTGTGCACTTGGGAGAGGCATGGATGCGGCCTCACCGACTGCCCAGGCAGCCTAGAGGTAGAAGTTAATACTGGCCTCGATTTTCATTGACCTCTAGTCTGCAGTGTAAGACTCATGTCCACACTGGGTGTGAACTCCACGGCCAAGGCTCCTTTTTAAGTGTGGAGAAGGAATTCTGTATGGGAATTCAGGCACTGTGACTTGCAGCTGAGCTGTTCCTCACCAGATCAAGTCATCCCATGCATTTCCCAGCAAGGGGGACGAATGGTCCTGGTTACTTCTCAACTTAATCACAGAATCACTAAGGTAGGAAAAGGCCTCCATAATCACCAAATTCCCAATGTTTTAAAGCTCCAGAAGACCACTTTGACCAAATACTCAGCAAACAGTGTGAAAAAATATTCCAGAGGCAAAACCGAACCTGCACCGAAGGCAAATACAAAGCAACACACAAACAAGTTTGTCATATAAGTCACATTTAATTAAGAAAATTGTTGCTGGTGGCTTGAGGGAGAGTCTACAGGCACCTGCAGAGGACAGGGATTCAGGGCAACAGGAACTCAGCCTGTTCAGGGAGCAGTTTATTTATCCAAACATGTAAAGGGGAAGGATTGATGTAGTAGGACATGATGCTGCTTGTGGGATCAGGGGAGGTAGCCCTGAGCCACTTCTGCATCAGGAGCTGCTGGAGCTGGAGCTCTGGACACTTGCCAGAGTCATGGCAGCTTCCGAGAAGATCATACCAGCACAGATGGTTGTCCTGTAGGCCAAGGGCTTAGGGATGATGGCAGATGTTGTGTTTGTAGCAAAAATAACTGAATTGCGACTGCCTAATGGAGCAAATCCACAGCTCAAACCAACGGCGTCATCACTGATGAGAGGGGATGGCCTGGTACCTGCGCTCTGACTGCAGCTGGATGGCACCAGGCTGGCTTCCCCCAGGGAAGAAATTCCTGCTGGAATTTGTGGGCAATGCAGCTTTGAAAACCCTCCAAAGAATACACCAGATGCCCCGGACCAAGTAAGTCAGCTGAAGAGCAGGACCAGGAGCTACATGGTGAGACCACACAAATCAACACAGGGACCAATCTCCACTGCTGGCAGTTTTCCAAGGTGTAGCCTCAGTCCAAAAAAGAAACCATGAGGCGTTAGCATGGAATTTCACAGCACTTTCTGATGGGCTCTTGGTATCCATCACACAATTCCCTCATTTCCCAGCTCTAACATTGTGATAGGAGGCAGGAATAGCTGAGACAGCAGGGCTGCAGTGGTGTTAAGATGATCTCACAGCTTGGAGCAGTGCTTTGACTCGGTCCAACAATACAGATAAAAGAAAATGTTGCCTGTAAGTACATCAAAAGCAGCTACTCCATCACTAATCCACAAATTATTCAAAGGATAAAGAAAATAGCAGTTAAGTCCACATGTAAGTGAAGTGTATTTGGTGCTGAGGAGGCTGAGTAATTCTTATTCCTGTGGAATTTTGTCTAAGATTAGGAGACCAAGAAATCCCCATTTCACCTACTGTTCCCTCCTTAAACTTCTCCAAAACAGAGCAGGCATGTGGAGATCTGGATGGCCATCAGATGGCAATTCCAGCCCTTCACACAAGAAGGACCTGAGATTTTTAAGCCTGGATCACCACAGGGCAAATGAAACTGGAGCGTGTTGCAGAGTAGCTGTTTTAACACTCAGTTATTCAGGGAAAAAAAAAGTAGTAGGAAAAATGAAGAAAGAATGTGACCAGAAAAACAGGTCAGACTGAGGCAGCCATGAGGCAATGCCATTGAGTCCTGCCATATGGAAAAGCTTTGGGTTACTGAGAGGTGTCACTGCAGCCACTTCTTTGAGAAAAAAAGCACCCTTTGGACTAGTACAGCTGTGTTTTACCTGGGTTATGACTTCCTTATGGTTTCCAATGCATCAACTTTGTGGGATTGTCTTTGGAAGCAAATTAGAAGCATCATTGCCTCAATAAATGCCTCGTCTGTGTACGCAGCACATTTTCTAGGGCCTAAAAGCAACAATTCTTCTTCCTGATGTGGATCCATACCAAGGGCATCTCCTATGGAGTCAGGCTGGGAGAGCTGGGGGTGCTCACCTGGTGAGGGACTGGGGACAAGGGTCTGGAGCACCAGGACAAGGGGAAATGGCTTCCTACTGCCAGAGGGCAGAGACAGGCGGGATACTGGGAAGGAATTCTCTGTGTGGGTGGTGAGACCCTGGCACAAGTGCCCAGAGCAGCTGTGGCTGCCCCACCCCTGGCAGTGTCCAAGGACAGGTTGGACGGGGCTTGGAGCACCCTGGTCTAGTGGAAGGTATCCTTTGTGTTCCACATGGCAGGGGGTGGAATGAGATGAGCTTTAAGATCCCTTCCAGGAAACCCAAACCCATCCAGGATTCTGTGTTCCTGAATTCCTCCGCAGGCATTTATTTACTTTAGGGAACATCTTCTACATTCGCCAACAGGTATGAAAACAAGTCCCTCCTGCAAAGCTGTCACTATTTTTCATCTACTACACATCATAAGGGGAATGCCGGAGTCATGGAATTAGGGGCATCAAGCATGATCGCAATTAAAGCACCAAGTCCATCCTGATTTTCTGTCCCTGTCATTTTGCCAGACAGCATCAACTGGACAAACCGGAAGGTTTGCTGCAGTATCAAATTAGCACCACAACTTTAACTTCATATTTTAGGGTTTGGATCATGTTTAAAGAGTGTTTGCGTGAGAACTCAGCACATCAGGTGAAGAGATTGAATGTGAAACCCCAAGGGACTAATGGAAGTCTGAGTTTACAGATAGGGAGAGTTAAGGCCTTAACACAAACTACTAGGTTGTGAGTTTATAAATGCGGAAGAGCTACAAGTTAGGGAGTTCCCCACCCCTCAGATGCCACAGATGATGAGACTTTATCTTCTCTGCAACCCAAGGCAGCCAGAGGAAAGACTGACCTTCACCAAATTGGATCTTGTTTTCCCTGTTGCATCTGCACTCTCTCAGCATCGCAAGAGACCGAGCTTTGCTCTGCTTCCCCAGGGAATTTTAACCATAGGAACCTTTTTTGCCTCTTGACTCCAAAACCAGAGACCACCAGGCTGCACAGTGCTATGCTCTTAACCAAACACTCTGACAGATGGAGAATTCACGGAGTCCTGAATGGAAAGGCTTGAGCCATGGAGCAGCACTACTAATGCCCTTTGCTGGGAGCTGGGTAGAGGAACAAGGCTCTCACTGCTCTGAGACAGCTACTGGCCCTTTAGGTACCAAAAACCTTCAGCAGGTGGAAGGATGGGCTCTTTCCCTGCTTTTAGTGCTTTTAAGAACTTATCTTAGTTTTAATAAGTCATTCTCAGCTGAGGGTGAGAGCAGCACTGAGCCCAAAGTGAAAAACTTGCTTTTGGTTTGAATTTTTAACAAGAAGTACAAGTCATTTAAGGACACCTGAAGCTTCTACTTACCAGTTTGATCGCTACATATTCATTGGTGTAGAGATTTTTACCTGCAAAGGGAGAAGAAAAAAATCTTTTAGTTCCACATTCAACACTTGCAGCTCGAGGCACAATGAGAAAGATGGACATGGATGCTGAAGGGCTGTTTTCCCAATTCCCCCTGAAGTTCCTGCCTTTAACAAAGCATAAGCCTGAAAAGAATCAAAATAATGAGCAGTTTGCAGCAGTTCAGCAGGGCAGGCAAATAACACCTTCCACTCAGCACAAGGTAATTGTATTTTATGGCAGCACTTTTGCTCCATGTGTTACAGGAGGTATCTCAGACACACTAGGTGTCATTGTCCACATCATGCCAAAAAAGTCTGGGGAACAAAAAATGAAGAGTCAGAGTGCCATTGCTTTTGGAAATGTCTTGGATCTGCTGAACAATTTTATCCTGGGATGTACAGGGAGTTTCACGAGGTTGATCATGCTCTGGGAAGCACAAAGGGCAGAAGCATGAGATGAGCACAACTAGTCAAGCTCAAATCCAGCTCCCGGTGCACCGAGCCAGAGCTGGGACCCATGTGTGCTACAGCTGGAGGGGAATTTTTCTCCAGGAGCCTGTCTGGTGTTTGAAGCAAGCCCTGGGCCTCCTCAGTGATCCGAGGCAGCGACGCACAGCTCCGTGTCACGGAGCATCTCTCCCTGTGTTCTGACACTGCCAGTTACCAAATCACTCAATGTCCTCTGCTTCCTCTGCCAGGGAATTGGAGCAATCACTCCCCCTCCACCGCCACATGGCTCATGCCTGACAGCAAACTCTCCTGGAAGAGATACCACTGCATAGGATGCTTGGGCAGCCCCTGGACCTGCTCAAGGACCCCCCCTGTCCCACCACCCTGACACCCTCCTGACCTCCTCTCATCCCACTGTTCCCTTGGAGGAGGGAAGTCCCCATCGCAAAAGCTCCCTACGGATTTATTCAGGGAAGCATTGACCTTTGCTCATCAGTGTCACAGCACAAGTCATGCTTTTACTGAGCAACTCCAAAATTCAAGAGCAATCCAGGATGGAAGTTATCAGGGCTTGTTTGTAGTATCAGCTTTGCCCAGCTCTCTTACTCATTTATTTTCCAATTCCTGTAATGGATATTGATGCTTCAACAGTCCAGCTCTTGAGAAAGCCCAGGACAGGGAGTAACATCATTCAGAACAGGCAGGAGCTGGAGCAGCTCTTCCATATCCGCATGGCAGCATTAAAAAACATGCCCTGTCCTCCTCAGCACATGGATACAGAGCACTGGGAGACTCAATAAAATTAAAGGTATTATGAACATGGGAGAAGACACACAGCCATCTTTAAATCCTGAAATATCAGGGGAAATTTAGTTTACTTTGTAACAGCTTCATGTTTTCTGCATTTAACTCCTTTTGATGCTCTCCCCACTGTATCACTCAAGGTACTTCTGGCCTCTAAATCTGTGATTGGGTGTTCCTAGGCCCAGCCTGCACCATGCAGATTGTTTTAACATCCCTCAGGAATGGAAGATGTCAGAGCTCCAACCTGTTTTAGTACCTGGAGATGCTCTCTAACACAGGATATGGATTTACATGTGAGGTTAAATATCCTCAGAGGGGGTGCTTTCTGCCAGCAGACCTGAAAGCTGAGCCCCAGCATTAACCCCTGACACACAGGGGGGTTTCTATGTATTTCTTTCCATCTTTTAGAAGAAGACATAGTATTATGCCCAGACTGGAAACTAAGGGTAGAAAGGAGGTTTTCTAGTTTCATCAGGAACCCTCTGACACCAGAAAACATCGAAAGAGCTCCAAATCCATGGAAAAGCAGGTGGCATGTAAACCCCTCCACTCTGAAACAGACCAGGATTCCAGCCAACAGCTGGGGGGAGGGAGAAGACATGAAGACATTAAGGGAAGGAAACCTAAATACACTTGGATTATCTGCTCTGTATTAACTACCAGCAAATGAGCCCCATTGCAGCTCCAGCTGTATCTTATTCTCTGAAACTGCCTCTTCCCCTCCTTGGATAAGGACATTGCACCTACCAAAATCCCACACTGGTTTGGGCTGGAAGGGCCCTCAAAGCCTACCTCATTCCATCCCCTGCCATGAGCAGGGATACTGCCCACTGGACCAGGATGCTCCAAAGCCCCATCCAACCTGGCCTTGGACACTGCCAGGGATCCAGGGGCAGCCACAGCTGCTCTGGGCACCCTGTGCCAGGGCCTCCCCACCCTCACAGGGAAAAATTCCTCCCCAATATTCCATTCTGGCAGTGGGAAGCCATTCCCCCTTGTCCTGGTACTCCAGGCCCTTGTCCCAAGTCCCTCTCCAGCTCTCCTGGAGCCCCTTTAGGCCCTGCCAGGGGCTCTGAGGTCTCCCTGGAGCCTTCTCTTCTCCAGGTGAGCACCCCCAGCTCTTCCAGCCTGGCTCCAGAGCAGAGAGGCTCCACCCCCAGAGCATCGTGGCCTCCTCTGGGCTCCCTCCAGCAGCTCCACATCCTTCTGATGTTGAGGACCCCAGAGTTGGACAGCTCTGCAGGTGGGGTCTCACCTGAGTGGGGCAGAGGGGCAGAATCCTCCCCTGCCCTGCTGCCCACATTGGGGGATCAGCCCAGGACATGGTGGAGACGCTCAAGTTTGAGGACACTGAGGCAGGATAGCTCCAGCCCAAAACCCTGAGGAAGTCAGATGCTTTGAAGAGCAAAATAAAACCCCAAGGAGAGAGGCATGAGAACTCCACTCCCTATGGAGCCCATGACCTCCATCACAGCCTTGGAGATGCACCTCCACCCAGGGAATGATGCCCCACAGACCTCCCATCAACACTTGTGCTCTCCCACTAACGCAGGATAACAGCATTCGAGAAACAGTGCTCCTCCAAACTTGTTCCAAAGCAAGGAAGGACATGGTCAACACCCTCCACGTATGTGGAGAAATAATCCAGTTTATTATGGTCTGTTTCATGAGGCTGAGGACTAGGCAGAAGATACTTTTGGTAATGAAATTCCTCAGTTAAATAACTGAAGTTAGCATTAGGCCAGCAGCCAAAGGTAAATGAACTAATTCATCCTACAGCTCCCTTCAGAGCACATGCTATGGGGGGATCCTGAACATAAATGGGTCCAGCCTCTGAACTTCAAACCCTTCCCAAAGCTGCAGCCCATGATGCATGCTTTGCCACCTGCTCTAGGAAAGTACATCCCAAAAATCTCTCTGCTGGCTTGCTCCAGCCTGAGATCTCCCCCTTGTTTTTGCTGTCACACTGTCAAAGCTGCAATGGTTTACTCTCCCTCCTCCTCCTGGGCAGCACAGGTTGCATGGAAGAGCAAAGGCCTACCAGAGATGGTGACCTGCCCACTGAAACAAGCCCTGAGCAGCTGATTGAAGCTGCACCTTCAATTAGCATGAGCAAATATCTGTAGCACATTGAGGAGGTGTAACTGTGCTGGCAAAAGCCTTTCAGGTTGAGTCGGTGCTTTTGATGGAGCAGTGAAGTCCATGCCTCAGTTCTGGGTAGTTCCACTGACAATTATGAACGGCATATTCCAAAGGAGAAGAGATGCATTACGTCACCAGCATTCACATGGGAAACTTCCCCGAGTGGATTTCCCAAGGCCTTGGCAGTGAGATGTCATGAACGTATGGATGGATTGGAGACAGCAGAGAAGGCCAAAATGATCCATCTCCAAAGTGATGCATCTGCATAGAGACCAGATCATCGGGCACTCGGGACATGCCTGATTTGCTGTCCCTTCTAGAGCAGGTTTCCAACTAACAGCTCCTGGTGCAGGGTGCTTCCCAGGATCTACTCCTACCCTGCCCTCCCCATCTAACATTATTCCAGTCACAACATGACTTGTTATTTTGGAATTACAGCCCCAGTATCAGATGCTATTATCACCTTTAAGTATTTATTTTACTGGTTTACTTGTTTTGAAGCAGAGCTCCTGGCTTCAAACTGCAGCCTGGGAGGCACCTGGGTGGTTCTCACTTTTGGGAGCACCTTCCCAGTTCCAATTGAACTGCTCTGACCTGGCAGCTTTTCTGCTGGTTCGGGGCTTGCTGCTCGTCTAACTTCTTTTACAGTTTCAAGCAAGGTGAAAAACTGTGTTAACTGCCATTTTTAACTGATACCTGAACACACTGTTTTGAAAATGCCAGAAAATATTTCAATTAGATCAAAAAGATTTAGGTTCCAGTCTACAGCTCTGGGGTCTCCAACAGCAGAAGGACCTGGAGCTGCTGGAGAGAGCCCAGAGGAGGCCACAGAGATGCTCCAGGGCTGGAGCCCCTCTGCTCTGAAGCCAGGCTGGGAGAGCTGGGGGTGCTCACCTGGAGAAGAGAAGGATCCAGAAGAGCTGGAGAGGGACTTGGGACAGGGGCTGGAGTACCAGGACAAGGGGGAATGGCTTCCCAGTGCCAGAGGGCAGGGACAGATGGGATATTGGGAAGGAATTCTTCCCTCTGAGGGTGGTGAGGGACTGGCACAGGTTGCCCAGAGAAGCTGTGGCTGCCCCATCCCTGGCACTGTCCAAGGCCAGGTTGGACAGGGCTTGGAGCAACCAGGGACAGTGGAAGGTGTCCCTGCCCAGAGCAGGGAAGTAGACAAAGATGAGTTTGAAGCCAAACCCCTCTGTGTTTCTCTCATTAAAAGAAATGCCTTCTGTAACAAGAACTTAACATTTCTCTTAGAAATCCCTCCAACCTACCTGCAAAAAATCTGCAATAATAATTTTACATTAGTACCTATTTCATTGCTTTACTTAAACAAGGGTGCTAAACACTGGGAAAAAAAAGACTTTTGAAGAGCCTTATTAATTCCTACCATGGCTCATGGTTCAGGACTTTGGGGGAGAATACAAGGAGTATCTCCTGGGTAAGCTCTCAAGCCAGTTTAAGGGGGCAGCTCGCATGCTTGGCTGGAGATGTCTCTGATGGAGTTCACAGCTGTGGCTGATCACAGCACTCCATACAACAGGTTAAACCCCCATGAACCCCCAAATCCACGCAGGGTCTGACATGGGGACTGGCCCTATATTTCTGCTAGGACACTGAGCCACTTTGGAAAGCAAAGCTCTTGCAGACCCCGTACTCTGCAGCCTGTCTGAAGAAACAGCCACTGCTTAACCCTCTTTCAGCTTATTACTCTGGGCTAGATGACAGAATCATTAAGATCTCCAAGATCATCAAGGCCAACATTTGAAAAAATCCCACCATTCCCACTAAACCACATAGTGCAGTGGCACATCTCCTTCTCCTTTTCTGAACACTTCCAGGGATGGTGACTCCAACACTTCCCTGAGGAGCCTGTTCCAATGCTCAGCCACCCTTGCAGTGAGGAAGTTTTTTCCTAATATCCAGCCTGAACCTCCCCTGGTACAACTTGTGGCCATTTCCCCTGTCCTATCAAATGTTAAGTTTTGTGTTCATCTCCCCATCTCAGCTCCCTGAGGGCTGGAATCCAACTGTGCTGCTCCCACATGCTCCAAAAAAAGTCATATCCTTGGGTGATCTGTATTTTCAGGAAGATCAACCCTGAGCGGTGAGCTGGATATTTACAGCAAACAGCTCCATTAGGTAAGTGCCATCTCCTCCCTGAACAATCAGTCCTTGATACAAGACTGGCTTAAACTGAAGACACAACACCTCAAGAAAGAGAAATTCCTCAGGGAATTGGAAAAGCCTATTTTCCCTTTGCTTACCAGTGCATGACTTTGTTCTGCCTGTGAGATTGGTGCTTAACTGCTCTGAAACCACATAAAAAATAGGCAAAAAGCAGAGGGCACATCATTCATTTTCGCAGGACAAAACTGTTATCAGAGATTTCAGCTGCTGCTTCTCCTTCCCCCCAGCGATAATTACTATGGACTGTGCAAGAGAAATAGCTGCTATGTGAGCAAACAGGAGCTCTTAAAGTGATAGTGACTGGTAAAAAGCAAGAGAAATGAAAAAAAAAAGTAATATAGCTTCTGTAAGAACCTTAAATGATTTGAACCTTAAAATCAATTTGTTACAACAAATTATTGTTATCAGTACATGAGGCTCATTGACTAAATTTTCAGTAAACCAGCATTAACAATACACGTATTATTGAAAAAAAAAAAGAGCCACTTAATCAGCAGGTGTTGTATTTTCTATTTAAAATTGAATTTCTCTCTAAATTAACTTTTTCAGAAGTGAAATCTCTTCTGTAAAGTCCATGCCATGAAACTATACACGAATCACAAACCCAATACCGCTAAAATTTTGAGAAATATGAAAAAGAATAATGGAAACAGGAGCTGCTTCCCCCAGTGTAGGCAGCAGAGGAGGGGGGATTCTGTCCCTCTGGCCCACCCAGGTGTGACCCCACCTGCAGAGCTGCTC
>VZRF01006288.1:0-40422 GCA_013396875.1 Vireo altiloquus
GTGGGGGGGCGCGGGGAGGCCCCGGGACGGAGGAAGGGCCGGGGGGGAGGCCGTGAGCAGGTGGGGTTTCTCGGGGGAGCTAGCTCCTCCCGCCCCGGCTGTCTCCGGAGTTCCTGCCCGCTTTGGGGGCTTTTAGGCCTTTCTGGTGGTGCCGCTGCGGTTCCGGTTGCAGATTCCGGGTGTTTCCCACGGGGAATGCGTGGCTCTGGATACGGGTAACGACCTGGCTGTCCCCAGGGCCGGGAGTTATTTACTGTCCTGTTCATTAGTTGTAGTTTAAAGTTAGGTTGGTTAAGCGTGATTTAAAGTTATGTTGATGATTTGGGTTTCTTTGGGTGGTTTTGCGGGGATTTTGTGCTGTTGCTGTTACACTTCGATTAGAGCCCTTGGGCGCGAGGGGGGTGCAGCGAACGGGAGAGGGATGTTGTGTAAAACCCTCGAGTTGTACTAATTCTACTCCACCTCTTGAGTTTACAGAATCCCTGAGGCTGGCAAAGCCCTCCCAGCCCAGCCAGGCCAAGCTGTGCCCCATGCCCACCTTGTGCCCAGCCCAGAGCACTGAGTGCCACCTCCAGGCCTTCCTGGGAGCCCTCCAGGGATGGGCACTGCAAACCTCCCTGGGCAGCTCTTGCCAAGGCCTGAGCTCCCTTTCCATGCACAAATTGCTCCTGGTGTCCAAGCTGAGCCTCCCCTGGCCCAGCCTGAGGCTGTTCCCTCTCCTCCTGTCCCTGTTCCCTGCCAGCAGAGCCTGACCCCCCCCGGCTGCCCCCTCCTGTCAGGGAGTTGTGCAGAGCCACAAGGTCCCCCCTGAGCCTCCTTTTCTCCAGCCTGAGCTCCTTTCCCAGCTCCCTCAGCCCCTCCTGGGGCTCCTCCAGCCCCTTCCCAGCTCCCTCAGCCCCTCCTGGGGCTCCTCCAGCCCCTTCCCAGCTCCCTCAGCCCCTCCTGGGGCTCCTCCAGCCCCTTCCCAGCTCCCTTCCCTTCCCTGGACACTCTCCAGCCCCTCCAAGTCCCTCTGTCTCTGAGGGCCCAGAACTGGACACAGCCCAAGGTGCAGGGAAGGAGGGGTAGGTGTGAAGTACAACAGTAATGCACCCTGGGGAAGTGGAGACATCTTTCCATAACTCTTTTTTTCCTAGAAAATGATATTTCAAGTTTCTTCTTAGGTAGGGTTTGGCATTTAATGATCTCAGGACAAAGTGAAAGCAATGACTTAAAAAAGAGGAACCACGGGAAATGAGGGACTTGTGAATTTGCAGATAAGGCTGAGAGTCACAACATCGGACAACAGGAAAGTGCAGGTGATTTTTATCTGCCCTGAAAGGGAAACTTGCCCTGGGGCAAGGGGAGATGACTGAAAACGTTCCATAGGAATCGAGAGGTGTGTTTGGTTCCAGTGGAGAGGGAGCTGGGGGGTCAGCCTGGAGAAAAGGAGGCTCAGGGTGGACCTTTCTACTCTCATAACTTCCTGACAGGAGGCTCAGCTTGGACACCAGGAGCAATTTGTGCATGGAAAGGGAGCTCAGGCCTTGGCAAGAGCTGCCCAGGGAGGTTTGGAGTGCCCATCCCTGGAGGGCTCCCAGGAAGGCCTGGAGGTGGCACTCAGTGCTCTGGGCTGGGGACAAGGTGGGCATGGGGCACAGCTTGGCCTGGCTGGGCTGGGAGGGCTTTGCCAGCCTCAGGGATTCAGTGGGAGAAGGTGAGGAGGGCTCAGGGTACAGTGTTACCCTGTGCCAGAGGAGCTCTCCTAGGAGCTCCTCTCAGCTTGGGGAGCTCTGAGAGTTTGTCAGAGCAGCTTTTTCTGGCTTTTACCAGGATCATTTCCCTGAAATTCTTCTTCCTGTGACAAATGAAGTCCATAAGGATTTGTCTGTGGAGGTGTGGAGACTCTTAACGCTCCAGAATTGTGGTGTGTGTCTGTTGGAGTAGTTGGAGGTGACACAAATCATCTTTTTCGTTCTTCTGTCAGGGAAATGTGGGATATTGGTTGCTCTGGGCTGATTTAGTGTCCAGCTGTTCAGGGATGGTGGAAGGCTGCATTTGGCCATTCCCAGGAAGTGCTGTTGGTTTTAGGGCAGCAAACCCTTCAGTTTGGAGGATGGGCAGGTGGATGTAGTGATTGAGGAGTGCCCAGTCCCTGTGTGCTTCCCTTGGCTGGGATGAGGGAGCTGCCAAACCTGGGCACTGGGAATGGGCAGCTCTGGCTTTGACTGGAGTTGTTTGCTTTGGGAGTATTCCTGCTGTGGGCCATTCTTGAATTGCTGAAGTTCTCAGTTCTGCACTGCTGTATGTCAGCTCCTGCTGCCAGAGTGTACCTGGCAATGTGGGGAATTCCTGCATTTCCTGCTGAATATGGAGGGGGATTGCCTAATACTGGCATTTCTTTGGTTTATGAGGCATTATTTCAATAATGCATGGTTTTTTCTGGTTAACAGTGTCAGTTTCTTTTGACTGATATGGCTTTTCTTGGATTTTATGCCCATTATTTTTAGTTAACGTGGCATTTCTTGGGGTAATACTGGCTTTTTTTAACACTGGCATTTTTTGGTTAATATGACTTTTTTGGGTTAATATGGCATTTTGTTTTTGCTAGTTCTAGTTTTTTGGGGTTTTTTTGCTAGTATTGCCATTTTGGTGTGCTATGAACATTTTTTGGGGGTACTACTGGCTTATTTTTTTAATCAGGCATGGTTTTGGCTAATCTGGAAATCTCAGTGGTGGAGCTGCAGGAAAACACCACACAGTTCCCTGCCAGTGTGCCTGGGGAGCTGCAGGATTGTGCTGGATTTGTTGACAAACTCAGGGAAGTGGAGCAGAGGTTGTACCTGTTTGTGCTGGGGAGATTGAGCAGAGGCAGCAGGGAATGTGCTGTAAATAAACCGTGGGGGGTGGAAAGCGAATTGGGCCCAGCAAAACTCCCCTGGAACAGCAAGTGCTGGGAAGTGCAGTAGTGGGAAGCAGAGGGAGGGTGGATTCCTGTAATCCCTGTGCAGTGCTTTGGCGTGTTTGGAGCAGTTGGCAAATAGGTCTGAACAGGAAAAACAGTCCTGGAAACCCCCGGGAGTGCTGTGGGATCGCCACAGCCCAGGACACAGGCTGGGCTGTGCAGGAACTCCAGCCATTATTAGGGGTGACACCATAATTTTAGGGACGCTGATGTTTAGTAACACCTCCTTACCTGTGATGTCTCTGGAATGTTGTGTCCCTGACCCTTCCAGGGCTCTGGCAGGGTTTGGAATGGCACAGTGCCACAGGGTTCTGGTGGGATTGCTGCCCTCGGCAATGAGGGAGATGGAAAAGGAGTTTGCAGGATGAGCTTTCAATAAAACCTGAATTCTGCTTTCCAGGTCTTGAGACAAAACCTGATACATACTGAAAATGTTTAACAAATCCTTTGGAACTCCGTTTGGAGGCAGCACCGGCTTTGGGACGACTTCAACTTTTGGGCAAAGTGAGTAAAATATCTGAAGTGGTTTTAAGGTGGTTTTTAATGAGGTGTCTTTTCCTGGAGTGTAGCTCAGAGAATCCCATGGAGGTGATGATCCCTCATGGGATGGAATTAGGGAGCTGCTGGGTGTTCCAGCTGGCTTGGATGAGGTTCAGGAGCCTGAGGCTTCCCCCTTAACCAAGCTTTTAGTTTGGGCAGGCACCAGGATTCCATGTGTGCTGTGGAAGTTTCCTTCTGTAGGAAGAGTGGAGAATGCAGTGCATGGTGGTGTCACTGGGGTTTGGTGGGATCCAGCTCAGTGCTGGGTTTGTTGGGAAGGCTGGGAAGGAGGAGCTGTGTGTTGCCAGGGCTGTTGTGGTGCTCCAGCCCTCGCTCCCAGCTCACCAGGCTGTGCTTTGCAGATGCTGGCTTTGGTACGACCAGCGGGGGAGCCTTTGGAACGTCAGCCTTCGGCTCCAACAACAACACCGGGGGCCTGTTCGGGAGCACGCAGGCAAAGCCAGGTACTGCCCTGCCGGAGGGTGACAGGGCTGGGAGGGGGAGGGGAACCCCCAAACCAGGGATCCTCAGCAACAAATAACCTAATGCCCTCCTGTGAACATTGTCCTAATGCCCAGAACAACAAAAACCCAGCAAAGCCCCCAGCAAAGGAGCTTGTGAAGCATTAACAGCCTCTTTCTGTCTGCAGGAGGGTTGTTTGGGTCAACCACGTTCAACCAGCCGGCCACCTCCTCCACCAGCACTGGCTTTGGGTTTGGGACATCCACTGGGACATCAAACAGCCTCTTTGGAACCACCAGCACTGGTGGAGGCCTCTTCTCGTCCCAGAATAATGCCTTTGCACAGAACAAACCAGCTGGCTTTGGAAGTGAGTGGAACTGGTGCCCCTCTGCTGGTTGATGGGGGAGCAGGGGGAGCTGGGTGTGCCTGGGACAGGGGTCAGGGATCTGGGGGGGTTCTCCTGCAGAGCACAGTGGCATCCCTGGGCCCACAGCAGCCAACGGGGAGCCCATGTGCTCCTCAGTCTTTAGCTGTGATTCATTCCAGCCCTACATTTGAAAATAAATTGCCAAAGGCAATTGGCTGGAATTTTATTATTATTCTGAAGTCTCTTTTGGTGCTGCTTGATTTTAGATTTTTATCCTTTGGCAGAGCAATTACAGTTGGGTTTGTCTGTGGCAGGAGAAGACAGGGAATGCTGTTAAACTCTTCTGTAATTCCATGTAGCAAAAGCAACTGCTTGCAGCCCTTCTGAGAAGAGAAACAGAGCCTCGCTGATTCCCTTTATTATAGAATTATTGTATTGTTTTCTTTCTACTTGTCAGGAGTAGAAGGAAACTGGCTGCTGTGGTTTTTCTGGTGTTTCTGGGGTGCTGAGTTAGGGACACTCTTCTACAGCAGAGAACTGCATTAGCATCACCATCAGTTTCCAGCTCTGCTATCAAATTATTTTTCTCAGCTGCTTTTTCCATTTTCAAACCAGTTTCTAATTGGAATGAAGTATTAGTGTTTGAGTTTTAAACTTAAGGTTTGTTTTAATACTGATGTTATTTTTTTATGCTTTATTCAGACTTTGGTACGAGCACCAGCAGTGGAGGGCTCTTTGGGACCACCAACACCACTTCCAATCCCTTTGGGAGCACTTCTGGCTCTCTCTTTGGCCCAACCAGCTTTACTGCTGCTCCAACTGGCACAACTATTAAATTTAATGTAAGTTCTGCTTTTTCTTCTTACTCCAGCCTGTTTGCTGTGGAAAGCATTCAGTTTTGCAGTTGTGTGATGTCTTGGTCACTGAGGTGAAAAAATGAGGAGTTCATATGCAAGTGTTGTGAAATGATTTGAAAACATCCCTTTAGAGGGATGGTGGCAGTGGAAATAGGTGTTGTTACCTCCAGGTTTTATCCTGAATTTGAAAAACTTCTCAAATGCTTTAGAATTTCAGACTTGCTGGGTTTGAGGTAAAGGAGCTTCTAAAGCTGAGCCCTTCTCAGAAAGTGCTGTGGAATTCAAGGTGATCTGTGGCAAATGCTGGCAGGAATAAGGGTTAGAGACATCTTGGGATGGGTCAGAGTCAGGGCAGCTCTCCTGAGCCAGCCTGGCTTTGGGAATGGGCCCTGGAAGCAGAGCAGTGGTGTCCTGCCTCCTCTGGACGAGTCCCCTTTAAGACAGGATTCAGTAACTGCTACAAAGTTCCATGGCAGTTGGAGCTGGAGGGTGGCCCAGCAGAGAGGCCTTGAGGAACTGGGCTGACTGGGGCCTGCTGGAAGAGAGAGTCCTTTCCCCAAAAACTGGTTCATGCAGATCTCGTCCCTCTTCATTCCCGGACTGAGCTGATGTAAGACTCAGGCTTTGGGGGCAGAGCTGTGCTGCTGCCTGGGCTCTTGCAGTGCTGCTGATTTGTACTTTCATAGCCCTGTTAAAAAAAAGGGGGGATAGTGAAATTGATGCAGAGCTCCAGGATTTGTGTCAGTAATTGAGGTAAGCTGCTTTTAAAGTGAAACCGAAAGCAGAATTGCTGGGAGTTGTTTTGAGTGTTCCTGGGGCAAATTCCACTGTTGATTGTCATTGAACACACCTGGGTGAGGCCTCAGCTGTACAAATAATGGTGGAATCATAAAACCATGAAATCAGACAAGGTTTGGGTTAAATCCCACCCAGTGCCACCCCTGCCATGGCAGGGACACCTCCCCCTGTGCCAGGCTGCTCCAAGCCCCAATGTCCAACCTGGCCTTGGGCACTGCCAGGGATCCAGGGGCAGCCACAGCTGCTCTGGGCCCCCTGTGCCAGGGCCTGCCCTCCCTCCCAGGGAACAATTCCCACTTCCCAAGATCCCATCCAGCCCTGCCCTCTGCCACTGGGAAGCCATTCCCTGCCTCCTGGCCCTGCAGCCCTTGGCCCCAGTCCCTCTCCAGCTCTCCTGGAGCCCCTTTAGGCCCTGCAAGGGGCCTAAACCTGGAGCTTCTCCAGGTGAGCACCTCCAGCTCTCCCAGCCTGGCTCCAGAGCAGAGGGGCTCTAGCTGTGGGAGTGTCTCTGTGGCTTCCTCTGGACTCATTCCTGCAGCTCCATGTCCTCCTTATCCCAGGGCTGGAGGCTGCTCTGCAGGTGGGGTCTTGCCTGAGGGGGGCACAGGAGTCACACAGAGCCTCAGGTGTGTGCTAGGTGTAGGATTTCCCAGGGTCTGCAGGGAGATCTGACTGTGTTCCCCAAATCCATCTGGATTTTAACCTGGCCCTTTCTTCCTTCCTGGCAGCCCCCAACCGGCACTGACACCATGGTGAAATCCAACATCAGCACCAACATCAACACCAAGCACCAGTGCATCACTGCCATGAAGGAGTACGAGAGCAAGTCCCTCGAGGTCAGTGGGGACACAGCCTTACTGTGGGCCTTTTTGGGCTGTAATTACAGTCTGTGCTCGTTAATGGAAGAATATTAATGAACCTTCAATGTCTGCATCGCACACAGGAGGTGTTGTCAAGTAAAACAGTTAATGCAACACCACATTAATTGTAGTTGGGTTTAAATGCTTAATGCAGGTGTGGAAGAGCTGAAATTCCATCTTGTCAGAAGGAATGAGATCCCGTTGGGAACAGCCCTGCTCTGCTGAGATAACAGCAGGATCCCAGAGGGATCCCAGTTGTTTATAATAAACTGCTGTTCCAAGGCTTTCACCTGAGGCCTTCCCATTCGGCTTGGTTTTTTTGACCCTCCATAACAGATCTTTTATGAAAAGACCTGAAAAGGCTCTGGGGAGTCAAATTGAAGCCTGAACATGGATCTAGGTTCAGGTCTTGTTTTTGGTGTCCTTATTTTTAAAACATAGGTGTTGCAGCTTTTCTTGAGCCTTCACCTTGGTGAAGATAGGTTGCTATGTGAGTGTGGTAAGGACACTTACCTGCCCTTGTCCTGTGTAAAAAGAGCTGCATTTTCTTCTAGGAACTCCGTTTGGAAGACTACCAGGCAAATAGGAAAGGACCCACGAATCCTGTAGGAGCAGGAGCAACTGCTGGCTTGTTCGGCTCCTCCACTGCCACGTCCAGCACAGCCACAGGACTCTTTGGCTCTTCCACTACCAATACAGGCTTCTCCTATGGACAGAATAAAACTGCTTTTGGAACCAGTAAGTACTGCCTGGCCCTGGCATTCCTGGGAGTGCACATGCAAATATTGTGTTAAACCATTTCAAGTTCTGTGGTGTGAAATGCTGAAGCATGGCTGTGAGCTCAGAGCTGTGCTGGTTGTATTGCCAGCATTCACTGGTGGGGCTCCTTGCCATAGAAATCTGTTTTCATACTTTTCCTTGGAAAAATTGAAACTACAACTGGATTTTTATTAGTTTTTGGTACAAACTGAAAGGTAATTAGATCATAGAACCCCAGAATGATTTGGGTTGGAAGGGACCTTGAAGCTCACCCAGTCTCATCCCTGTCCTGGGCAGGGACACCTCCCACTGTGCCAGGCTGCTCCAAGCCCCAATGTCCAACCTGGCCTTGGGCACTGCCAGGGATCCAGGGGCAGCCACAGCTGCTCTGGGCACCCTGTGCCAGGGCCTGCCCTCCCTCCCAGGGAGGGTTTTTTTCCTAATGATGGATATTTGTGTTTGTGGGATTTGACTGTAAACAGATCCAGACTCTCCAGGCTGTAGGAATGGAAGTGGTTGTGGGATGAGCAGGGACAGCAGCCAGGGAGTGGCTGGAGCTGGGCCAGGGCAGGGAAAGGTTCTTCCCCCAGAGGATGCTGGGCACTGCCCAGGCTCCCCAGGGAATGGGCACGGCCCCGAGGCTGCCAGAGCTCCAGGAGCCTTTGGGCACTGCTGCCAGGGATGCCCAGGCTGGCATTGTTGGGGGGCTGGGCTGGGACTGGGGTTGGACCCTTCCTGCTCAGGACATTGCATGACCTTTTTCCCTGTTGGAATGGCAGAGTGTGGGATGTGCTGGCTGTGGTCTCTAATCCCTGTGTGGTTCCCAGGTACCACTGGCTTTGGCACTGGCACCACGGGCGGGCTCTTCGGGCAGCAGTCCCAGACCACGAGTCTGTTCAACAAGCCCTTCGGCCAGGCCACCACCACGCAGAACACTGGCTTCTCCTTCGGGGGCACCAGCACCCTGGGCCAGCCCAACACCAACACCATGGTAAGAGGGGCTGCAGCTGCTCCTGGGGGAGGCTGTGGCATTGGGGTGTTCCTCGGCTCCCAGTACAGTGAGGTAAAACCAGGCTGTGAGCTCTGGAGGCTGCGGTGGAGTGAGGAACCTCCTGCCAGTCAGCTTTGTTCTGACAATTGGGGAGCAGTCAGCTGCTCACAAATCCTGTACCCACTCACCTCCTCGAGCAGCTGCTCTCTAGCAACTCCACTGCTTCCGATCATTCTCACACAGTGTTGTTCCCTGATTAACTGTCTGTGGCAGTTCAAATCCTGGACTTTCTGATGAAAAATGAGCAGCATTTGTGGGCTTTTGTGACAGATTCTATGTAGTTGTAACTTGTTGCATAACTAGAGGCTTCGGCTCCAAATATCCTGTGTTCTTTGTGAATTTGTTGTGACTTCTCCCAGAAAACCTTGTGAAATGTTTCTTTTCCATCTCCCTTGCTCAAAGCAGTGAGGAAATTCCAATCTCCTTTAAAGCTTGGAGCATAATTTTATTTTTTTTTTTTAAATTTCCATTTTGTAACTGATTTCTTGGAGGAGGACTAAAGCTTCTGGAATGCTCTTCACCCTTCCTCTTCCCCCAGCACAAGGGCGAACATAGCATTGTTTCATTGCCTGGTTTTGTGTGTTGGATCTGTTGTTGTCAGTGCTGGACTTGGATAAGCCTGGGAGCATTACCTTAACCTGGTTCCTGTTTGTAGGGTCTCTTTGGGGTCACCCAGCCCTCGCAGCCTGGAGGCCTTTTTGGGACAGCTGCCAATACAAATGCTGGGACTGGATTTGGAACGGGAACTGGCCTTTTTGGACAAGCCAACACAGGATTTGGTGTTGGTGGTTCGGTATGTCTGTGCCTTCGTAATAAAGAGAGAAGAGCAAGCAGAGCCCTGTTCTGGGGTGCTGACCTTCATGGAAGTTCTGTTAGCATAGGAATTAAGATGTCTGAGATGTAGAAGTCAGGTGGCTTGCTGTAAACTGGAGGATAAATAGGTGTAGTAGAGTCCTTTTTTTACCGAGTGATGTGTGGAGTGATGAAAGCAGCAGGAGAGACTGAGGTTCTCAGTGTCTGGGGGTGCCTCAGCATAGGATTGGAAATACAGGTTGAAAGTTGTGATGGACCAAAACCAGCCTTGGTTTTTGATATTCAGTCATTTTGGTTCTGGTAGAGCAAAACTCACAGGATCACTGAGATTGGAAGAGTCCCTTAAGCCCCTCGAGTGTGACCCTAACAGCTGCTTTTGGGGGGTGTTGCACGGGGCTCGGGGTGACCCCTACTCATGGGAGGGCTGGGGGGGCTCAGCTGTGCTTGGCTTTAGTTCTGCTTCCTTGCCTGCAGCCAAACACTGATACAATTCCTGTGGCATCAGCTTCTCAGGTTTCCAAATTGTGTTGTTTTCCTTTCAGACCCTGTTTGGGAACAAGCCTGCTGGATTTGGAGCCACCACGACCAGTGCTCCCTCGTTCGGGACCACCACGGGCGGTGGCCTCTTTGGTAACACACCTGCTCTGAGCTTAGGAAACCCTGCAAGCCCTTCCAGTTTGGGGATGGGGGAACAAAGTGGGGTTTCAGTCATTTAAAGCTGTACTGTGTATAACACACACTGCTGAGTGCTAAGTATTGCAGTGTGGGATTTGTCAGGTGAGCCACGACTGTGCCACAGGGAAATGTGCTGGGTTGTGCCTTTGCTCATGGTGGGACTCTCACTCAGGAAGTAGGTGGTCAAGTGTCACTGTTTTGGTGAGTCCTTCAGGGAAGGTTCAGCCTGTAATGGCCAGGAGAGCCCCTGGGAGCCTGGGGAGCACTGGGAAGAGCATCCCCAGCAGGTCAGGGAGGGGATCCTGCCCCTCTGCTCGGCCCCAGGGACACTCATCTGGAGTGTCCTGTGCAATTCTGGGCTCCACAGGTCAAAGAGGAGCTACTGGAGAGGGTCCAGTGAAGGTCCCAGAGATGATTTGGGCTCTGGAGCATCTCTGATGAGGAGAGGCTGTGGGAGCTGGGCCTGGTCAGTGTGGAGAAGGGAAGGCTGAGAGGGGATCTGTCCATCCATCCAAATCTCTCCAGGGGCTGTCAGGATGGTGCCAGACTCTGCTCAGTGGTGCCAGTGACAGGACGAGGAGCAATGGCCAGGGACTCAAACACAACAATTCCAGCCCAGCCTGAGGAAGAACTTCCTTCCATGGAGGGGCAGAGCCCTGGAAGAGCTGCCCAGGGAGGGCCTGGAGTCTCCCTGTCTGGAGCCATCCCAAACCCCCCTGGACACGTTGGTGTGTCTCCTGCTCCAGGTGACCCTGCCTGGGCAGGGCTTGCACTGGCTGATCCCACAGCTCCCTCCCAACCCCAACCATTCTGTAATTCTGTGGTTGAAAACTCCTGAAATCAAAGATGCAGGGAGCAGAGGGGATTGTTAGGAGGCGGTGAACACTCTGTGTTGGCATAACAGCATTGGGGAAATTGGGGTGAAACCAGTGATGGCTGGGCTTGGGCAGGTGTCAGGAGATCCTGCACTGCACTGCAGTGAAGGTGAATTGAGTCAGCTCCAGTTTAGCTAGTGGCTGTTGTTGTCCTTGGTGGTGTGAAGGACCAGAGTCCTGAGGAAGTGAGTGTTGTGCTCCTGGTGGCCTCTGGCACTGATGTGAGAACTGGTGTTGAGTGAGAGTGTGACTGGGCAGGAGGAATGTGTAGGGATGGATGAAGGGAGCAGCAACTTCTTTTATGGGACTCTGAAATCCTTTCTGCCTTTTTAGTCCTGGATTTCAGAGCAACAAGACTGTGTCTCAGAAAGTGAGTAGGAGAGGGTTGGATCCTCATATCCCCTTCCTGCAGTGCTGTTCTGTGTTGGTTATTAAGGGCAGTGGGGCCTGCCATGCCTTTAGCCTGCTGTGCCAGCCTGCCAGAATAGACAGGGAAGAACTTGAGGGAACTGGGTGATCTTTAAGGTTGTTCCCAAATCAAGCTCTGTGCAGTTCTCAGTGCTCTGAACCAGGGCAGCACCCTGGCAAGCAGGGTTTGACTGGTCACTGTGGTGACCGGTCCTGGGCACCAACCTGCCAGGGGTGTGAAAGGTGCCTCTGAGTTCTTCTTCTGCTGGTCAGGGTGTCCGTGGCCCCAGCAGTGTGTTGGCACAGTTTGGTGTAGCCCAGTCTCTGCAGGGTGTGGTTTTGGTTTGCCATGTAGCAGTTTATAGGAGGAATGGAGCTGCAGTCCAAGGCCTTGGTGCACACTTGCAGGTTTTCAGTTTAATCCTGGCTTTGTGTGCTGACCAAGCATGGGATGGGGGCAGCATCTGCAGTAGAACCGAGCTCATGGTGGATTTGGGGTGGCCTTGTTGCAGCTACAGCTGTGTCCTTGAACTGTGCAGATCTGAGTTCCTACCTGCTCTGTGGTGAGGGTCAGAGGAATGAGTGTGNCAGAGCAGCCTCTGTAGTGTGTGGTTTTGGTTTGCCATGTAGCAGTTTATAGGAGGAATGGAGCTGCAGTCCAAGGCCTTGGTGCACACTTGCAGGTTTTCAGTTTAATCCTGGCTTTGTGTGCTGACCAAGCATGGGATGGGGGCAGCATCTGCAGTAGAACCGAGCTCATGGTGGATTTGGGGTGGCCTTGTTGCAGCTACAGCTGTGTCCTTGAACTGTGCAGATCTGAGTTCCTACCTGCTCTGTGGTGAGGGTCAGAGGAATGAGTGTGTGGTATCAACAGGATGAAATGAGGTTTGTTCCCTCCAGGCACTTAAAAAACCCCAGCACATATTACTCTGTTGCCAGATACAGCAGCATCATGTCAGCTCTGCCTTTCAAGGAAACTTTGAAGTTTGTAACAAACTGAAAAGCTTAAGAAGGCAGACCAGCACTTTTCTGTGCTGCTTTAATGCTGTATTTATAACTAAAGTATATTTATTACCAGTGAAGTCCCTTCTTGCTGATTGTCAGTTTAACCTGCACTGCTGGAAACAGTGAGAAATTTAACCTTGACTGTGGCAGGACTTTTTGACCCTGTGATGCTTATTTATTTCAATATATGGTTTTAATTTCATCTCTAATGAGCTGCTCGTTCTGTTGTTGAAGGTTTTGGTGCCAACACTGCTGGAAATAGCTTGTTTGGAAATAAGCCTGCAACTGGGACTCTGGGAACTGGACTTGGGACAGGGTTTGGAACAGGTAAGCAGTTTCCCAGCTCATTTCTCAGCAGGTGAAGCCCTCGGGCTGCAGTGCTGGTCCAGCCTGGGTATTGCCTGTAACCGAGTTAGGAAAGGCTGGGGATGTTGTAGCTTCAGGCCAGGATGTCTCGGGGCAGCACTGGTTCCACTGGTGGGACTGGTGAGGGGCTCTGTGCTCAGAGCCTCTGGTCTGATCACAGGGTTTGAGTGTCTGCAGCATCCTTGGGCATGGAGAGTGTTTGCTGCCATTTAATAAGGAATTGCTGCTTGGTGGTGCTTGTGAACCTGTCCCAGTCCTGTGTAAATGACAGTCACCTCTCGTGTCACAGCTCTGGGGGCAGGACAGACGTCCTTGTTTGGGAACACCCAGCCGAAGCTGGGGGGAACGCTGGGAACAGGAGCCTTCGGAGCCCCAGGATTCAACACATCCACAGCCACCCTGGGCTTTGGGGCCCCTCAGCCTGCTGTAGGTGAGTGTCATGAACCTGCTGCTTGCTGCCTTGTTCCCATGAGCCTGAACACAGGAGCACACCCCTCCCAAAGGGTTTGGGATGACAAAACATCTCCTTGAGGCCACTTCTGTTCTCAGTCCTAGTGCAGACAATGTTAATGACACTTTTTTTGCTAGTTATATGTATATTTTTAAAGGAATTCGGAGTTGCTGTCCATGCTCAATAATTGCACCTATTTTAGAGCATTGTTTTCAAGATAAGTAATGTTTCCCATCATTGAATTTGGGGCAGCAAGAATAGATGCTCACAAAAAAAAAGTAAGGGAAGTGCAGTGTTCTATTGCAGATAGGAGAGGCCTGGAGGGCCTTTATTAACAGGAATACTGTGCCATTGGGACAAAAATAAGTCCCATTTGTCTCCAGCTCTCCTCCTGACTTCCTGCAGACCCTGACAGTAAGCTGTTGTTCTCAGAGTGGTTTTGTTGTTGTTTGGGAATGCCCACATTCACCCTGGTTTTGTTGGAATTAGAATTAAGCTGCTTTTGGTGGCTTGAATGTTTCATGATGTGAACTCTTAAGAGCATTTTAATAGGAATGAAAATTAGATGCTGTAAGATGAAGAGACAAGATTTAGAATCCATTGTAGAGGGGACTGTAGACCTGTATGTTTGGCTGTGGTAGCAGGAATGTCAAAATTCTGTGTGAAATATATTCCCTGTGCACCCTTTAAGAAGCCCCCTGGATCTGTTGAATATTCTGGCAGGCCAGGCTCTTTCCACTGCTCTGTAGCTCTCTGTGCCCTCAGCTTTTCACCCATTAGAGCTCTCTGAATGTGGTTGCACACTGATGGAGGAAGGAGATGCTGTGAGAGCTGTTCTGTTTCTGCCTGCCCTGGTTCTCTTCCCAAAGCTCTAAAACTAAAATGCTGCTCCCTTTGTAGCTCTGACAGACCCCAATGCCTCTGCAGCCCAGCAAGCTGTCCTGCAGCAGCACCTCAACAGCCTGACCTACTCACCCTTTGGAGACTCCCCACTCTTCAGAAACCCCATGTCAGACCCGAAGAAGAAAGAAGAGGTAAGTGCACATCTGCACTGAACTCATTGAGGGGTGACAGTTGAAATTACCTTGCTCTGTGTGCAATCTTCACCTAAATGCACAGCGAGCAGCCACATGAGTTGCTCTCTATGCTCTCCCAGTGGTGCAGTGGCTTTTTACCCTCGAGGACACAAAGTGCTTGATTTTATTTCCCTGCCCATGGCAGGGGGGTTGGAACTGCATGACCTTTGAGGTCCTTTCCAACCCAAGCCATTCCATGATTTCCTGCTTTTGCCTGCATCAGAGCCTTGCCTATGGATTCTGTGCTCCCTGCTGCTGATTGGGAATAAAGATGGATCATTGTTAATGCTTGGAATAATTCTAGTGCTTTGTTAGGACATCTCTGAGAGTCTCTGATAAACCTTTCCTTTGCTTTGTTCACAAGATAAAACAAACACTTCTCAGTCTTTTGAAGTGTTAGGGGAGGTTTTAAGTGGCTGCTGCCCCTGGGCAGATTCCAGGGGCTGGAGGTGAGTCCTGCCTAGCAGCTGGAGCCTGGAGGGGCACATGGATCCGGGCTGGTGGATGTGGCTGTCCATGGAGCCCTCTGACCTGAGTGCAATTATTGCTTTCCCTTTCAAGGCTGGGGGCTAGAGCACCCTACAGCTCTGTCCGCATGCTCTGAGGGTTCCAACTGTGCATCTTTCTGTTGCAGAGGCTGAAGCCAACCAACCCAGCAGCCCAGAAGGCCTTGACAACCCCCACGCACTACAAGCTGACCCCACGCCCTGCCACCAGAGTGCGGCCCAAGGCCCTGCAGTCGGCAGGCTCGGCCAAGTCCCAGCTCTTCGATGGGCTGGATGATGATGAACCCTCCCTGTCCAATGGAGCCTTCATGCCAAAGTGAGCTTCTCTGTTGTCTCTGTGTGAGAATCCTCTGTAAACTCCTGTGTATTGCCCTCAATCCCATGATTTTGTGCTGTGGTTCAGATAGGAAGAACAATAACAAGTTGTCTGTAAGAATTCACTAGGACTGTTTTCTGTAGAGGAGGTAAAAAGGTTCAGCTTAAACTCTTAAGGCCAAATAAGCTGTAAAATGAGGTCAGCCCATGAAGGGAGCAAAGCTCCTATAAAGTCATTTAGGAATTCTTACAAGGGAAGCTTGCACAGGGTAATACTTCCTGCTGCTGAACCGAGAGTGTCATCAGGTTTGCTCATGCCCTTACTATGGAGGCAGATTTCTGGTGGTTTTATCCCAGCCCTGCTTCTATTTCAGATCCACAGGTGTGAGAAATAAATCATGGATCTGCCTGAGTGAAGCTTTGGGTTCAGTTTTTGGGTGCATTAGTGGCAATCAAATGGAAAAGGGATTTGGGAGGGCTTGGAGTTGTGTGAAAACAAAGAGCAAAAGACTGAATGACCCTGCAGTGAAATGAACCTGCACCAGTGGGCCAGACTTTCTGTGCTTTTAGAAAAGCTGATTTGGGAAGCAGAGAACACCGTGGTTTGCTGAACATGGCCTTTGAGCCTTTCACTGGCTTGTGCTTTTTACACCTCCTCATAAACCAGAGCCTTGAATGGAATTCCCCAAAAAATGTTAGGATCTCTGACGGGAGACTTGCTATGTCCTGGGTGTGGGAGCAGGTCTTAGAGCTGCTTTCTGGTCCCTGGAGCATCTGAATAAGTACAAAATATATATTTATGCATTGGATAGATCCAAATTTCCCTTCCTTGATGTGTTGTGTTTTTAGGAAGAGCATCAAGAAGCTGGTTCTGAAGAACCTCAGCAGCAGCAACCTGTTCTCACCTGTGAGCAGAGAGAATGAGGACCTGGCATCGCCATCAGAGTACCCCGAGAACGGGGACAGGTGAGGAGTCACCCTGCAGGGCATGGTGCTCAGAACTGCAAACTGGTTCTGCCTGCCCTTAAATGACTGCTTCGGGGATGTCACTTCACTGGTCATTGAAAGCAGTTGACCTGCTGGGAGATTCATTCCCTCCCGGACTAAGCATGGGTTCTTCCTGTGTGGGCACTGCCAGGGCACCCCACCCACAATCCGGCTCAGAGAGCAGGGACTCGCTTTCTGCATGAGTCTCTCGTCCTTCCCTGTAGCAGGAGAGCAGGACATTCCTTTAGGGAAGTGCTAAACCTGACTGAGGGGAGAAGACCCTCTCCTGATCAGTCCTCAGTGATGTGGGAATTGCAAGGAAGCTCCACTGATCCTCATGTCTCATATTTTTATTTTGTTATATGTATTTTCTACAGATTACAATGAGGAACCTCTAAGACTACATCTTTGTCCCCAAAAGCCAGAATTCCAACCTCCTTTAAAAAGTCTCTGGCCATATTTCAGTTGAACTCTCATTTTGCCTTGATTTTCTTTTAATCAGAGTCTGGAAAAAACCTCCTGCCCAGCTCACCACGTTGATTTTATTGAAAGTTACTAAAATAAGAGCTGCTGTGGGAACGAGGTCACCCTGGCCCTGTGGGCAGAGGGTTTGGAGCTGTGGGGTTGCTGTTACAGCCACTTTTGGGGCTCCTCTCCCACCTGAGCTCCTCGTTCCACTCAGCTCTGCACAGGGCACGTGCTTTAGTCCCCAGCATGGTGGGGACAGATCTCACCACTGTCCTTGCTGTGCTGGGAGCCTCAGTGGCTAGAGGTGGTCAGGCAGGAGCAGAGGGAAGAGCAGCAATCACTGACACTGCAGTTCATGTGGTCATGTTGGCTCTTGGAGAGAATTTTAATCATTGAATCACAGAGTCTCCTGAGCAGGGAGGGACCTGCAGGGATCATCCAAGTCCAGCTCCTGGCCCTGCACAGGAATCTTGGTGTAGGTCCCTTAGAACTTAATAATTCACATTATCCTTCCTCTGCCCAGGTTCTTCCTGTCAGTGCCTCCCGAGGAGAACCACAGGCAGGACGGGGAGCAGGAGGAGGAGGAGGAGGACCCATGAGGTGACCAGGTTTTACACCAATCCCATTGCCAAGCCCATCCCGCAGACCCTGGAGGGCAGCGGGCACAAGCCCCATGCCAGCGTGGATGACACCATCGTGGCGCTGAACATGCGCGCGGCACTGCGCAACGGGCTGGAGGGCAGCAGCGAGGAGGCCTCCTTCCAGGAGGATTCCCTGCAGGAGGAGCACGACAAGGAGCTGGAGCCCGGGCGCCAGCTGCATCCTGCAGGTGAGGCTGGCAGAGGCAGCGTTCTGTGCAAGAGTTCTGCTCTTTGACACCCTCAGCTTTTGCTTTTTTCCCTCCTCCTTTCACCAGAATACAAATCTTGCTTTCCTTACCTAGTGCAGAAATTTTATCTGCTGAGTCAATGAGGATTTAAATTTTATCCCCCAATTTTGTATCATGTGTGTTGGGAGTTTTTTAAACTTGAGAAGGTAAAGGGAAAAGATTTGTTAATCCTTCCAGATAACACTTACGTGGCATGTAATGAAGCTGGCAGGTGATGAGTGCAGAAGAAACACCTCTAGATGTGTTGTAGATGCAAAATGCTTTTGGGAAATGGGAGGATCATTAGTCAGATTAATAGATGAAGAAGAACTGGAACCTGTTAAATGTAGAAGAAGCTGCAGCTTGGTCAGCAGTGCCTGAGCTACTCTAGCCCCAGGCTACTAAAGCTGGCAGAGTGTTTCCTTCAAGTGTTGATGCATTTGCAATTTTTCTTTTCCCTGTGCACCTTCTTCCCTTCCTGTTTGCACACCTGCTGCTCTCTGGCAGGTGCCTGGGCTGGAAGAACCTGCCAGAGCAGTTGGCTTAATGTGCTCTGGAGGCTGTGGAATGAAGGTGTTCTGCTGTCTGTTGGCTTTGGGTGCACAGATTCTCAGTTCCTCTGAGGCTTCCAGCTGTTCAGGCTGGCAAAAGGGATGGGAAGGGATGGGATGACAGTCTGGGGATGTTGATACATTGCTGGCAGCCCTGTGCTCAGGGAATGTTGTGTTGTAGGGATTGTTCTGACACGAGCTGGCTACTACACCATCCCCACGCTGGAGGAGCTGGCCCGGCTGACCAACTACAGGAACGAATGTATTGTGACAGACTTCACCATCGGCCGCACAGGTGAGAGCCCCCAGCCCTCCCAGGGCTTCACCCTCATCCAGGCAGCTATGGAGCCTGAGCTCCAAACCCTCAGTCTGATTGTAGCCAGTGCCCTTGCTTCAGGAGCAGCTTGCAGCAAAGTAGGATTTTAGGATAGAATAAATCACAGTATCACAGACTGGTTTGGTTTGGGAGGGGCATTGAAGCTCATCTCATTCCATGGGCAGGGATACCTTTCCCTATCCCAGCTTGCTCCAAGCCCTGTCCAGCCTGGCCTTGGGCACTGCCAGGGATCCAGGGGCAGCCACAGCTGCTCTGGGCACCCTGTGCCAGGGCCTGCCCTCCCTCCCAGGGAACAATTCCCACTTCCCAAGATCCCATCCAGCTCTGCCCTCTGGCACTGGGATCCATTCCCTGCCTCCTGGCCCTGCAGCCCTTGGGCCCAGTCCCTCTCCAGCTCTCCTGGAGCTCCTTCATGCCCTGCAAGGAGCTCTGAGCTCTCCCTGGAGCCTTCTCCTCTCCAGCTGAGCACCCCCAGCTCTCCCAACCTGGCTCCATATCAGTGTCAAAGTTGGTAAGGCTCCTCCAGGGTTTTCTCAGGGGAAGGAGGTGTCACTTTGCTCAGGAGACAGGACGGGGCTGGGTGGGGACAGGAGGAGCACTGCAGGAACCCCATACTCTCTGACACATGTCTTTTCACAGACAATTTATTTTGACCTTTTGGGTTATTTGCAGGTTATGGATCGATTTACTTCGAAGGAGAAGTAAATCTAACAAACTTAAACCTGGATGAGATCGTGCACATCCGGAGGAAAGAAGTTATTGTTTACCCTGATGACGAAAAGAAACCACCCATTGGGGAAGGATTAAACAGGTAAGTGTTAGATAAGGATGATTTTTAAAATCCTGGCAGTCTGCTGTGTTTGCAGGCAGCAACCAAGAGACAAATCCAAATGTACCTCCAGTTTGCAATGTTAACGAGCCACTTGCAAATTTCTGAACCACGAATTGGGTTTAAAAGCTGATCTGAGTTCCCCTGCCCGGGGCTGGGCTCTGCTCCCCTGCCGAGGTTCCTCAGCCCCCTGTGTGTTGGTGCCTTGCAGGCGAGCCGAGGTCACCCTGGACGGGGTGTGGCCCACGGACAAGACCTCGCGGTGCCTGATCAAGAGCCCCGAGCGGCTGGCGGAGATGAACTACGAGGGCAGGCTGGAGGCTGTGTCCCGCAAGCAGGGCGCCCGCTTCAAGGAGTACCGCCCCGAGACCGGCTCCTGGGTCTTCAAGGTGAGGGCACTGCACGCACCCTGGCCTGAACCTCCTCACAGGGTGTGATTCTGTGATTTCCTGACTTGGGACAGCTGTGCCGAGCCCCTGGGCTCTGCCGAGAGCTGTGCCGAGCCCCTGGGCTCTGCCGAGAGCTGTGCCGAGCCCCTGGGCTCTGCCGAGAGCTGTGCCGAGCCCCTGGGCTCTGCCGAGAGCTGTGCCGAGCCCCTGGGCTCTGCCGAGAGCTGTGCCGAGCCCCTGGGCTCTGCTGAGAGCTGTCCTCACCAAAGCAGCTCCTCCTGCCTGGCAGTGTTCGAGGCTGGGTTTTGGATGGGGCTTGGAGCAACCTGGGCTCGTGGAAGGTGCTCCTGCCCATGGAATGAATGAGCTTTAAGGTGCCTCCCAATCCAAACCAGTCTGCAGTTCTGTGGTGGAACCAGTGGCCCCAGACCTGCCTAGAGCAGGTAGTTTTGGTGTGTGGAGAGGTTGAATTTGTTGCAGGTGTCCCAAGAGCTGTGTGTGTTAGAGGCAGCTGTGTAGGGCACAGTTACACCTGCCCAGTGTCCAGGGCTTCCAGAAATTCCACTTCCAAGCTGTGACGTGTTTGTCCTTCTCCTTAACACAGGTAGCACACTTTTCCAAGTATGGCTTGCAAGATTCAGATGAGGAAGAGGAAGATCATCCTTCAAAAGTGGACACCAAGAAGTTAAAGACCACGCCTGTGCCACCCCCAGGGCACCTGCTGCCCCAGCAGATGGCCCTGAACGGCAAACCAGCGCCCCCAGCTCAGGTAGAAGGAGAACAGTGACTAAAGGGGGTTGATGACATGGAATTTGGAGAGTAGCTGGTGCCTGGGAAGGGGGTGGTTGGAGTAACCTGCAGTGTGGAGAGTGAAGCCGTACAGAAACTCTTCTGAACTCTGGCTGAGTGGCTGCATGTTGTTTTCCTTTGAGACACTTGACATTTCAGACTGAGGATGGGGCGGGGAGGCTTTCAACCCTTGTTTCTTGTTTGAATTCTAGTCTGAGTGTGGCAGATTTGCACCTCTTCTGGAAGAACCCTTGTTTTTGTGACTATTAAATGCACGCCCGTAATGCCAACGCCGTGTGCTGCCTGCCTGGACAGTGATGCTGTGCACTCAGTTGCCTTTACCACCATTAGTGTGCAAGACTGTCTGCTTTTTATTTTAAGAATGTGCTCTATTTTTATTAAAATAATGCTTTTTTAAGGCTGGCTATATGCTGGCTTCATAAACATATTTGTGTTGGATGTGACTGCTTTAAACCTTTGCAAAACATCCTCAGTTCTGGGCCCATCTTACACAGGAATGTTTGATCCAATTGACTGGGAATACCAGGAGCCCATGTGGGCAGGAGGCCGATGGCCCCTGGGCTGTGCCAGCTTCAGTGTGGGCACAGCCCTAGGGCAGGGATTGTCCCCCGGGCAGGGATTGTCCTCTGTGCTGGGCACAGAGAGGCTCCTCGAGGGCTGTGTCCAGTTCTGGGTCCTGCAGGAGAGCCCTGGAGGGGCTGGAGTGTGTCCAGGGCAGGGAAGGGAGCTGGGAAGGGGCTGGAGGAGCCCCAGGAGGGGCTGAGGGAGCTGGGAAGGAGCTCAGGCTGGAGAAAAGGAGGCTCAGGGGGGACCTTGTGGCTCTGCACAACTCCCTGACAGGAGGTGGAGCAGGAAATGGCCTCAGGCTGGGCCAGGGGAGGTTCAGGTTGGATATTGGGACAATTCCTTCCTGCAAAGGGCTCTGCAGCCCTGGCACAGCTGCCCAGGGCAGTGGTGGAGTCACATCCCTGGAGGGATTCCACAGCCCTGTGGATGTGGCACGTGGGGATGTAGTCAGTGGTGGCCTTGGCACTGCTGGGCAATGGTTGGACTTGGTGGGCTCAGAGGCTCTTCCAGCCTCAGTAGTTGTGTGTTTCTAACATAGAAGAGCTTTTCCCTGGTGTTCAGTGTGAGGCAGGAGAGCAGAGCTCTGCAGGCAGGTGAGAGGAGCTGTCAGGACCCTGATGCCTGTCCAGCCATTCTGGAAGCACTGTCTGCTCCCTGGGCAGGACATCTGCTGCTGGGGCAGGCACAGGGCCTGCCAACCCTGCTGGATTCTGCATGGAGAATCCCAGGGTATGGCCAGCTGCTGCTCCAGCTCTCCCAGCTCCTGGGCTAATTAACACCCACTCATTCATCCCTCTGCTGAAGTAGATCCTTAATTATTTGCATTTTGAGCTGCACACGTGGCTGCCTAACAGCATCATTTCATCTCCCCTTCCTGCTTCATGTTCAGATTGGGGGGAGCAGAACTGAGCTTTTAAACACTCAGGAGCCCTGGGAATATCTCTGATATTTTCAAACATTCTTACACATTCCAGTGTACTTAGCAAAAACCTCTCCGAGTTCATTAACCTCTCTGACTTGCATAACATTAACTCGGGTTTTAATTTCTGAAATTAGGAGAGAAACATCATTTGGTTTTCCAAAACCCTAAGAAACCTCTTAGCATCGCTTAAAACTCTCCAAACTCTTGGTGTAGAACACATCTGACAATATTATTATTTGGGCTATATGAAGTATTTAGTATCTAGACTTGATTTTTGTTTTGTCTTCCCTCACTAACTTAAATATTAATGAATTTATTAATGTTGCAAGGGAACCTGCTGCATTAAAGCCCAATGAAGGGAGCAGTGAAACTTGTGTGTTTGTAACCATGTTTTGACTTGTAAATCTGTTCCACTTGTGGGGCCAGGCTCAGATTCTACATCTGCCACTCAGTTCTGTCCTCACAGACCCCCAGGGTGATTTTATCTGCCTCAGCTGAGAACCTTCACCCCATCCTGGCTGATTCCACAGAGCTGAGCACAGCCTTGTGAATGTGCTCCTTAACTGCTGAACAGGATTCCAGGACACTCCCTGCCTGGGTTTCCTCACCCCTGTTTTTGCTTCAGTGGTCTGTGCTGTGTTTTTCCTGGGAAGCTGGAAGCATGAGGCTTTCACAGGACATGAAGCTGAGTCAGGGGATGGTTAAACTGGAGCCAAACCAGTATGTGGGAGCTCAGGTCCCACAGAGTGAACTGGGCCAAAGTACAGCCCATGACAGTGAGCAGAGTAAGCCATGGGTTGGAAGGACCTAAAAACCCCTCCAGTGCCACCCCTGCCATGGCAGGGACACCTCCCACTGTGCCAGCCTGCTCCAAGCCCCAATGTCCAAGCTGGCCTTGGGCACTGCCAGGGATCCAGGGGCAGCCACAGCTGCTCTGGGCACCCTGTGCCAGGGCCTGCCCTCCCTCCCAGGGAACAATTCCCCATGTAAAATGCAGTTCTTTGTGGAAAGCAGACTCCATGATGGGAATTTGTCCCACATGGGATGGGTTTGGGAGGAGGGGAGGCAGGCAGGACCCACGGAGCTCTCCCTTCGCTGGGCACGTGAGAACTGGAAAGCTGAAGAAGAGTTTCCCAAACTGAATGGCAGAACTGGGAAAACTCCAGGAGGGCACCGCTAACCTGGGACTGCTCCTTCTCTGGCATGGCACACCCTGAAGGTTCTGTGTGTCCATCCCTGACTCCGTGTGGAACCTTGGCAGAGCCAGGAGTGCTCCGCAGCGCCCACAGGTGATGGTTGGGGCTGTGACTGTCCTGGTAGAGCTGTGCTCTGGGAGTGACCTGGCCTCTGTATCCGCAGCCCCCGGAGCTGGAGCAGCTGGGCAGGGTGGTGGAGCTGGACAGTGACATGGCTGACATCACCCAGGAGCCAGCCCAGGAGCCCTTGGCAGAGGACGCTCTGGCGGAGGAGCAGGAGGCAGTGCCAGCATCCACCCACATCGCATCCACCCAGGGCATCAACCCCTACGTCCTGCAGGTCAGTGTCCTCCTGCCCCCTGTCCCCTTCTGAGAGGGCTTGGGATGTGGAGCACTTCTCAAGGGTGGATTTGCCTCCCCAAGGGTGTTTACACACCAGCTTGTAATGATCCCTTGGAGTGGGATTGAGCTCTCACACCACATCTCTGTGTTCTGCACGTGGGAAGCTCAGTGCTGACATGAAACACCTTAAAGCCAGAACTCAGCTTTCAGAACCCTCCATGTGGGCACTGAGATAAGCTGAACGCCAGAGCCTTGGGCCCCTTCCCCCTTGGTGGAGAAAAAGATGTTGGGATAACTGGGCTTGGTTTGGGGCTTGGTGTTGATGCTTTTATTTCACAGTACCACAGAAGGTTTGGGTTGGAAGGACCTTAAAGCCCATCCAGTGCCACCCCTGAGAGTGGGGACACCTCCCACTGTGCCAGGCTGCTCCAAGCCCCAATGTCCAACCTGGCCTGGGACACTGCCAGGGATCCAGGGGCAGCTGTCAGGGAACAATTCCTTCCCAATCTGCCATCCAGCCCTGCCCTCTGGCACTGGGAAGCCATTCCCTGTGTCCTGTCCCTCCAGGCCTTTGTAATTTTTGTGGAAGGACAGTACCTTGAACACGTTTGGGCTCCTACCTGTAATAACAAATAGACCAGAAGTTATTCCTTAAGCTGACAAACAGCAGACAGAGCTAAGATCCAAGAAATCAGGATTATTTTGGGCTGTCACCCCCATCCCCCACAAGTCCTGTGCAGTGATTTCACAAGTAGTTGTAAAAGCGACAAGCCTGAGCTGTGCCTGCACCGTTCATGGGGCATGGCTGTGTTGTGTGGTCATGTGCTGCACGTGGGAGTGCTTTTGGGTGGGAAGAGCTATTTTGATGAGTTTAGTGAGCTGCTGCTGTGGGAGGGATTGCTGATGTTCTGCCTTGGCTTCCCACATCCTCAGATCATGAAAGCTTCCTTGCTTGCTGATGATGATGACCTGGATTTGATCCTGGATTATCCTGGGAAGCAACCTGTCAAGATGGACACTTCCCAAGAGATCTGCTCCCCAAGGCTTCCCATTTCAAAATCACAAGGACAGAAAAGACATGCAGGTATGGTGAGGAACCACAGATTGTGTGAAGAAAGTTGAATTTTAACATGAGCAGGCAAAATCCGGAGTCTGCACCAGTTCCTTCCTGCCCCTCCTTCCTCCTCTGTTCCTTCCCTGCTCCAGCACGAGCCCTGCCCTGAGGGCTGCGAGTGCTCCAGTGCCTGGAACACCTCCTCACCTCCTCCTCTGATGCTTGCACTGCTCTTTTCACTTTTTTTTTCTTTTTGGCTTTGTTTTTTTTTTCCCCTTTAAGATCTCTCAGACACACCAACTTTGCAACTTGGTTTGGAGGTGGCCTGTGGTGGGTATGCTGTGGGCACCAGCTGCACCCAGCACAGAGCAGCCCCTACCAGATCCCCCAGTGCCCAAACCTTGCCCCTTACACCCAGTGCACCCACTAAGTGGTGCTTTCCATAGGATACTGAGGAATACCTCTGGGAATGAGCAGGAATGTGCTCCCTGATTGAGGAAACCCATTAATTCATATCTGTTAATCAGTTCAAAGCCCATGTGATTGACAGGGACAGACCTGAGGTGTGTGTGGGGCCAGCGTGAGCCCTGCTGATCTGTCTGACACCCCACTTCTGGTCTGATGTCCCGATTCTGACATGAAATTAGGGACAGTTTGGAGTGGGGCTGTCCCTTTCCTGTTCCTGGGAACACCCCATGTGTTCCTTTGGGCAGTGCTGGAGGGTCAGTGAGACTCAGCACTGCAGACAGTCACACTTAGCTCCGTGCCCATCACACTATCCAAGTGTTTGCCACTGGCTGCTTCAGGAATTCCTGCAATACCAGGTGCCCTCCCACTGAAACGTTCTTCCTGCTTCTCCCCACCAGTTGCTGGGCTGCTGCAATCCAAGTTTGCCAATGTGCTTTTCCAAGGCCCGAGTGCTGCCGTGGCAGATGCCAAGGGCCCGAGGACTTTGGGCAGCCCCCCCTCCGGTGCCCTGTGGTCAGCAGCGTCTCCGCTGGCCTCGGCGTTCGCCGTGCCCCCGGCGGTGCCCGAGGTGCAGGTGAAGACAGTCGGGGTGCGCCGGCAGCGCGGGCTCGTCCCTCTGGAGAGGTCCATCACCTACGGGAAAGGGAAGCTCCTGATGGATATGGGACTCTTCATGGGGCGCTCGTTCCGTGTTGGCTGGGGACCCAACTGGACTCTGGTCAATTGTGGAGATCAGCTGAGTGGCTCGAGTGAAGTGGAAGATCCTCAGGTGGAGCCTGTGGAATATGGATTCCTGCCCACTCCTGTTGCTCCCAAATCGTGAGTAGGGGTTTCCTTTGGGGTGGGTGTGACACGCTCGCTCCTCATGGCTGACAGAATCCTGGCTGCAGGTGGCTGTTCCTTCTGAACATGCAGGAGTGGTGCAAGATGGTGTTAGCCGTGGAGATCTCCTTCGTGTCCCTTCTCCACAAAAATATCTCTGTCAAATCCTGCAATAGCATAGTAAGAGGATTTTTTTTTTTTTTTTTTTACCAAACTGTCACCCAGCATGAGGTTAAAGAGAAACTTCAAATTTGTCCAGAAAGCTTCCAATCTCTTGGTCCTGCCTGAGGACATCTACCCTACCTGAGGAAGTTCTGTTCAGCTGCTCAGTTCCCACACACCTTCAATTCTGCCTATGCATCCAGGGGCACATCCAGGGCTTTAGGGTCTCCATACCTGAACTTGACTGCAATATAGCCAGAATATGGCATTTAAGTGCCCCAATAAGTTTGTTTGGATGTTCTGCAGTGTGTCTGAAGTGCTGAGGAATGAGCTGGGGTGATGATGTGCTCACTGCCTTTGGAGAGCTCAGTGAGTCACAGTTTATTCACCAGATCACAGAAGGTTTGGGTTGGGAGGAACCTTAAAGACCATCATGTTCCAAGCCCCTGCTGTGGGCAGGGACACCTTCCACTACCCCAGGTTGTTCAGGGTCCCAAAGCTTGGCTCCAAATCCTAGACTCTCACTGGGATCTTCATGCCTTGGGTCATGTTTTACTGTTGTCGTGTTAATTAGGACAAGCTGCAGGATGAACTGCTCCACTTGCATGGAGAACACGCAGAACATTTGCTACCTGGATCTTCTCTTTTCCTCCAGACTCACAGAATCCCCTTTCAAGGTTCACGTGGAAAAGTTGAGCTTAGAACAATGGAAGCTGGACAGAGACAAGGAGCTGTATCTCACCCCTCTGGAGATAAAGCTGAAGCACAGCACTGTCCATATGGATGAGCCCTGTCCCCTCCTGGCCCCCAACCCTGGAGTCTCTGCTATCCATGACTATGCTGACTGGGCCAGGAAAGCATCCGAGGATCCCACGGTGGCAGAGAGTGAGTATGGAATGGTTCTTTCCACAGACTGGTTTAGGCTGGAAAAGCCCTCCCAGCCCAGCCAGGCCAAGCTGTGCCCCATGCCCACCTTGTCCCCAGCCCAGAGCACTGAGTGCCACCTCCAGGCCTTCCTGGGAGCCCTCCAGGGTGGCCATAGTGAACCCTCCAGGTTTATCCTCACGTGAGCCCCCCTGAGTTCTGTGCTTTCACTCCTGATGCTGGGTGTGTCCCCACAGCTGTTGTGAAGCACTGGTGCTTGGCCTGGACGCTATGCGAGGCCATTTGGGGCAAGCTGAAGGAGCTGGAGGCCAGCCTGGAGGAGCCCAGTGAGTACGTGCAGGCCCTGGAGCGCCGCAAGGCCTTCTCGCGCTGGCTCTCGGAGACGGCAGCAGCGCGCATCGAGGACGAGGTGTCCCTGGCCCGCCACGGCAGCCACGTCGAGGCCGTGTTCAGCTGCCTCACGGGGAAGAGGATCAGCGAGGCCTGCAGGCTGGCACAGCAGGCAGGTGAGCACCCCAGGGAATGGGCACAGCCTCGAGGCTGCCAGAGCTCCAGGAGCCTTTGGGCACTGCTGCCAGGGATGCCCAGGCTGGCATTGTTGGGGGGGCTGGGCAGGGCCAGGGCTGGCACTGGGTGATCCCTGGGGGTCCCTTCTCACTCAAGATGCTCTTATGATTCTGTAAGGTTCCTTAATCTCAGCTTTTGTGTAGAGGAGAAAGGAGATGCACAAAGAGTTTAAACGTGGAGAGCTCATAGTCACTGGCTGCTCAGCATGTGGAGTGTTCCCTTGTCAGTGACCACAAAATCATGGAATGGGCTGGGTTGGAAGGGACTTTAAAGCCCATCCAGTCCCACCCCCTGCCATGGGCAGGGACTCTTTGCACTAGACCAGGTTGTTCCAAGCCCCATCCAACCTGGCCTTGAAGGTTGGGTAGGGGCTGCTGCTGGAGCCCCTGGTCCCCTTCGCTCTGGCTCTGACAGCTACTCTGTAAGTTAGGAAGTGCAGCTGGATTGCATTTGGAACTGGGAGTGTTCATAGGCACTCCTTTGAATTTTTAATGAATGTTCTTTTTAACTGTACTTCTGTTGAGACATTTTGCATTTTGGGTTGCCCCCAGGTGACCACCGGCTGGCCCTGCTGCTGTCCCAGCTGGCCGGGAGCCAGCCCGTGCGGGACCTGCTGACCCTGCAGCTCGTGGACTGGCACCGCCTGCACAGCGACCGCTTCATCCAGGAGGAGCGGCTGCGCCTGTTCGCGCTGCTGGCGGGGAAGCCGGTGAGGATGGACCCGAGGAGCCCTCCCCAGGGCGGTGCAGGCAGGGGCTGCTCTCCCAGGGCCTCCTCTGGCCGCTGCCAGCTGAGCTGGGTTTGTGTCCCCAGGTGTGGCAGCTCTCCGAGAGGATCAGCATCAATGTGTGCTCGCTGCTGGACTGGAAGCGCTGCGTGGCTGTGCACCTCTGGTACCTGCTGCCCCCCACGGCCTCCATCTCCAAGGCCCTGGCCATGTACGAGTCAGCCTTCCAGGTGGGTCACTCCTCCTGCCCAGGGGGCCCTGCCTGCCTGCAGGGGCACAGAGGCTCCTGTGAGCAGCCAGGGATTGAGTATAGGACAAGCGGGAATGGCTTCCCAGTGCCAGAGGGCAGGGCTGGATGGGATCTTGGGAAGTGGGAATTGTTCCCTGGCAGGGAGGGCAGGCCCTGGCACAGGGTGCCCAGAGCAGCTGTGGCTGCCCCTGGATCCCTGGCAGCGCCCAAGGCCAGGTTGGACATTGGGGCTTGGAGCAGCCTGGCACAGTGGGAGGTGTCCCTGCCATGGCAGGGGTGGCACTGGGTGGGCTCTGAGGTCCCTTCCAACCCAAATGGTTCTATGATTCTACAAAATCATAAATTCTGTGGGGAAAACTCATTTAGGGAGTGTTTCCAGGTTTTGTTTAGCTGTTTGACAGTTGGACAAAATTAGGAAGAGAGACAGTGATGGACAGCAGGAAAGCCCTTTTGAGCCAGGCAGCCTGTTTGCCCAGTGGGATCAGCAATCCTCACTGCCTTGTCCAGCAGCCCATGGTGCCCCACACCCTGTGTGTGTCCCCCAGACATTGCCCCACACCCTGTGTGTGCCCCCCAGCCACTGCCCCACACCCTGTGTGTGCCCCCCAGACGCTGCCCCACACCCCATGTGGTCCATGCATTATGCAGAGCCCAGTGTGTTACTGCAGAGCTCTCAGCTCTGTGTGCAGCAGGACAAAGGGTTCTCCTGGAAAACATGTTTAATGATTTAACTAAAGCCAGCTCAGCCCTCCATCCTCAAGGCAGCCTAAGCACAGCAGCAAGTGTGGAAACTTGTCACTGCTGTTTGCTTCAGTATTTAGTGTTCTCTGTGTACAGTGTTGAGCACTTCTAAATACTCAGCTGTAGTGAAAGTTCTCATTTAAATTGTTCTGATTGACTCAGTGAGTTCTGTGCTGCTCCTGGTTGCCCTCTGCTTAGCTACACAGAGAAGGCTCACTGGGATGCACCCACCTAATTCCATCAAGCCCTACGTGGTTTAGGGCTATAAAATCCTTGAGGAGTACAGGCTGTGTGTAAGAGCTGGCTGTTCCTCCAGGCAGTGGGTTGTAAGAGCTCAGTGTGAGACATGAACCTCCCAAAGCATTTTGGGTTCAGGTTTCTCATGTTGGGTCCACAGTTCTGGGGAGGTTCCAGCTTCAGGTGCAGTTGGTTGCACCTTTTTTGGAGCAGCAAGATTCTCCTGAGCCTGCTGAACTGTGGAATTCAGTTTTGTTCAGAATATTATCTTTAAACTTACTGTTAAAACTGCCTCCCTAGAACACCTCAGAGTGTGAAAAATACGCCTGCTGTCCTCTGCCTCCTTACCTGGAAGATTCTGGGTGTGTCATTGAAGAAGATGACAATGCAGGAAGGCCCCTGAGAGACGTCTGCTTCCATTTGTTAAAGCTGTACAGTGATAGGTAAGTGGGCAAAGGGTTCAGGAAGTATTTAGAAAAATCATGCTCAGTCAAGGCCTTCCTGAGTTCACAAACCAGGGCTATGAAATCAGCCTGAAATCAGATTGCTTAGAGCAATCCAAAATCAGCCCCACAGGCAGCCCCTGACAGAAGGGGATGTCACACCTGGGGATGGTAAAGATGGGGAGCCTTAAGCTTTGGGGCACATTTGTGGGGTTTTAGGTGCTTTCTGTGTCTGAAGAGGGCAGGAAGGCTTCTCTGTAACTGTCTTTTTTGAAGGCAGTGAGAAATCTGCAGGGGAGCACTTAGAGAGGAAAAGAGGTGACAGTCTGGGTGCAGACTCTAAAGAATTTTACCTATAAATACTGTTATTTTTCTTCTTAAAGAAGGAAAACCAAACCCTCACACCAATGTAAATCACACACATGGAGGTGGGTGAAGGGAAGGGATTGGGTTAGATTTTGTGGGCACAATCAGCTCTTTCAGTTAGCAGCATTTTTCTCTCCAGATCCTATGAGCTTGACCAGCTGCTGGATCCCAGGAGTGTCACCTCTGACCCGCTGGATTTCCGCCTCAGCTGGCACCTGTGGGAGGTGCTCCGGGCCCTGAACTACTCCCACCTGTCCCAGCAGAGCTGGGGGGTGCTGAACACCAGCTATGCTGCCCAGCTGGAGAGCGAGGGGCTCTGGGAATGGGCTGTGTTCGTGATGCTGCACGAGCCTGACACGCAGTGAGTGACCCTGTGGGGCTGCTCTGGGCCTCGGCACGGTGTGAGTGACCCTGTGGGACTGCTCTGGGCCTCAGCATGGTGTGAGTGACCCTGTGGGACTGCTCTGGGCCTCAGCATGGTGTGAGTGACCCTGTGGGACTGCTCTGGGCCTCAGCATGGTGTGAGTGACCCTGTGGGACTGCTCTGGGCCTCAGCATGGTGTGAGTGACCCTGTGGGACTGCTCTGGGCCTCAGCATGGTGTGAGTGACCCTGTGGGACTGCTCTGGGCCTCAGCATGGTGTGAGTGACCCTGTGGGACTGCTCTGGGCCTCAGCATGGTGTGAGTGACCCTGTGGGACTGCTCTGGGCCTCAGCATGGTGTGAGTGACCCTGTGGGACTGCTCTGGGCCTCAGCATGGTGTGAGTGACCCTGTGGGACTGCTCTGGGCCTCAGCATGGTGTGAGTGACCCTGTGGGACTGCTCTGGGCCTCAGCATGGTGTGAGTGACCCTGTGGGACTGCTCTGGGCCTCAGCATGGTGTGAGTGACCCTGTGGGACTGCTCTGGGCCTCAGCATGGTGTGAGTGACCCTGTGGGACTGCTCTGGGCCTCAGCATGGTGTGAGTGACCCTGTGGGACTGCTCTGGGCCTCAGCATGGTGTGAGTGACCCTGTGGGACTGCTCTGGGCCTCAGCATGGTGTGAGTGACCCTGTGGGACTGCTCTGGGCCTCAGCATGGTGTGAGTGACCCTGTGGGACTGCTCTGGGCCTCAGCATGGTGTGAGTGACCCTGTGGGACTGCTCTGGGCCTCAGCATGGTGTGAGTGACCCTGTGGGACTGCTCTGGGCCTCAGCATGGTGTGAGTGACCCTGTGGGACTGCTCTGGGCCTCAGCATGGTGTGAGTGACCCTGTGGGACTGCTCTGGGCCTCAGCATGGTGTGAGTGACCCTGTGGGACTGCTCTGGGCCTTGTCACACAGTGTTAGTGACCCTGTGGGACTGCTCTGGGCCTTGTCACACACTGAGTGACCCTGTGGGACTGCTCTGGGCCTTGAAATAATGTGGGGTCAGTTCTAAAGACCCTCACCGTGGTTGTTGTGGCTTCTCCCACGTGGAGCTGCGTGCCCAGAGGGCTTTGTGCCACTTGGGAAAACCTCACAATCCCGGCCTGGTTTGGGGCGGGAGGGCCCTTGAAGAGCGTCTGGTTCCAATGGCCTGCTCCTCGTGCTGAGGTGACCTCGTGGTGGGTGGCAGGGAGGAGCTGGCAGCAGTGACAGGCTGCCCTCTCTCCCCAGCATCCGGGAGAAGGCCGTGCGGGAGCTGCTGAGCCGGCACTGCGCCCTGGCCGAGACCCCTGAGTCCTGGGCCAAGGAGACCTTCCTGACACAGAGGCTCTGCGTCCCCCCACACTGGATCCACGAGGCCAAGGCGGTTCGGGCCAGGATGGAGGGTGACAAGCACAAAGAGGCCCTTTTCCTGTTCAAGGCTGGGCACTGGAACCAGTGCCACAAGCTGGTTGTCAGGCACTTGGCCTCAGGTAGGTCTGTGCTGCTCCTCCTGCATTCTGTCCTTTGAGCAGCACACACAGGTGTGGCAGGAATAGGAGTGGGATGCCAGGGAGAGCTGGGGGTGCTCACCTGGAGAGGAGAAGGCTCCAGGAGAGCTCGAGAGGGACTTGGGGACTAGTGGAAGGGGGTGGCACTGGATAATAAATTTAAATGTAATCTCCCAACCCAGACCAGTGAGTGACTCTATGGTTCCAAGCCACGGGGGGCCAGTGAAGGGCTGAGGTTGGGTTTGGAGCAGCAGGATTAGCACAGAGGGCTTGGCAGTTGCAAACCAGCTCTCCCTGGATACCTGGCATGGTACTTTTCCTGGGCAGACAGGAAAGCAGGGCAGTGCTTTCCCTCTCCTTCCTGGAGCTCAGGGCCCTCTGGGAACACAGGCAGCAGTGACCTTCCTGTTCCTGATCCTGTGGGTGTCCCTGCTCTGGGAGGTGGGATGGCCTCTGTTCCTAACTGCTGTTCTCTCCAGATGCAATTATCAACGAGAACTACAAGTACCTGAAGGGATTCCTGGAAGACCTCGCGCCCCCAGAGCGCAGCGCGCTCATCCAGGACTGGGAGCTGGCGGGGCTGGTCTACCTCGACTACATCCGTGTCAATGAGATGCTGGACAGGATTCAGCAGGTAACGAGCAGCTGCTTTGGGGTTGGGAAGCTCACACAGAGTCTGGATCGAAGCTGTTACTGACTGCTGAGGGGAATTGGTGCTTCTCTTTGGCAGACACTTCAGGCAGAACATGGGCATCTCTAGAAGCAGGGCTTTGCTATCTGCTGTCACAACAAGGGGTGGGCTGTGCCCTGTGGGTGCTCTGTGGTGTGTGACAGTGACAAGTGAAAGGGGCAGGACAAACCTAGCACCTCTGTGTGTGTCCCCCTGAATTCCAGTTCAGGCTTCGCCTTTCCCTGCTCCAGTGTTAATTCAGGCAGGTTTTGGTGTAGGGTCATCTGGTGGGTGAGTTAGGCTCTGGCTGAGCTAACTCGTGTTTGCTTCCAGCTGGATTGTTCCACCTACGAGCTGGAGCGGTTACACACCAAAGTGACATCCCTGTGCAACAGGATAGAGCAGCTGCAGTGCCACAACGCCAAGGACCGCCTGGCTCAGTCGGGTATGGACACCCAGCAGCTCCTGGGACAGCCACTCCCCACCTGGCTGACACCTGGGCTGCAGGTGTATCCCAAATTCACACAATCATTTAGGTTGGAAAAGACCTTTCAGACTGAGTTCACCCATTCCCCCGCCGTGCCAAGGCCACCACTGCCCCGTGTCCCCAAGTGCCACATCCACAGGGCTGTGAAATNGGCTTCGCCTTTCCCTGCTCCAGTGTTAATTCAGGCAGGTTTTGGTGTAGGGTCATCTGGTGGGTGAGTTAGGCTCTGGCTGAGCTAACTCGTGTTTGCTTCCAGCTGGATTGTTCCACCTACGAGCTGGAGCGGTTACACACCAAAGTGACATCCCTGTGCAACAGGATAGAGCAGCTGCAGTGCCACAACGCCAAGGACCGCCTGGCTCAGTCGGGTATGGACACCCAGCAGCTCCTGGGACAGCCACTCCCCACCTGGCTGACACCTGGGCTGCAGGTGTATCCCAAATTCACACAATCATTTAGGTTGGAAAAGACCTTTCAGACTGAGTTCACCCATTCCCCAGCCGTGCCAAGGCCACCACTGCCCCGTGTCCCCAAGTGCCACATCCACAGGGCTGTGAAATCCCTCCAGGGATGTGACTCCACCACTGCCCTGGGCAGCTGTGCCAGAGCTGCAGAGCCCTTGGCAGGAAGGAATTGTCCCAATATCCACCCTGAGCCTCCCCTGGCCCAGCCTGAGGCTGTTCCCTCTCCTCCTGTCCCTGTTCCCTGCCAGCAGAGCCTGACCCCCCCTGGCTGCCCCCTCCTGTCAGGGAGTTGTGCAGAGCCACAAGGTCCCCCCTGAGCCTCCTTTTCTCCAGCCTGAGCCCCTTCAGCCCTTAAGGGGAAAAATTTTTCCCCAATATCCAACCTAACCCCGTGGGCACAGCCTGAGGCTGTTCCCTCTCCCCCTGTGGCTGCGCTGCCTGTGCTGAGGGAGAGGATGGGGAAAGGCCAGCACGGTCCCTGTCACTCCCAGCTGGAGTCCCCTCTGGCGGGTTTGCTGTGGGGCACTCCCGCAGCAGAGCCCGTGCAGAGCCCTGCCCCTCTCTTGCAGACATGGCGAAGCGCGTGGCCAACGTGCTGCGGGCGGTGCTGAGCCTGCAGCAGGGCCCCGAGGCGGGCCCGGAGCTGGCAGAGCCCCGCGTGCCCCTGCGGCTGCTGGCCCCGCACATCGGCCGCCTGCCCATGCCCGAGGACTACGCGCTGGAGGAGCTGCGCGGCCTCACCCAGGCCTACCTGCGCGAGCTGGCGCTGGCCGCGCACTGACCACGCACTGACCACGCACTGACTGCCCGCGCTAGAGGCTGGCACGGCCTCGGCACGGCCAGGACTGAACAGGACTCGCTCTGGAGTGGGCAGCGAGCGCAGAAATGGCTCCGTTGGGAAATGGCTCCACTCCCATCCCGGGCTCCTGCCCGGCGCTGCCCCGCGCTCACGGAAGGTCTTCATGCATGAGGAGTATCGAAAGGTTTTTATCAAAAAAATATAAATAAATGCTCTAGATTATTTTCCTGTCTTTTTGAAAACTAAATAAAATGTTTATAGTACTCCCATGGGTTCCTTTTGCTTTTTAAGGCAGGGTTTGGGTTTGTAGGTGTGTCCCTTGCTGTGTCACCCCCGGGTGGTTGGGGTGGCTGGGTGGGGGCACAGCACAGCCCAGGAACATCTGATCCAATCCCACCTGCCTTCGGTGGGGATCGGGGTAGGCTTCTTCAGAATCTTGGGAGGAAAAATCACCTCTGTCTCGAGGATAGGGTGTGGGGAACCCAGATAAACCAGCTTTTGTTTTACCTTCTGGTACTGAAAGGGGCTTGTGTAAAATCTGGAGAGGGACTGGGGCCAAGGCCCTGGAGAGAAGGACCCAGTGCATGGCTTCCCAGTGGCAGAGGGCAGGGCTGGATGGGATCTTGGGAAGTGGGAATTGTTCCCTGGCAGGGAGGGCAGGCCCTGGCACAGGGTGCCCAGAGCAGCTGTGGCTGCCCCTGGATCCCTGGCAGTGCCCAAGGCCAGCTTGGACATTGGGGCTGGGAGGCCCCTGCTGTGGTGGAAGGTGTCGCTGGCCGTGGTGGCTGTTCAGGTGACACTGGCTGTGCAGGGGCTGGGTCACTCCGGCCTCGCCTCCTTCCATTACCGTAATTGGGCCTGAGCGGCCCCGGCGGCTCCGGCCCGGGCGGGACGGGCTGGGATGAATAATTCACCGCCTGGAAACAAAACCTCCGGCCTCAAAACCGCTCGGCATCTGCCGCCGGGGCTCGGCGTGGGAAAGGTGCCAGGAGGCGCCGGGGGAGCGGAGCCGGCGGGTTCCCCGGGGCTGGAGCGGGGGATGCTCCGGCACCCCTGTGCCAGGCGCCGCCGCCCCGAGCTGCTTTGTCTCCCGGCTCGTGCCCCTCAACCTCCCCGGCTTTCCTCCTCACCGAATGGGAATAATTTGCCTCTTGCCTTCCCTTGCTCTTTCCTAAGACCGGAGAGCAGGATCTCCCCTGCAGTGCGCGGGGGTCACTCCGCTCCAGGGTCACTCCGCACGGGGGTCACACCGCTCGGTCGCTGCGGTGTCCTGGTGCGGCGGGGGCGATGTCCCCGGGCCGGGGCTGGGCAGCCCAGGGGCACCGCGCGGCTGCCGCCAGCGCCTCCCAAAGCGCTCCCCAAAGGGGCTCGGCTGCACCGGGAGCCCTGCCCGCCCGCTGCCGCCTCCCCGCCGGGCCCCGAGGGTCACCCCCGAGGGTCACCCCCCGTAACCCCTCGCCGCGGGTGCCGGGGGCCGTGCCCTGTCCCCGCCCTGACGTCAGCCGGCCCCCCCGTGTCCCCGCACCTGCGGCGGGATGGAGCCCGGAGCTCGCCTGTGCCTCGCCCTCTGCCTCGCCGGCGTCCTCCCGGGTGAGCAGGGGGGGCTCGAGGGACGCGGACCCCCACTCCGGGTGCGGGGGGGCGGCCCCGGTGCCAGGAGCAGCATCCCCCCGCACACGGGGGGCTCAGGCCGGCGGTGAGGAGGGGCGGAGGTCCCGTCGTGCTCCCCTGTCCCTCGCAGCTGCCGGATGATCCCCGCGGCCGGGTCCTGGGGATCCCTCGGGAGGGGTCCGGCTGCACCCCGGCCCCTCCAGCCCCCGCTCCGGCTCTCCCCAGGCTGCCGAGGGGCGCAGGGCAGGTTCGCCTACAAACTGCTCCACGACCTCTTCGACAACTATTCCAGCGCCCTGCGCCCCGTGGAGGACACGGACCGGGCGCTCAACGTCACCCTCCAGGTCACCTTGTCCCAGATCATCGACATGGTGAGTGCCCGGGCACGGCATCGCCACCGCGCTCTGCTCTCCGCAGCGGCTCCTGCCCGACCCCCGCTGGTGCTCGGCCCTTGAAACCAGCCCAGCTGCAGCCCCAAACCAGCCCAGCTGCCCTCCAGTCAGCTCAGACCATTTTGCAGACAGCCCTGTTCCCCCCCAAAACCAGCAGGACGCCCTCGAATCCAGCCCAGCTCCGCGGGGCACTCGGAGAGGCCATTGGGCTGGGCTGAGGGCAGCGGGGGTGCCAGCGGGGTCCATTCCCCATGCCCGCCCTCTCCCCTCGGCAGGACGAGAGGAACCAGGTGCTCACCTCCTACCTGTGGGTCCGCCAGACCTGGCTGGACGCGCACCTCACCTGGGACAAGGACGGCTACGGCGGCATCGACAGCATCCGCATCCCCAGCAGCTACGTCTGGCGGCCCGACATCATCCTCTACAACAAGTGCGCTCTGCTTGGCTCCTGCTCCCGGCGCCAGGGGGGCCCGGCTGGGGCTGGGGGGCTGCACGGGGCCCGGCCGGGGCTGGGGGGCTGCACGGGGCCCGGCTGGGGCTGGGGGGCTGCACGGGGCGCGGTGGGGCTGGGGGGCNCTGCACGGGGCGCGGTGGGAGCGGGAGGGTCCTGCCGTGCGAGATGCAGATGGAGGGGGGCAGCAGCCGGGTGTGCCCGGGACTGACCCCCACCCCCGAGGTGTGCCCGGGACTGACCCCCACCCCCGAGGGGACAGCCCGGGGCTGCGGGTGGCGCGGGGAGGGGACCACGGCCACCCCTCCCTGCCCAGTGCCGATGAGCACTTCGGCGGCTCCATGGAGACCAACGTGGTGCTGCGCTCGGACGGACACATCATGTGGGACTCGCCCGCCATCACCAAGAGCTCCTGCAAGGTGGACGTGTCCTACTTCCCCTTCGACGGGCAGCGGTGCCGCCTCACCTTCGGCTCCTGGACCTACAACGGGAACCAGATCGACCTCCGCAACCAGCTGGACACCGGGGACCTGACGGACTTCGTGGAGAACGTGGAGTGGGAGGTGCTGGGCATGCCGGCCACGAGGAACGTCATCACCTACGGCTGCTGCTCCGAGCCCTACCCCGACGTCACCTACACCCTGCTCCTGCGCCGCCGCGCCTCCTTCTACATCTTCAACCTGCTCCTGCCCTGCATCATGGTCTCATTCCTCGCACCCCTGGGCTTCTACCTGCCGGCCGACTCGGGAGAGAAGGTGTCGCTGGGGGTGACGGTGCTGCTGGCCCTCACCGTGTTCCAGCTGCTGGTGGCCGAGAGCATGCCTCCCTCGGAGAGCGTCCCGCTCATCGGTGAGCCCCAACAGCGCCCGGGAGCAGGGGGGCAGTGCCGGGGCCGGGCAGTGCCGGGGCCGGGCAGTGCCGGGGCCGGGCAGTGCCGGGCACAGTGCGGGCAGCAGGACCCCCCGTGCCCCCTGTCAGTGCCCGCTGTCCCTGCAGGGAAGTACTACATCGCCACCATGACCATGATCACAGCCTCCACCGCGCTCACCATCTTCATCATGAACGTGCACCACTGCGGGCCGGGGGCGCGGCCCGTGCCCCCCTGGGCGCGCCGGCTCATCCTGCACCACATGGCTCGGCTCTGCTGCGTCTACGAGGTGGGCGAGAGCTGCAAGAGCCCCCCGCGGGCGCTGGGCGGGCGGGCGGGTGCGGGGGATGCCGGGGGGCCGGGGGAGAGCCCCGGGGAGGGGCAGGTGGGCGCCCAGGCGGGGGGCTGCCCCTGGGAGCACTGCCTGTGCCACCACGACGCCCTGCTGAGGAATGTCGGGTACATCGCCGGCTGCTTCCGCCGCCACCGCGCCAACCAGCGCCGCACCGGCGAGTGGAAGAAGGTGGCCAAGGTGATGGATCGCTTCTTCATGTGGGTCTTCTTCCTCATGGTCTTCCTCATGAGCGTGCTGGTCCTGGGCAACGCTGCCTGATGGCTCTGCAGGCCCAGCACTGTGACCCCCCCGGGGACAGCTGCGGGTGCCCCGTGAGGGTGACACATCCCAAAATGTCCCTGGTGCCCCCCGGAGCTGCAGGGTGGGAGCTGCACCATCACTGGGGGAGAGGTGCCCGAGAGCAGGACCCTCGCCCAGCTGCAGGGCTGAGGAGTCCCAGCCTGTGTTCCAGAGTGGGCACCCACATCCCCCCGTGGCATCCTGCACCTGAGAAACCCATCAGACTGGAAATAAACCGTGGAACGTGTCCTGCTTCTGCTGCCTGGGACAACATGGGTGCCGGCCGGGGTGTGGGTGGCCCTGGAGAGATGGAGGGATCAGGCCCCTGAGCCTTCCCTGGCAGATGGGGACTCCCCCTGGGAAGGAGTGCAGGGCCCAGCAGGAGCTCTGGAGCCACTGCCTGCCCTGGCCAGGACAGCTTGGTCCCGTGGTCCAACAGTGCCCACCCTGCCCAGCCCAGCCTGTGGCAGCCACTGTCCCATGGCAGCCACTGTCCCATGGCAGCCTGGCCCCTCGGGGAACGCTGCCTGGCCCCAGAGCAGTGGAGACGCAGGCCAGGAGAGGGACAGAGGTTCTGCAGCACTGCATGGTTCAGCTCCATGGGAAGGGAAGGGATAATAGCTTCGTGTTGGGGTTTTTTGTATTGGTTTGTATAGATCAGGCCAGGCAGGTTTTGGAGAGTCAGGTCCTGCCTGACCAACCTGCTCCCCTTCCCGGCCAGGCTGCCCACTGGGCTGGGGCAGGGCTGGGGATGCTGCTGGGGCTGCTTAGCTCGGGGACATTTCACTGCTCTGCACCCTTGGCTGCTGGGCCAGCTGTGCCTCCAGCTCCTTGCGGTGCTCCTCGAAGAGTGCCTGGGAGTCCTGGGAGCTTCGGATGAGCCTTGGGAAACGCCTCCTGGAGCTCATGGAACTGCGCGAGGAGCTGCTGTGGGCAGCTGCAGCTGCCCAGCACCCGCTGTGTGCCCCACGGCTGCACTTGGATAGCCTGGCATGCGGGCATGTCCCCTTTGTCTGGTGGCACTCGGATGTCACACAGGGGGCCCCACCTGTCCTGTGATGTCACAGAAGGGGCCCTCGCTGCCCCACACTGTCACAAAGGGTGCTCTGCCCACCTGCTGGGGTATAAAAGGGGCCATGGGACACTGTGACACTGCAGACTGGTACCACCATAGCCTCTGCCAGCCCAGCAGGTTTGGGGCCCCTTCACTGGGGCCCCGCAGGTCACTGGGGAACATCTTCACCGGCCTGAGCTGGTGACCTGAACTGCTGGGACAGTGCCATGGAGCTCCTCAACATCTTCACCATGGGTGAGCTGGTGGCAATCATGATGGTGGTGCTGCAGCTCATCTTGGTCACTGTCACACTACAGGACAAGCGTCTGTGGGTAGGCAGCCTCTGATCTGCTGGGCTGGGCCATGTGGGTTTGGTATGGCACGCGTGGCAGGACAACGTGGAGCATCCTGGGGAGCTGCTGGTGTCTCACCCCTCTGGTTCTTGCAGAGGATCTGTCCGAGCGCAGGGAGAGGCCGGCTGGAGGGGCACAGCAATGTGGACAGGGCACGGAGATCGGCACACACTGATCTGCCCCACGGCAGCTCCTCACGCAGTTCCATGAGCTCCAGGAGGCGTTTCCCAAGGTTCATCCGAAGCTCCCAGGACTCCCAGGCACTCTTCGAGGAGCACCGCAAGGAGCTGGAGGCACAGCTGGCCCAGTGGCCGAGGGTGCAGAGGGGCTCCGGGGCGGCCCAGGCTGAGGCGCCGGTGGAGCCAGGGCTGCTGGGGGGCAAGGAGTCCCCGCAGGGCCCCGCAGAGGAGCGGCCCAAGGAGGGCATGGAGAGCGCACCCGAAGAGGACAAAGCCAAGGCCAAACCCGCAGCAGCAGGCAGCGGCGGCTCCCGGGAGCAGGACGGCGACAGCTCCACGGCCATGGCCTGGTTCATCCCCGGGGACGTGGTGGTCGCCGAGGCCGCGATCGCCGAGTCCGAGGGCGGCGGCAGCGGCGGCAGCAGTAGCAGCAGCAGCTCCCTGGGG
>VZRF01006288.1:43750-167365 GCA_013396875.1 Vireo altiloquus
CTCCAGCCCCTTCCCAGCTCCCTCAGGAATTCTCCAGCCCCTTCCCAGCTCCCTCAGGAATTCTCCAGCCCCTTCCCAGCTCCCTTCCCTTCCCTGGACACGCTCCAGCCCCTCCAGGTCTTTGTCATGAGGGCCCAGAAGTGGACATTTGTGGAAGGTGGGAGTTATCCCATTTCCAGTTGTGTGGGACACATCCATGGGAGGCTTGACCTTCATCACATCTGGGTGAGTGGTAACACCAGGAGCTGCCAGCTCCAGGGTAATTCCTGTCAGTGTCCCACTGTCTGTCCTCAGCAGCAGCACCTGTAATCTACCACAGCCTTTCCCAGGAGGGACAACTTTGCCCAGGTTTTTCTCTCCAAAGCCTGTGACTCTGAGCATCTCTGTGTATTTCTGCTTCTCCCAAGACTGGATGTCTCCTGTCTTGTAGCTTCCACTCATTCCTGGGGAAATGATCCCAGAGTTAGAGAGCTGCCTAGTACACGAACCTCTCTGGTTGTCAGGATGTACTGAAAGCATCCATCCACCACAGCTCCCATGGGATCCTCTGCTGGCACCTGCTCTGATCAGGGTGGTCAGCAGGCAGAGGTGATGGGCTGGGGGCTTGGGGATGGTGGGGAATCCAGGGAAGGGAGAGTTGGGCGGGGGTGTCAGGGAAGATGGGACGCAGTCCCAGGGACACCTGGCAGTGGCTGAGCCCCGTTGGGAATGTGTGCCTGGAGCCAGGATCCAGGTGGTTTTCCAAGCGCTGCCCACTGAACCTGCTCCTCATTTCCCCTGGGGAGGGATGCTCCGTGGCTGCCTACACAGGCACTTCTCCCTTTGGGACCTGCAATCTTCCCCGTGAAATCTGGAACTCCCCCTGCTTTTGGCTGGGTTTCACACGGTGGATTTTGGGCTCTGTCCCAGTGTCAAGGTCACCAGAAGTCCCTCCTGCTCCCGGGTGAGAGCAGCCCTTGGCTGGCTCCTGGCCCCAGCTTTCACCCCCTCACTGGAGCTCTGGGCTCTTCCCAGGAATTCTCTCAGAGCCCTGTAAGGTCTCTGACTATTTTCCTTGCCTTTCTGTCTCTGTGTGTTTGATGCTTCTTAATTTATGGCAGCAAAGCCTAACGGAGATCCTTAACTCGGCAGCCGCAATGCAGCAGGAAAACAAGGAGCTCTCCCCCACTCCCAGGCCCTTTCCCATCTATTTTCCTATTTTAAAAATTACAATTTTTTATGCATCACTTCACAGTCCTCCCAACTTTCTGTAGACACTTAGAAATATCAGCTGGCAAATACAGCAAGGTGCTCCCAGACCTCCCTGTCTGCCCAGAACTCATTTGTGTTCCATAAAAAATGAGGCTTTTATGCTGGGGGAAGATACTAATTCCCTGGAGCCCTTGCATTGCCCGGGATTTTTTTTTCCCACAAGCATTGAAGTCAAACTCAGTAAAAGCATAAAATATTGCAGAGCAGCTCTTTGGGTTTAATATTCATCTGGCGGCTCCTGCTCTCTCCTGCTTCCCTACAAACCTCGTCCCCACGCACAGCAACACCTTGGAGGTGTGGAGACGTGGAACTGCTCATTAATCTCGGCCCAGGCTCAGATGCCTGGCAGGAATTAAGTGCTGGAAGGCTTGGAGTGGATTTTATGAGGCTGAGGGAGTTAGCTGGGGGCAGGGCTCTGTCCAGGGGCTGCTCCTGGCCTCTCGTGGGTATCCCTGCACACCTGGCTGCTGTGCAAAGGGAGAACAGCCAGCAAGGGTCTGAATTGCTTCAGCACCTGAGAGAGGCAGCCAAGGTCTCCCCCAAGCTCCAGCCTCCCCCCAAGTTTGAGTCCAGTGGTCTGAAGAGGTGGAGGAGAGCCCCTGGCGGGGTCCCTGAGTGTCCCCAGCAGTGCTGCAGTGAGGGCACAGGGGGAATGCAGGGGTGTGAACCCAGGACGTGCAGAGAACAGAACAGGACAGAACCTGGAGGCACCAGGCAGCTCATCCCCTCCCAACCCAAACCTTCCCCGACGCCGTGATCCGCTGGGTGAGTCACGGAGGAGCACGACTTGGGAAAAATCCAGTCCTTTGCTTTGGCAGGGGGTTTATAAGCACAGACACACATTACACACAGAGGGTGCTTAGGGTTAGTCAGGCTGAGAGCTAATTATGACATTAATCTAATTAGAACAAAAAAGCCAAAGTCTCGAAGGAAAATTCCTGACTGCAGGGGGAGGGCTCAAGTAAAATAACCCAACAAAAGATATTGTGGAAATAATTAAATACTTAAAAATTGACATAAACCAAAGCAAATATTCTGATTAAGGGATGGAAGAGGTGCAACTGCTGCAGAGGAAGGGAGGGCTCTGGGTGAGTGTTGTGTGAGAGGCTGGACATGCCAGCATGAGCAGCATGTGCAGAAGCACCTGTAGACCCTCTGGGGACAGCGTGAGCAGCTGCTGTGGGCCTTGGCTTTGGACCAGCTGGGCACCTTCTCTTAGTACTTGAATTGGAAGAGAAAGACCCCAAATCTGGGAACCAGGATGTGCCAGTGCTGCACCAGCCCTGGGTGACTGGGGTTCCCTCCCTGGCAAGTGAGTGCCACCATGGCCACACTGCTGGGGCCAGAGCAGTGCCAGCCGATGGGCACACTGCGAGGATGCTGTGTCAAACAAGCCCCAAGGCCAGGGAATTTGGGAAGGGTGCGTGTCCAGAGGCACATGGTCAGGTGTCCAGCACAGGGCTGGATCTCTGTGAGCTGCATCTGCCACTAGCAGCACACAGAGGGCCTCAAACCCTGATTCACAAACCCCAGCTCTGTGAGTTTGTCCATTTGCTTTGTGCCCCAAGTGCTGCAGTCTCAGCCCCTGAGAGGAAACACCACAATGGAAAACAAACAGGGGTTTGTTTGCTCTCGCTGGATGCTCCTGGAGAGCTCCACCACCAGCTGGGGATGTCCAGGTGAGGAGGTTTTCCCTGGCCCAGAAGTCTCCTGTCCTCTGCTGTTTGGTTCATGTTGGGTGTGACTGTGTCTCCCAGGCTGGGTGCCAGGCTCGGGTGCTTTTTTACACCCTGTCACCTCTACCAGATTGTGGTTTTCCTCCACAATCCTCGTGCTTTCCCCCCACAGTCTCTGTCTCAGCTTTTGCTCCCACCAGCACCTCTGAGGAGCTTGGGCAATTCTGCATTCCCAGCTCCCACCATCTGACACCTTCAGGGAATGGCTCCTGACTGACACTCGGAATCTGAATTCCCGTGAGCTCACTCTGGGTTTCCATGGAAGCTGAGGCTGTTCCCGCAGCCTTTCCACAGCTTCCTCTGCTGTTTGTGGAGCACACAGGATCTGTGAGAGCCTCAGCAACGGGGCAGGTTGGAAAAGCACAACCTGAAGCATCTAATCTAGATTTGGCTCTGGTCTTGGGGTGTGAGTGAGAGTGCGGACGTGGTGGCACCTCAGGGCGGTGACAGGGGCGGCAAGGGGATGGCAATGGCATCAGGGAGGTGGCAGGGGGTGACAGTGAGGTGGTGACCGTGCAGCGAGGTGGCAGTGCTGCCTTCTGGCCAGGAGGGGCCTCCTGCGATCCACACTTAGCGCCGTGCCCGCTGCCACCGCCGCCTTCCCAGGGCGGCCCGGCCCGGCTGCTGCTCGCCCTCGGCACAGGGAAGGCGCTGGGAGAGGTCTCCATTCATTTTGTTCCTTCGCAGACAGCCTGGCAGTGCGAGCGTCACCAGCAGCAGCAGCGGGGCAGGGTGACCTCCCGGGCTCTGTGGTCACTCGTCAGCAGAGCAGTGACAATCCCCACAACCTCCCCTTGCAGAGGCACCGGCAGCTCCGAAGAGAGGAGCTCCAGGAACACCTGGAGAGGTGTTCATGGAATTGTGGAACGGTTGGGGTTGGATGCGATCTTAGAGCTGCTCCAGCCCCACGCCTGGGTCACCCCAAGGTGCGGAGCCGCTGTGTGACAGAGCACGGCTGTGCTGGCCTGCACGGAGCTCAGCTGGCCCCAGGAGGACAGGGCCACCAGCCCGTCCCTGTCCCCTGAGCCCGCACGGATTTGGGATGTGTGATGGTGGCAGCGGCAGCAGCATCTCCTCCCCGGCACCGCCGTCCCTCTGACTCACTTCCCTCCCTGGGCTTTCCGACCAGCCAAAGTTAAAAGCAATTTAACTTTGTTTATTATGTTTTTTCCATCAGGTTCCCTTCCTGGGAGAGTCCAATTAGCGCTAACGAGCGGGCTGGTAATTACAGCTCTGGCCCCAGGAGCATTGAGTGCTGCTGGCCGGGCCGCTGCCCAGGGGCCAATTACCGCGTTTGTCACCGGCGATGCTCCCTGGGGACTTCTCATCGGCTGCGCTGGGCTGGGGGGGACTGTCCCCGCACCCATCGGTCACCGCAGGGAGGGACCGCAGGACCCTGGTCCCTGGTCCCAGACAAATCGGTCCCGGCGATCCTCTCCTCTCCGAGCCGCCGGCCCTGCACGAGGGCAGCGGGACACCTCTGCTCCCCGATCTGCCCGTGCCCTCTCCGGAGGGAGGGATGTTTGTGCCTCGCTCTCCCTCGGTGCCCGCCGTGGCCAGGCAGGGACTGTCCCGGGGTGTCCCCTGGGTGTCCCCTGAGTGTCCCCCGGGGAGTCCCCAGCCGCTCCTGCTCCGGCTCCATCCCGCGCAGCTCCCCCGGGCCCGCGGGCAGCTCCTGCTGCCGAGAGCCGGAGCCAGGCAGCAGGAGCTTTTTCCCTGTAAAAACCAGAGTCGCCCTCCCCAAACCCAGCCCAGGGCTGAGGCAGTTTTAGGGGCGGAAAAATGCCACGGTAAAATGGGAAAACCTGTGCCAGTGGCAGCTCCAACCCTCACCACCAGAGCTGGAATTTGGGTGGTACCAAACAGGACTGTCTGTGCCGCAGGTCCCAAAAAGGTTGTACACTACAGGCATGCCAGGAAATGCTGCTGGACTGTGATAATTTAGCTGGAATTAATTAAACAATAATTCTGAGTGACCTGAGGCCAGAGTATGGGCTGTGGTGGAGGGATGGTGCAGGTTCTGAGCTGGCCCAGGCTGGAGGGGGACGGGCAGGAGGATGGGTGGTTCTGGGGTCTGTGCACAACCTGGGCCCCAAGCGACCAGTGCAGGACTTGCTGAAAGCCTGGAATCTGTTCCTGCTCACTCAGCTCTTTCCTGCCATCCCACAGCTGGCTCTGTGAATGGTCACTGTGCTTGAGGGCTTTGTCCCTGCACTGTCAGGGAGCTGCAGCCAAACCAGTGTCCCCAGCCAAGGGGCTTGGAGCAGCCTGGCACAGTGGGAGGTGTCCCTGCCCATGGCAGGGGTGGCACTGGGTGGGCTTTAAGGTCCCTTCCAACCCAGACCTTCTGTGGTTCTATGATCTTGAGGTGCTGTGGTGGTTCAGGGGTGCTGGCATTGCAAAGGCTTTGCCACTCTGCAAGCAGCTGTGGAGGGAGCAGAGACTCTTCCACGCATGGCTGGGACTGGGGTCACTGCCCAAAGCCACCAGTGCCCCAACGCTGCCCTTGCAGGGACTCTGCGTCCCCCTGCCCATCTCCGAGCAGACAGCAGGCACCTGCCCCTGCCCAGCACCTGCAGGGGAGGGCTGTTGTTTGCTTTGAACGCTGCACCCAAAGGAGAGCTTCAAAACGAGCAAGTGAGCCCTGGCTCAGAGCAGGAATCCTCCTGAGGCTCAGCTGGAATCATCCTGAGGCTTGTTACTCTGCTGTCCCTCTTGGGCTCAGCTCCTCTGCAGGTAAACAAGGAAGGGCCTTTCTCCTTGGGGCTCCTTCATGGAGGAACCTGGAGTGGATGAACTCGGATTCAGGAGCTGCCCTGTGTCACCACTGGCCCGTGTCACTGCTGTCTCATGCCACCACTGTCCCAAGCACCTGCACAATGAAGGTCCTGTCCACCTTCCCATGGTGCTGGGGAAAATACCCACCACACAGGCCAGCCCCACCACACAGGCCAATCCCACCATGGAGGCCATCCCCACCACACAGCCCATCCCCGTGACACAGGCCAGCCCCACCATGGCCATGTGCTCGCAGCAGGAGTGAGGGATCACCCTGCTGCTGCAGTAGGGCAGGCTGGTGAGGAGCCACATCAAGGGGATCATAATGCCAACTCCCCTGGCCAGGGACAGCAGTCCTGCCTGGATGGCCCTCGGGCTGGTCAGGATGGTGCTGTACCTCAGAGGGTGGCAGATGGCCACATACTGGTCCAGGGACATGGCCAGGAGCGTCCCTGACTCCACTGCGGTGAATGTGTGGATGAAGAACATCTGGATGAAGCAGGCCTCAAAGCCAACCTCCCTTCAATCCAAGCAGAACACGCCCAGCATTTTGGGAACGATGGCGGTGGAGAAGGTGGGGCTGATGAAGGCCAACATGGCAAGGAAAGAGTCCATGGGCTCAGGCAGGCTCCTGTCCAGGCCCACGGCCAGGAGCACCAGCATGTTTCCCAGCAAGGCCATGGTGTAGGTGATGCAGAATGGGATGGAAATCCACATGTGGAAAACTTCCATGTCAGGGATGCCCATCAGCAGGAAAGGCGGAGGGTTGGTGTTAGATCGGCTGGGGGCTGACATGGCACAGGCAGCCCAAGCTACATCCTTGTCCCCTGCTGCAGCTCCCTGTAACAGTGACAGAAAGGGTGGGATTTGGGCTGCCACCGGTGTGACCACAGTGCCCCTGGCATCAGGGAGTTTTGTTCTGTTTGTTTGGGGAAAAGCTTTCAGAACCTCTTATCTGCAGTCAGGCTTTGAACTGGTGCTGTGATCAGCACATCCCAGAGGACTCACAGAATCACAGAATATCCTGAGCTGGAAGGGACCCACAGGGATCACCCAGTCCCAGCCCTGACCCTGCCCAGCCTCCCCAGCAATGCCAGCCTGGGCATCCCTGGCAGCAGTGCCCAAAGGCTCCTGGAGCTCTGGCAGCCTCAGGGCCGTGCCCATTCCCTGGGGAGCCTGGGCAGTGCCCAGCACCCTCTGGGGGAAGAACCTTTCCCTGCTCTCCAGCCTGAGCCTGCCCTGGCCCAGCTCCAGCTGCTCCCTGGCTGCTGTCCCTGGCCCAGGGCAGAGATTGGAGCTGGCCCTGCACTACAGCTCTGGAGGATGTTGAAGACCCCATTGATGTCTCCTCTCTGTCTCCTCTTCTCCAGCCTTTGCTGTATCCATGTCTGTCTGCAGGCTGGCATCATGGTGTCCTGCCCTGCTGTGGCTTCCTGCCACTATTGCCACTCTCAGTGGGCAGAAATGGGGCATAATCCCAGAATTACAGAATTATTTAGGTTGGAGAAGACCTTTAAGATCATCGAGTCCAACCCTTAACCCAGAACTGCTGGGGCCACCAAGGACCCCGGGCTCTTTGGCCCCTGCCCAACCTTCAGAAGCATTTCTGTGGCAGAGCTCAAGCAAGTCCTTCCTCCCTGTGTCCTGATGAGAGAGGAATGGGCACGTCCAGGTCATACAGGTTCATCCTGATGTTCCTTGGGGTCATGCAGAAATTGCCCCATGTCTGTGGGGAAACTGGGCTGGGAGAAACTGCAGCAGAGAAATGGTGCTCCCTGCTGTGGCCCAGCCCTGAGGGACGTGGGCACCGCTGGCAGCCCTGGCTGGAAGTCCCAGTCATGGAGAGCACACTGAAAATGGTGCTGCTCCTGCTCCACACTCACCCACCTCTGGGGCTGGAGGCCAGACCGTGCCGAGCAGGTTCCTGCCAAACCCCCTGCAGTTACACCAAGTTTTTCCCCTCTGGAGCTCACAGGATTTACTAAATCATGCTTGCCTGGAAGAAATTTGACTATCCAGGTTTGTGGGCATCCAGAGGTGGAGGAGAATCTCCATCCCTTGACTGGCACACAAGTGCTGATCACCCCCAGGGTTCTAACCCCCTGCTTTTCCTCCTCTTTAACCCTGTCTGTCTGCTCCTTCCGACCATGGCATCCTTCTCCTGCCTTCTCTTGGCAGAGAGCCCTCATGGCAGAGCCCTTGATAAACTAAAAGATATAAAACTGACACAGACTAAAGGCCCAGAGCACTGCAGTTTCTCATCCCCAGCCACCTCTCTTATTGAGGCTTTTTTGCACATTGTCAGGATTTAAACACCTTTTAATGAAATAATCTGACTTTCTCCATTTCCCTCTTACAACCTCAAACTGTTCTGGCCCCTTTGGCTGCCAACATTGCCCTCCCAGGTGCTGGCAGCTGCTCCAGAGCTTCTGTTCCCCAGGACATGGTGCTCCACCAGGAAAACTTCATTTGAGACTTTATTTATGCTGGTTTGGGACAACTGATCAAAGTCGTACAGAACAACTTCCATCCTGAGCCGGACACTGTGGAACCTCTGCAGAGACAAGCTTGGACTTCTGACCAAACCATTCCATGATCCCAATATTCTTTAATTCTCTGATTCAAAGATTCTCTTATTCAATGATTTTCTGATTCTCTGATTTGATGATTCTCTGACCGGATGAGAGTTGGAAGCTGTTAAGTAAGTGGAGAAGTCAGATAGAAGCAGACAAAGGCATCTGTCCTCTGCATGGAGGAGGGAGGTCCTGGCCTCCCCGAGAGACAGACCATCAGAGAACTTTATTTCTTAATGTCATTTATTTGACTGGCAGCTTTGAAGGATGGTAAACACCCTCTGCTAAAACAGAAAACAAACACAGCAGCTCGCTTGGATAATTTACATGACAGGAAAAGCATCTCCAGGAGTCTTTGGTCTTTGCCCAACTTGCAGGAGCCCTGGAACGCTGGGGGCACTTCCCGGGATGTTCCCTGGGGAGCAGGGACACTGAGGGATGAGCTCCAAGTGTCACTCTGACTCAGAGCCCAGCAGAAAGCCCGAGAACTTAACAGGTGATTTGGTCAATAAAGAATGAAAGGATTGGAACCAAATTAAATTATGGCAATCAAGCGGCGGCAGGAAACAGCTGCGGCCAAACAAAGCTGATTCCATTCTCTGCCGAGTGAAAGGTTTCGTTAATGGGGTGTGAGCACAGAGGTTATCTGAGAGAGAGGTGCCTCTGCCACGCTGCTCCCCGCAGGTGAGGAGCTGGCACAGGGACGCTCCTGGGAAATATCAGAACCAGATGATTCAGAGACCTCAAAATGAAGCTGTCGGAACCATCATAAAATCACAGAATAGATTGGTTTGTGAATCCCAGACTGCTTTGGGTTGGGAGGGACCTCAAAGCCCATCCAGTGCCACCCCTGCCCTGGCAGGGACACCTCCCACTGTGCCAGGCTGCTCCAAGCCCCAATGTCCAGCCTGGCCTTGGGCACTGCCAGGGATCCAGGGGCAGCCACAGCTGCTCTGGGCACCCTGTTCTCCCTAACACCTAACCAGGATGCCAGTGCCCTGCCTGCCTCCTTCTCCTCTCCCCCAGCCCCGACTGGTGCCCCCCATGAGACAATCCAGCCCATTTCACCAAACTGTGCCTACTGGTGAGCCCCCAGCTCTGTCGCTTTCCATCCCAATTCCTGCCCTTGGGTCAAGGCATTAAGAACATTATCCATGGTTGAAAATCTAGTTTGTATTACAGAAAATGTGTATTCAGTTAAGTATGGATTAATTATACAACCAGAAACAAGTCAACTCCCTTGCAGCACTTTCTGGGTTTAGTTAAAAGGTTTGATGTTTATTTGTTTACTTCTTTAAATTCTAGTCCTATTTTAACCTAAAAAATACTTAGAGAATCAGAATTCTACAGTGTTAGAATGGCAGTTTGGTTTGATAGGAAAGTATAAAAAACTACTTTTAGAAGAAATTTCCAGCTGCTGCCTTTTTTCCCGGCTCTCTCACACTGTGCAGGCTCCAGGCTGGATGCTGAGTCCCCCCAGCCCCTGGCCTGGGGCAGCTGCCGTGCCCGAGCTGCCACAGCACACACCTGGCTCTGTGCTCAGCTCCACCTTGGGGACAGCCACACCAGAAAGAAACAACTCCCATGCTCCAGGGCTGTGTGTAAATCACTCTGGGAAATGCCGGTGGGAGTATCCAGGATGGGAATTCCCAAAGGCAGAGTCCTCTGCAGGCTCCCTGTAACAACCTCAGTGGGGCCAGAGAGGAACAGCCTTAATCCCACATCAGTTCTCTCTCATCTCATTTCTTTAATGAATGGCACCTGCTAGGAGATCATGGAATCATGGAATGATTGGGCTGAGAGAGGACTCTAAAGCTCATCCTGTTCCACCCCTGCCATGGTCAGGGACACCTTCCTTAGACCAGGTTGCTCCAAGCCCCAGTGTCCAACCTGGCCTTGATGGCCGAGCCAGACAGGAATGTGCTGCACAAGTTGCCTCCAGCAGAATTAAAAGACCTTTTTAGTGTTTGCCTGGAGGGTGCTGGAGCAGTTTCATTCCCAGTTCTGCTGCACTGTTGGCTGGAAGCCTCTGCTGCCTTTCAGTACCAAGGATCATGCCATGGAATGGACTGTCTGTGCCCCCACCAGGCCCTCCCAAGGCCCAGGCAGTGCAAATCCAAATTGTGCAAATTCAGCATAGAAAAAAAGTGCAAATTTAGGGCAGCAGAAACATTCTGTCAAGTGGTTTTTGAGATGTCAGGGAAGGTGCAGCAGAAAGTCAGATAAACACCACAATGACAGAAAGAATATGCTTCAGGTGAAGAATGACAAATTCAAACCAGTTTTGAAACAGAAAGCAATCCACTGAGCTTTAATATTGATGTAGAAGTGAAGACTAAAGAAGATGTTTGGGTGGGACTCGTGGAAGTTGCAGACACAGCGTTGGGCTGTGGCTGGAGCCACTCCTTCAGATGTCCTTCACAGCTGTGGACACAAACAGTAATTTTAGGGCACAATTCCTAGAAGGGTGGGATGGTTTGGGCAGGGAAGGACCTCAAAGCCCATCCAGTGCCACCCCTGCCATGGCAGGGACACCTCCCACTGTGCCAGGCTGCTCCAAGCCCCAATGTCCAACCTGGCCTTGGGCACTGCCAGGATCCAGGGTCACTGCATCGTGGCAGCTCTGCAACATCACCAGGTTGCTCCAAGACATCCAGAAGAGATCAGAGGAATGATGCTGCACCCAACTCTGTCGTTGCTGTGACTTTGAGGGTGACCCTGTGGAGCTCTGCCCCAGATGTGTCTGGGCAGGGTGGGACTTGTTCCCCTGCTTTGCTTCAGAGGAAACACCCCATGTTGGTGATTTCCTTGGGAATCCTTGCATTAATCACAGAGTCACTGAGTTTGGAAAAGCCCTCTCAGACCATCAACCCAACCATTCCCTCAGCACTGCCAAGCCCACCCCTAACACATGTCCCCATGTGCCACATCCACATACTATTTGAACTTCCAGGAATGGTAATTCCACACTTCCCTGGGCAGCCTGTGCCAGTGCCTGACCACCCAGTGGGTACAGCCCCCAGCCTCATCCCTCTGCTCCTCTTCCACCCTCAGAGCCAGCTGGGGTGTCCTCCAGCCTTGGTGATTCTGGGATTCTGTGACCCTGCAGGGACAGAGTGCTTTGAAGAGCTCAGTTTTGAATATGCTCAGTTTCCATCAACACCTGGAAAAGGTGCTGCTCAGGGCTCAGCCATGATCCATGATCCTCTCAGCCTCTTATGCAAGAGGGGCTCAGAGAGTAGAACCTCTGGGATAGTCCAGGGAGACAAAAGAAGACAACAGGATCCATGTATTGACACAAATGACCTGGAGTCCTGAAATTATCCCAGGGATGTTCCTGGCACTGGGAACATCTCTAAACTCAAAGGTGGGTCCTTGCTGCTTCGTATGGCCTGGAGAGGAGGAAGGGAAAGAGGACCTGGTGCATGCTCTCGCTCCCAGTCCCAAATAACTCTTGTCACGGAGCAGGGCTTCATTAAAGCCAACGAGTGCTCCCTCCTCCCTACTCCTGCTCACCCCACACACTCCCAGGAGCTGGAGCTGCCTGTGCAGAGATGAACACGCCTGGAAAATCACAGACTCCTGCGTCAGGTATGAACTCTCCTGGGTAAGAGCAATCTGAGCAGAGCCCGGCGGATCTGCCTGCTCCTCATGCTGTACACCAGGGGGTTGAGCGTGGCGGGCAGGGTCAGGTACAGGTTGGCCAGCAGGACCCGCGTGGGCACGGCCACGGTGCCACCAAGCCGCTGGGAATAGATGGACACCATGCCAGGGATGTAGAACAGCAGCACCACGCAGAGGTGGCACCCGCAGGTGCTCAGGGCCTTCCGGCAGGACTCCTTGCCCAGGACGGCTTTCAGGATCATCCCGTAGGATGCGGCGATGAAAGCCATGTCCATCCCCACCGTCAGGGAGGACCAGGCCACGCTGTAGAGGCTGCTGGGCCTGGGGTCGGCACAGGCCAGGCTGGCCACGGCCATGTGCTCGCAGTACGAGTGGGGCACCAGGCGAGAGCCGCAGTAGGGCAGGGACGTCACCAGCCCCGTCAGGGGCACCATGCAAAGCACAGCCCTCAGCACGATGGCCACGCCTGCCTGGGCAACAGCTCGGCCGTTCAGGATGGCGTGGTACCTGAGAGGGTGGCAGATGGCAACGTAGCGATCCACAGCCATGGCCAGGAGCACTCCCGACTCCTCAGCTGTCGTGGAGTGAACGAGGAACATCTGCACAAAACAGGCCACGTAGCCAATCTCAGCAGAGCCCAGCCAGAACACACTCAGCATCTTGGGGACGATGGACGTCACCATGACCACATCAATGACTGCCAGCATGCCCAGGAGGCGATGGCTGGGGGCCTGCAGGGCCTTGTCCAGCCCAAGGACCAGCAAGACTGCTCCATTTCCTACCATGGCGAGGACATAGGCAAAGCAGAAAAGGATGCCCAGGCAGGTGGAGAAAGCTTCCAGGCCTGGGACACCCACCAGGATGAAGGAGGAGGAGCTGCTGTTGAAGGGTTCGGAAGCCATGAAAGGGAATCTTGATTTGTGTTTAAAAAAATACACCCAATTCTGAGTCCTGAGGTGCCAGGGGGATAAGATGGGGACCCTGCATCAGTGCAAGAGCCCGATCAGGAATCCACATAATTATTACAGTGTGAAACAACATATCACCCTTTCTGCATGGGAAGGGAGCTCAGGCCTTGGCAAGAGCTGCCCAGGGAGGTTTGCAGTGCCCATCCCTGGAGGGCTCCCAGGAAGGCCTGGAGGTGGCACTCAGTGCTCTGGACTGGGGACAAGGTGGGCATGGGGCACAGCTTGGCCTGGCTGGGCTGGGAGGGCTTTGCCAGCCTCAGAGACCCTGGGAATCTGGGATTCTGGGATTCTGTGATCACCAGCTAGGGAAAATGGGTCAGAAATGCAGAATAAATGGGGTTGTTGTAAATGGGCTAGCAAGGTCCTATGAGGTGAAGAAGTTGATGTTTCAGGTTGTGCTATCAGGACTAACCAAGGGATTTTTAGTCTGTTGCTTGTGAAGGTTTTATTCCTTTGTTGGCTGCTTGCCAGGGCTCAGCTGACATCCTGAAACGAGCTGCAAGAGAACAAGGAGAGCAAGGTCAGCTTCCAGCCCTGGCTTCCCTCAATGGCCCCAACACAGGAAATTCCTCCAAATTTGTAGAGCAAAACAGGGCTCTGGGACATTAAATGTGATAATGAAATTCCCTTTTGCTGCACTGTCTTCCTACTGTCATCCTCCCATGACAGAAGCCTGCAAAGGCAGGCAGGCAGAGGAAAATAGCAATTTCTGAGGGTTTATTCTGATGAGAGAGGCTTGAAGGTAACATAGAAACTCCAGAGAACTGTCCTGGAGGGACGAGAAGAGTCTGAGTGTGGTGGGCAGGATCTGCACCTTCATTTGGGCTGAAAATGTTCCTACTGCTTCTCCCCAGAAAGCAGCAAAGACACACCAGGTTCAGCTGGAGCAATTGCCTGGAGGATCATCCACCAGGAGCTTTCCAGTGCAGAGCACGCTGTCCTTGGCAAGGCACAAACTCACCTGGTCGCAGCCTGAACACTTGGGAGCTGTCCCACCTCTCCTCCCATCCCAGGCTGGCCCCTGGCTGCTGCCTCCATCCCTTCCTCTCCATGTTCTGGGAGTTACGAACTCAAAGTGGAGCACATTTATTTTCCACCGGTATAAAAACTCAGGGTGGGAGAAGGAGACCCAGAGCACTTGGAGGACGGAGCTCAGCAGGGCTCTGGTCACCCACACAGCTCTGCAGGTGGAAACCACGCCGAGTTCTGGGCTGGTGTGTCTGACTCCCACCTGGGGAAATGGGGTCTTCCTGGGCACCATCAGCATGTGCTGCCCAGAGGGGTTTTGCTGTGAGAGCTGATGCTCCTGCACAAGGGCCGAGGTTGAGGCTTTCCCTGACCTGGAGCTCTGAATGGAACAGCTCTGTCAGCTGTGGGGCTGTTCCTGCTGGAGCCTGAATCCAAATCGCCTTGCTGGAGCCCCTCTCTGGATGGGCATCCCACCCACAGGGTCCCTGTGCCTGTGTTAGAAAGGAAAACCAGTGTCATGTCCCCTCCAGCACCCCCTCCCACAGCACGTGCCCCTGCCTCCCCTCCAGCCCTGGGCCAAAGCAAGAAGTGCTGTGACTTGTCCTGTTCTGCAGGGAACACAGACATGGAAGGGTTAAACAGGGCTGTTGTGGTTTGGGAATGGGATGCAAGTTTCTCAGGCATTGTATCCTCTGCTTTAGACAAAATACCAAAGGGCCAGACCACATCCCCTCAGCTTTCCAGGCATTTGACTTCCTTGACCCTGAAACAGTCTAATCTCTCCTCCAAGTCACTTTGAGCCCTCCCATGACACAAACCAAGAGGTTTTTCAGCCTGCCTCAGTCATTGCTGTTGGCCACATGAGGCTGAACACTGCAAAGCCAATATTGTGACAGCGCTGCCCAGACAAGGGTGTTCATGATGGTTTATTGCTCAGAGGACTCTGTTCCCAGCCTGGCAGCTGTGAACCTGCATCTGGCACAAGCCACTCCAGCGGGAAATGTGTCTCGTGCCAGAATTGTTTGTTTGGAAAGGGCAAACACGTCTGAGATCCTGTAATCCTGAGCTTGGGAAAAAACAGCTCCTCCCTCCCCCCTCCCTCTCTGAGGGACTTGATCCTCTGGGCAGCAGTTTCTGCACTTCATCCTGGGTAACAAAGCCCTCCAGGTTATTAAATAATTCTGCTCAGCCAGTACCAGGCTCAGATTTACTGGGTCCTTCTGGTTTGCAGTGCTGCTCCAGCCCTATTTCCCTGTCACAGAATCCCAGACTGGTTTGGGCTGGAAGGGACCTCAAAGCCCACCCAGTGCCACCCCTGTCATGGCAGGGACACCTCCCACTGTGCCAGGCTGCTCCAAGCCCCAATGTCCAACCTGGCCTTGGGCACTGCCAGGGATCCAGGGGCAGCCACAGCTGCTCTGGGCACCCTGTGCCAGGGCCTGCCCTCCCTCCCAGGGAACAATTCCTTCCCAATATCCCATCTAAATGGACTCTCCTTCATGCACACACAGAGGTGTCCAGAACCAGTCCCAGCCCTGTGTGCTCCTTCAGGCTCAGGAGGGACCTTCTGGCTCCCCACAGCTCCCTGGCAGGAGGGTACAGCCAAGTGGGGGTCAGGCTCTCCCATTGCTGTACTCTGTACTTTCCCCAGATCACCCATGCCAGTGTTTTTTCCCTGCTTTAAGCCTGTATCTCAGCAGAGCTTGGGATTTTTCCCCACCATCCATTCCCTTCCCAGTGGTGTTTGCCATTCCTGGGTGTGTGAGACCAGCAGGGATGGACTGGAGCTGGGAGCAGGGACTTGCAGGTCACCCCAGGTGACAGGACTGTGATCTCACAACTACGTCTCTGCAGCTTGTTTGAGGTTGGTTTAACCAAGGAAGAGCCAAGTAATTAGCACTGTTGTAATTAACCTAAATGGGGCAGCCAGTGGTGGCTGCAGGTATGTGACTGGCAGGTCTTGACCACAAAATTCACTAAATCTGGGATGTCTGGAATGGATGAAGCAGCTCATTAACTCCATCAGAGACAAAACCCGCTTAGATGTATTGGCACTGCTGCCCAGCAGCTTCTCTGGGCAGATTCTTTCATATTCCACCTTGATTTGGCCAAAGTTTGAACTTGGCTCAGAGCGTGGCACTGCACTTAAAAATACTGCCCCAACACCAGGTTAAAGTAAAAAATATATAAAGTAAAAAAAGACATACCCAGGATGATGTATGGCCTGATCCCGCCTGTGCCTACAACACCTGCAAGCACTGGTTCTCTCCTCAGCCTGCAAAAGGACCTGCATGGAAATATTTCTGTGTTTTAAGGAAGCTGATCTCCCTAATCACTCATTGCTGGGACTTCAGGGACTGAATCATCACGGGGGAGAAGCTGCTGCCTGGGAGTAGCCAGGAAGAGAAATGATAAACAAATGCACTGCTCCCACTGCGTGGGTGATGTCTGTCCCAGCACCAGGAGGCCAAACAGATCCTGGGTCCCAAGAGGGGGAATATTTTAACTTTGGGTGGATGTAGAAGTGCTGGAGAGAGTCCAGAGGTGGCCCTGGAGCTGCTCCAGGGCTGGAGCCTCTCTGGAGCCATGCTGGGAGAGCTGGGGGTGCTCAGCTGGAGAGGAGAAGCTCCAGGGAGAGCTCAGAGCCCTTGCAGGGCCTGAAGGGGCTCCAGGAGAGCTGGAGAGGGACTGGGGCCAAGGGCTGGAGGGCCAGGAGGCAGGGAATGGCTTCCCAGTGCCAGAGGGCAGGGCTGGATGGGATCTTGGGAAGTGGGAATTGTTCCCTGGGAGGGAGGGCAGGCCCTGGCACAGGGTGCCCAGAGCAGCTGTGGCTGCCCCTGGATCCCTGGCAGTGCCCAAGGCCAGGCTGGACATTGGGGCTTGGAGCAGCCTGGCACAGTGGGAGGTGTCCCTGCCATGGCAGGGGTGGCACTGGGTGGGCTTTGAGGTCCCTTCCAACCCAAACCATTGTGTGATTCTATGATAAAATCAGAACAAGAGGGAACAGCCTCAGGCTGGGCCAGGGGAGGCTCAGCTTGGACAGCAGGAGCAATTTGTGCATGGAAAGGGAGCTCAGGCCTTGGCAAGAGCTGCCCAGGGAGGTTTGCAGTGCCCATCCCTGGAGGGCTCCCAGGAAGGCCTGGAGGTGGCACTCAGTGCTCTGGGCTGGGGACAAGGTGGGCATGGGGCACAGCTTGGCCTGGCTGGGCTGGGAGGGCTTTGCCAGCCTCAGGGATCCTGGCATTCTGAGGGAGATCAGCTCCCAGCTCATGAGGAAGAAAACAAACATGAGAACAGTGATTTTTTTTTTTGTCTTTTCAGTTGTGTTTGTCCTCCTATGACTTAGACATAATTTCTGTTGCCAGAATTAGTTATTGATGTGTGGGGCTGCTGCAGAGCTGATTCACAGATCAAATACAAATCAGCAGCACTGAGAGATGCTGAAGATAATGAAATCCATAATATTTTCACTGATTTAATATACCTACTTTATTTCCCTCAAGTCTCAGAACAAGAACCTGTAGAACTGGAATATTTATAAATCTGTGCTGATACAAAAGGTGGTTCCTCATGAGGTACAAGAGCTAGTCTGGCCTATTTTTCTGTTGAATTCCTGATCCAGCTGTTGCCCTCCCAGCCCAGCAGGTCAGAAATCCCCACACCCGGGTGGCCCATGCTGCCCTGAGGGTCACAGGGTTTTGTAGGGTCTGTTTGCTTCCCCCAAGGTGTCCTCAGCAGCTCTTTCTCCAGCATAGAGCCCATGGCCAAGGAGAAGGAGAAAAATACAAATATCATATTTAAATATAGATATATAATATATAAATAAATTATATAAATAGTCATTTTTCACACCTGTGGGAGGTTCCCAGTTTAGTTGTGCAGGAACTAAGCTTTGCACATACAGGAAAGGATGGAAGAGGATTGTTTTGAAGCTTTTTATGACCCTCCCTACACCCAGAGTAGTGGATATGAGAGGTCGTGGGAGAACTTTGAGAGGCTGAGAGATGAAGTGATAAACTGGGCAGTCAAATTCAGTATGGATTCATTCCTCTGGGGTGTGCCTGCTCAGGTGGGGTCCTCCAGGGCTGCAGACCCTTCAGGGATGTACCTGCTCTGATATTTTCTGCCCTTTATAATAAATACATTTTCACAAAGGCACCACAATTCCCCATCCCTGGCAGCGCCCAAGGCCAGGTTGGACATTGGGGCTTGGAGCAGCCTGGCACAGTGGGAGGTGTCCCTGCCATGGCAGGGGTGGCACTGGGTGGGCTTTGAGGTCCCTTGCATCCAAAACCAGTCTGGGATTCCATGATTCCATGATTTTGTGATGGGTGTGTTACTGATCTGTGTGGAACCACCTGTGCCTGGCACAGGACAGCCCAGAGCGCCCTCCTGGGCACCCTGCACCCCCCATTGCCAAAACCCACCCCAAAACACCTCCCCACAAACATCTCTAGCTGCTGTTTGCAAATATGATTTTGCTGTGTGGATAATGAGTTAATTTGTTCTTAATTCAGGAAATGAAGCTCCTAATTGGGTTTATGCTAGAACTTTCTGCTTCCACAAAGTGTTATTGATTTGCTTCTTCCAAAAATAATTTCCTAAATTATAGGCAGTGATGAAATGCAAGAAAAAGATGACACAATGGTTAATTGCAGATGAATGTTTTGTGCTGCCTGTCTGTCTGAGTGTCACTCAGGGGTGCACAGGGATGTGCTGCAAGGGAAGGAACACGTCCCAGCCAAGGGTAGCTCCTGCCAGGCTCTGAGTGCACCCATCAGCTGCTGCAGCCTCTGTGGCAGCCCCAGTGCTGGCTGGCAGCATGGGTTTGCTCCACGATGAGCAGCCACTCAAATCCCAGACAAATCACAGTCCTTTGTGCCCAGAGCCAGTCCAGGGAGAGCTGAGGAGTCCCTTCCCATCCTCAAACCTTCCCAATGGGGGCAAGGGCTGGGCATGGCCCAATGGGAAGTTCTGCCTTGAGAATTTTAATTGGAATCAGGATCCTTCTCTGCACCTGCTTGGTCCTCACCCCACAGATGATGGGGGTGGGCACAGCGGGCACCAGGATGTAGATGTTGCCCATGGTGATGTGGACAAGTGGAGCCAGGACCTTCCCAAACCTGTGCAGAATTCCAGATTCTGGAATCACTAAGGCTGGCAAAGCCCTCCCAGCCCAGCCAGGCCAAGCTGTGCCCAATGCCCACCTTGTCCCCAGCCCAGAGCACTGAGTGCCACCTCCAGGCCTTCCTGGGAGCCCTCCAGGGATGGGCACTGCAAACCTCCCTGGGCAGCTCTTGCCAAGGCCTGAGCTCCCTTTCCATGCACAAATTGCTCCTGGTGTCCAAGCTGAGCCTCCCCTGGCCCAGCCTGAGGCTGTTCCCTCTTGTTCTGATTTTATCATAGAATCACACAATGGTTTGGGTTGGGAGGGACCTCAAAGCCCACCCAGTGCCACTCCTGCCATGGCAGGGACACCTCCCACTGTGCCAGGCTGCTCCAAGCCCCAATGTCCAACCTGGCCTTGGGCACTGCCAGGGATCCAGGGGCAGCCACAGCTGCTCTGGGCACCCTGTGCCAGGGCCTGCCCTCCCTCCCAGGGAACAATTCCCACTTCCCAAGATCCCATCCAGCCCTGCCCTCTGGCACTGGGAAGCCATTCCCTGCCTCCTGGCCCTGCAGCCCTTGGCCCCAGTCCCTCTCCAGCTCTCCTGGAGCCCCTTTGGGCACTGGCACACTCACGGCCCTGGGCTGTGCCCTGTCAAAGGTGTGGAGCAGCTCAGGGCTGTGGACAGTGGGATCACCACACCACCCTCCGACTCTGTACCCCATCTGTGTGTGAAATTCATCACATTATCAAAAAAAAAAAAAAATTAAAATACCATTTCTGATTATGAATTGGAAGGTGTGAACCATGGTGAGGTGGGGTGGAAGGAAATGATTTTTGAGGTCCCTTCCAACCCACATCATTCTGTGATTCTGTGATGGTTCTGTGAATCCTTTGACTGGTTTCTTGGTCTGTGTCTGTTTTTAGGAACCTTTTGGGGATTTTCTTCTTGTCCTTGTTTCCTGGTATTTAATCCCTCTCTCTCTCTGCCTAAATGTGATATACACACACACGTGCAAATACAGAGATGTAAAATCTACCTTGGTACAAATCAGGGAAAAAAACCCCTTTGTTTCAAGTTTTTTTTTTCTCTCACAAATAACAATTTATTTGTCTAACATTATTATCCTTTTCCTGTGTATTTTGTTGTTTTGCTAAATAAATAGTTTTTTTTCTTTTTGTTTTTTTCCCCTTCACTTTCCTCCAGAAACATTTTCTTTCCCAAACCTAGTAAAAAGAAAAAAACCTACTTTCCATCACAGAATATTTCCTCCTCTAAATTTGTCTCAAACCGAGACAGGGAGCTACGGGGGCAGCCAGGGGAGGAGGGCACCAGGGCTGGATGGCTGCACTTTCCTGAATGCAAAATTTTCACAGAGCGGGGTGAAAATGTGTGAAAAATGTGTGAATTTTCTGCATACGTCACTTTCGCTATTTTTTTTTCTCCATGCCCCAAATCCCCCTTTCCTCCCATTTTTTCGGAGGAGACAAGGAGAAGCTCGTGTGCATTCCCGTGGTGCTGAGCACGCCCCGAAGGACAAAGAGATGAGCTGTGAGTCCCTTGGGGAGCCCCGCGGGGTTTGTGGCTGCTTAAATGCAGCTTCCCAGCCCTGTGAGCTGCGTGAGCCCCGGGCTGGCCCCGCTCCCCTCCCTGTGCCCTTCGCTGCCACCCGGGTGAGTACAGGGCCTGAGGGAAACAGGGATGTTGTTCTCTGAAAGGGCAGTTTCTGTCAGGGCTCGATTCAAGCCAGAATTTACACAAGTCTCTGTGTAAGGCAGAAGTAACAAACGGCGTGTAAGGAAAGTGCTGGGAGCAAACTGCTGGGAGCAAACTGCCCAATATTCCTTTGGATGTCATCTCTACAGGTGGGCTTGCGGCAGGGGGTGGAACTGAGCCATCTTTATGGTCCCTTCAAACCTCTCTGTGCTGATTCTGTGCTGATGAAAAGGCACCCTAAAAGTCCGCCGAGGTCAATAATTGCAAATTCCCCTCATTCTCTCAAGTGGTTCATGAATAGGTGTTGGCTGCCACATCCCTGGAAATTTCCAAGGCTGTGTTGGACAGGGACAGATGAACCTGGGACAGTGGAAGGTGTCCCTGCCCACGGCAGGGGGTGGAATGGGATGAGCTTTAAGGTCCCTTCCATCCCAAGCCACTCTGGGATTCTGTGAGGAGTCTGAGACAAATTTTAATCAATCTGTGCTCCTCAGTTATGCAAACAGTGTTAATTCCCAGCTGATCAGAGACCCACACCTTTTCCCTGGCCAGCCACGGTGAGGGCTGAGCCCAGCAGCTGCCACCATCAGCTGCTCAGCTGGAGTTAGGCACCGAATGCAGCTGCACTTGCAGAGAGCCTGCTTGGAATATTGCTCTGGAATTCCCTGGCTGCCCCCTGCTCGGGCTGTGAGGCTGCCTGCAGCTGCCAGGATCCTTACACACACCTGGAATTCACTGGTGAGTTTTCTAACAGCCCCAGGGCAGGTGAAACATCATTTCATCTTCAGTGTCCAGTGTCCCTCAGGGCAGGAGAGCTTTGGAGGGGCTGGAGCATGTCCAGGGCAGGGAAGGGAGCTGGGAAGGGGCTGGAGGAGCCCCAGGAGGGGCTGAGGGAGCTGGGAAGGGGCTGGAGGAGCCCCAGGAGGGGCTGAGGGAGCTGGGAAAGGAGCTCAGGCTGGAGAAAAGGAGGCTCAGGGGGGACCTTGTGGCTCTGCACAACTCCCTGACAGGAGGGGGCAGCCGGGGGGGGTCAGGCTCTGCTGGCAGGGAACAGGGACAGGAGGAGAGGGAACAGCCTCAGGCTGGGCCAGGGGAGGCTCAGCTTGGACACCAGGAGCAATTTGTGCATGGGAAGGGAGCTCAGGCCTTGGCAAGAGCTGCCCAGGGAGGTTTGGAGTGCCCATCCCTGGAGGGCTCCCAGGAAGGCCTGGAGGTGGCACTCAGTGCTCTGGGCTGGGGACAAGGTGGGCATCAGGTAGGCACTTGATGGTCTGGGTTTTCCAACCTCAGGAGTTCTGGGATTCAGGTTTTCTGTCTTATTTGAGCCTCTGAATTTCTTCCTTTCAATTAACAATTTAATCTTGTTGGAGCTGAGAAGTACAAATGGCATTTTCCTTCCCTCGGGGCTGGTTTGGATAACTGACCGGCAGGTCTCGCTGATAAAGCTCCCTAAACTATCACACACTGCCAAACTGAAGCCAAAGGGGAAGGAGCCAGCACAGACTCACACCTAACGGGGCTGCTTCTCCTCTCTCAGGGAGATGTTCTCTCTCGTGGTCCCACCGCATTCGGTTCAGCACAAACACTGACTTTTCCCTGCCTTCATCTCCCACCCCTCCATCCTCCCTTCCCTCTCCTGCTGGGTGCCTCATCCCTGCAGGAGCCAGCAGAGCCGAGGTTGCTCCGTGTGCTGCCGTGGGGAGCAGCCAGCCCTGTTCCCAGGGTGATCGCCAGGGCTCCATCCCACCTCTCCTCCTACTCCGGGCAGGAATACCCAGCCTGTTGTTTGTCTGTGCTGCTGAGAAGCTTTGGGGCACCTGCCAAAGGGCTGAGCACCAAATCTCCTCAAAATTTGGGTATTTAAAGGGGACTGCAACAGAGGGAGACACTTCTATATCTCACTGCTGTCTCTTGTTTGCTGCTGTGCACAGCCCTGGCGATGCTGATAACCAAGGCTGGTCTGCTGTGGCTTTTCCTTCATTGATCACAGTCAGGGAATCACAGTTTGGGCTTGAAGGGACCTTAAAGCCCACCCAGTGCCACCCCTGCCATGGCAGGGACACCTCCCACTGTGCCAGGCTGCTCCAAGCCCCAAAGGCCAACCTGGCCTTGGGCACTGCCAGGGATCCAGGGGCAGCCACAGCTGCTCTGGGCACCCTGTGCCAGGGCCTGCCCTCCCTCCCAGGGAAGAATCACTTCCTAATATCTATTTAGAAAGCAGGAAGAAATTCTCTAGTATCTGTCTTGTATCTGGTCGATGGGATAGTCTCGAATGAGTGCAGCTGCTCAGGGCTTCTTGGCTCCCCGGAGCCTGCCCTCCCCACTCTGTGACAGCTGGGATGTCTTATAGCAGGGCTTTTATTCCAAAACACTTTAATTTCCAGACCCTTGGACCACTGGAGCAGTGAGATGTCCTCTTCCAACAGGACTGTGTCCAGCCCCCTGACCCTGATCCTGACGGGCGTTCCGGGGGTGGCAGCGAGCAGCCCGTGGGTGGCCCTGCCCCTGTGCTGCCTGTACCTGCTCATGCTGCTGGGGAACTGCAGCCTGCTCTGGGCCATCAGGGCCGAGCACGCCCTGCACACGCCCATGTTCCAGTTCCTGTCCATGCTGGCGCTGGCAGACCTGGGGCTGTCCCTGTGCACGCTGCCCACCGTGCTGGCTGTGTTCTGTGTCCCGGCCGCCCCGCTGCCCTTCCGGGCCTGCCTCGCCCAGATGTACTTCATCCACACCTTCTCGGCCATCGAGTCCGGGGTCCTGGTGGCCATGGCCTTCGACCGCTTCGTGGCCATCTGCCACCCCCTGCGCTACGGCTCCGTGCTGAGCAGCTCCCTGGTGGCCGGGGCAGGGCTGCTGATCGTGCTGCGAGCCTCCTGCCTGGTGCTGCCCGTCGCCGTGCTCATGGCCAGGATGCCTTTCTGCAGGGCCCGCGTGCTGTCCCACTCCTTCTGCCTGCACCAGGACATGCTGCGGCTGGCATGCGGGGACGTGCGGCCCAGCAGCTGGTACGGCCTGGGCGCCGTCCTCCTCACCACGGGCCTGGACTCGCTGGCCATCCTCCTGTCCTACGCGCTCATCCTCAGGGCCGCCCTGGCCGCTGCCTCCCCGGGGGCACGAGCCAAAGCCCTCGGCACCTGCCTCTGCCACCTCTGTGCCGTCCTGCTCTTCTACGTCCCCCTCATCAGCCTGTCCCTCATCCACAGGTTTGGGAAGCGCCTGTCCCCCCTCGCCCCCGCGCTCCTGGCCGACGCCTATCTGCTGATCCCCCCCATCCTGAACCCCCTCGTGTACAGCTGGAAAACAAAGCAGATCCGCAGGCGGATCCTGCTGCTGCTCTGCCGGACAGGCACCCAGCAGCAGGCCTAGCCCCAGACTGCTCCTGCCCTTCCTCTCCACGCTGGAGTCGCATCATGGNCCAGCTGGGATGTCTCATAGCATGGGATGTCTCTTTTATTCCAAAACACTTTGATTTCCAGACCCTTGGACCACTGGAGCAGTGAGATGTCCTCTTCCAACAGGACTGTGTCCAGCCCCCTGACCCTGATCCTGACGGGCGTTCCGGGGGTGGCAGCGAGCAGCCCGTGGGTGGCCCTGCCCCTGTGCTGCCTGTACCTGCTCATGCTGCTGGGGAACTGCAGCCTGCTCTGGGCCATCAGGGCCGAGCACGCCCTGCACACGCCCATGTTCCAGTTCCTGTCCATGCTGGCGCTGGCAGACCTGGGGCTGTCCCTGTGCACGCTGCCCACCGTGCTGGCTGTGTTNTTGCTCATGGGCAATATCCTCTCCTGGAGAAAATCCCTTGTGTTCCTTCCCATCCCTGTCACCTCTCTGCAGCACAGCTCTGCTCCTCTCCACGGAGGGATGGGTTGTGACAATCCACGCTATCCTCTCCCACGCTGGGATGCTCCACTCTCCGAAGGGCTGTGACAGGGCAGAGCTGCTGTGGCCTGTGGCAAAGCTGCCCTGGCTGCAGGCAGAGGAGAGACAAGGCTGCTGGGAGCAGGCTTTCACTGCAGTTCACTGCTGAGAGGGGATTTGGTCTCTGCAGAAACACAGACAGTGTTACTAGACTCTTGTTTTTATTTGCAATATCCCTGCTCAGCCCAGGATATGAAACTGTCAGTTCCCAGAGCTGTGTGACCTTCTGGGGCTCCTCAGCTTCCATTGTACAACCAGCGTGAGCCACATCTTTGCAGTTATGGAGACAAGAACTGGTGTGGACACAATCCCAGAAACGTGACTGTGGTGTCCTTGGAGGGTCTGCAAGGGGAGTGTGTGGTTTTTCCTGTCTCATGATTTCATCTGCTCGGCACATAACCCTTTTGGGAACATCAGGAAAATCTCTCCTGCCTCCCAGGTTACGATCCCAATGAGGACAGGCTGCTCAGAACGGAGCTCCAGGGTGCCCTGGGTGTGCAGTGCCATCCAAGGCATCTGTGGTGTGTGGGGTGCTTGTGCATGGCCACTCCCTTAGGCACACTCGAGATGCACAAGTTTCACACCTGGGCTGCTGAGCTGCCCCTCTCAGAGCATCCAGTGGTCACTGAGGAGCCTCCACCCCATCCCAAGGCAATCCCTCCTGACTAACCACACCTGGAATTGTGTAAGATAATCCTCCCTGCAAGGAAAATCCCTGTGACTTTGTTCTGTCTGCAGAGTCCTGGACGCCCTTTCCTCTTTTCTGCCTCCACAGCAGTGCCTTGAGTCTTCTCTGGGGCTGGTCTCCTCTGGGGTATCTCAGCCCACTCTGCTCCTCATTCCAGGAGCTGAGTGGACAAGGAGGAGAAAGAGGAAAGAAAACAGGATCCCAGACTGGTTTGGGATGCAAGTGACCTCAAAGCCCACCCAGTGCCACCCCTGCCATGGCAGGGACACCTCCCACTGTGCCAGGCTGCTCCCAGCCCCAATGTCCAACCTGGCCTTGGGCACTGCCAGGGATCCAGGGGCAGCCACAGCTGCTCTGGGCACCCTGTGCCAGGGCCTGCCCTCCCTGCCAGGGAACAATTCCCACTTCCCAAGATCCCATCCAGCCCTGCCCTCTGCCACTGGGAAGCCATTCCCTGCCTCCTGGCCCTCCATGCCTTGGCCCCAGTCCCTCTCCAGCTCTCCTGGAGCCCCTTTAGGCCCTGCAAGGGCTCTGAGCTCTCCCTGGAGCCTTCTCCTCTCCAGGTGAGCACCCCCAGCTCTCCCAGCATGGCTCCAGAGGGGCTCCAGCCCTGGAGCAGCTCCTTGGCCTCCTCTGGACCCTCTCCAGCAGCTCCAGGTCCCTGTTTTGGTGTCCCAGAGCTGGACACACTCCAGGTGGGGTTGCATGAGAGCAGAATCCCCTCCCTCGCCCTGCTGCCCTCGCTGGGATGACCCAGGGCATGAGTCATGCCCTGTGCTCCCTCGGGGCTCTCCCTCACTCCCATCCTGACAGCTCCCCCCAAACCTGGCTGTTCTCCAGCTGTTCCCGACTCACAGCAATTCGCTGCCTTCATTTAATCATTGACAGCTCCACGAGTCTTCCCAGCATTCTCTGTTTGCTTTGCTCTGTTTGACTTTCCACAGCAGCGCCCAAAGCAATAATGGACAGACCAATTTTTCTACAAGTGCTTTCCAGCTGTCACTGCCTTTCTCCTCCTGCATTTCCTCAGCCCTGGACCTGCACACTGGATTTGCCATCCCAAAAATTCCATTTTGCCAGCAAACAGTGTCAGCTGTCAGCATCCCCATCACAGCAGCACCAGCACACATGGGTTGGTTCAGGAGCTCCAGGATGCTCACAGGGATGTGAAGCTTCTGCTCTGGAGCCAGGCTGGGAGAGCTGGGAATGTTCACCTGGAGAGGAGAAGCTCCAGGGAGAGCTCAGAGCCCCTGGCAGGGCCTGAAGGGGCTCCAGGAGAGCTGGAGAGGGACTGGGGCCAAGGGCTGGAGGGCCAGGAGGCAGGGAATGGCTTCCCAGTGCCAGAGGGCAGGGCTGGATGGGATCTTGGGAAGTGGGAATTGTTCCCTGGGAGGGAGGGCAGGCCCTGGCACAGGGTGCCCAGAGCAGCTGTGGCTGCCCCTGGATCCCTGGCAGTGCCCAAGGCCAGGTTGGACATTGGGGCTTGGAGCAGCCTGGCACAGTGGGAGGTGTCCCTGCCATGGCAGGGGTGGCACTGGGTGGGCTTTGAGGTCACTCCAACCCAAACCTTTTTATGATGATGAATAAACAACACTGCCTCACATAGTTCTTATTCTGATCAACTTCTGTGTTTTGTACCAATCTCCCATTTCAGTTCCATGTCTGACACTCCCTTGGTATCAGCTGAGCCCACACAGCTCCCCCAGAGATTCAGCCAGGTCTGTGTTAATGGATTTGAAGGAGTTTTTCTTCCCAGCAAGGGAGAAGTGTCTCTGAAGCAGCAGCACAAATTTCTTGCCAGTAAAACTTCCTCTACTCTGCAAGACATAAAAAACAGATCCTAAGAAGTTAAAGGGGTTAAGGAGAGCAGCTCTGAAGGAGTCAGATCTGGGATACTCTGATGCATTCCACTGAGATATTTTTCCTTTTTATTGTTATGAGGGGCAGCCACTGAACTCCTCTGCTTCTGTATCTTGGGATTTCACTGTCCTGTGAAATCCAGGGAGCTGCCTGGCAAACCAACATGAATGGTGAGGTCCTGAGGGCGTTCACTGGGAAAGTTTGTTCTGTCTTGGGAATTGGACATGGACTAATGTTCTGACCTAGTTTGAGAATACGAAATCCTCTGTTTATGCCTCCATATCCACATCAATAGACGGAGCAGCCCTGGGCTCTGGGTGAGCAGATTCCATGTGTTAATCTCAGCCCTGAGAATGCAGCAGGGCATCGATGAGGCCAGGATGAAACAGACTTGGGACACTATAAAGGGATGCAGAGCTTTTCAAATGATGAGGAAAAACTCCCAAAATGCAGCTTCTGAGTTTTCCCAGACCTGCACTGAGCGTCCCAAAGATGGAGCTCCCTGTGCAGCCCAAGTTCCCATGGCAGGAGGTTGTAGGGAAATACATTGTAAGCAACCTCGCCCCTGATGAGTTACAGAGGAGCTAATCAGCGAAAAGAAGGAGCAGCCGTGTCCAGGGAAGGTGGGGATTCCAAAAGGGTGGGGGGTAGCTGGTGGGAGCAGGGGGATCTTGTTTTGGGAGCCTTTCAGCTTGGTGTGAGGGAGAAGCACAGAGCAGAACAGAGACACAGAGAAGACAGATAAGAGCACACAGAAGATCATGAGGAAGAAGGAAACAGAGAAGAGAGTTGCTGCAGTAGAAGATCTGCTGTGAGGTCAGTCTGGGTCTGAGGCAAATGGGAGCCTGCAGCTGAAGTTCCTGCACTTGGACTCTATAGCAGGAGTTTGCTGTCATAGTTAGGATGGCAAAGTCATAAAGAAGAACAAAGCTGGACCCTCTTCACATTGTTAAATGAGAGTCTGTGTCTTGGCTCATTTCTACCCTGAACAAAAAGACTATTAGAGCAGTCTAACAAAAAGGGAATTACAGCAGGAGGTGATGGCTTGATGTGGTTCCTGGAGCTGTGGAGCTCATCTGCTCTAAGGTGAGCTGAGATGCTCTGTCAGTTCAAACAAGGAAACTTCAAACCAAATCCTAACCCCAAACCACATCCCAGATCCCAAACTCTCTGTTTCAGGTTTCCCCTGGTGGCTGGGACCATGGGAAGTGTTTATAACCCTCAGCTTTTGCCCTGGGCAGCTGTGCCAGGGCTGCAGAGCCCTTCCCAGGAAGGAATTGCCCCAATATCCACCCCGAGCCTCCCCTGGTCCAGCCTGAGGCTGTTCCCTCTCCTCCTGTCCCTGTTCCCTGCCAGCAGAGCCTGACCCCCCCCGGCTGCCCCCTCCTGTCAGGGAGTTGTGCAGAGCCACAAGGTCTCCCCTCAGAGATCCAACTGGTCTGTGATAACAACCCAAACCCATCTATCGTGGGCAGCACAGGGCTCTGAGATCACTCAGCGTCACAGTTGCTCGTGTACCAGTTATAAATTCCCCTGGATCTTTCTCCCATCCCTTCTGGAAGCAGAATCATCTGATAATGCTTTGCCAGATTGAATTTTGACCAGTTCAGTGACATCCCAGTGATTTATTTTGAAGAAATCATTGCAGAATTGCAGCATAATCTTGTTACTGCCTCTCCTCACAGCTCTGCCCTCATTTCCTTGCACTGTTAGTGAGATGCCTGGTGCAATATTTTCCAAAAATCCTATTAGAACAGAGTGATAAAGGACAATGGACACATTTGGCCTTATGAGAATGAAACTACTTCAAACTGCAGAACATAAGATCTGTTGAGGAGATCAAAACAAAGACTCTTTTAGACCTTTTCAGAGTTATATCCCTGGAAGTGCTCCAGGCCAGGCTGGACAGGCCTTGGAGCAACCTGGTGTAGTGGAAGGTGTCCTGCCCGTGGCAGGTTCCTCCCAACCCAAACTGCTCTGGGATTCTGTATTCTGGGATTTTGGTATCTTTAAACCTTGTGAAACAGGGTGAAGAAAAATGTGAAATTCATGCACCCACCCCTACCTCCTTGATTCAGATATAGCCAGGAAACCTGGAAACCCTTAATTCCTTCTAGGAAGAAAATGCTCCTGCAGAGCAGACCATAGCTGTCCCTGGCAAGCACCTGGATCCACCTGGCCTGTTTTGGGCACCCAGGAATGCACTGGCAATCCAAGTGGGCTTTTCAGTGACCCTTTTGTGCTGCTTTGGCAGAGCAGGGGTCTCTCCCCGGGCAGTGCTGTGCCCTCTCCCGTGTCAGCCGTCCCTGGTGGAGCTGTGCTGTGGCTGGGGAGCTCAGGGAGGCACCAAGCAGGGCTGTGAGGGAGCCCCTTGGGAGTGATGTTTGTCCTAGAGCCCCACACCAAATGGTGCCGAGTTTGGGGACTGGGCACTGCTCTCCTTGGCACCACCCAGCAGCAGGAGTTTCACAGATTTGCCTGGCATTCCTTTCCCAATCAGAGTAAATTCATTGCATTATAGTTGATATTTAGAATCACAGAATATCCTGAGCAGGAAATGACCCTCAGGGATCACCCAGTGCCAGCCCTGTCCCTGCCCAGCCCCCCCAGCAATGCCAGCCTGGGCATCCCTGGCAGCAGTGCCCAAAGGCTCCTGGAGCTCTGGCAGCCTCGGGGCCGTGCCCATTCCCTGGGGAGCCTGGGCAGTGCCCAGCACCCTCTGGGGGAAGAACCTTTCCCTGCTCTCCAGCCTGAGCCTGCCCTGGCCCAGCTCCAGCTGCTCCCTGGTGCTGTCCCTGGCCCAGAGCAGAGCTGGGAGCTGCCCTGCACTGCCCCTCGGGAGGAGCTGCAGCCCCGGGGAGCTCCTCAGGCTCCTCCAGGCTGAACTGAGCCAGTGACCTCGTGGGGCCCCTGCAGACCCTTCCCCACCCTCGTGTCCCTCCTTTGGACTCTCTCTAAGAGCTTTAGTTCTCTTTTCTTCGCAGCTCTCAGCCATCACTTTCCTGCCTGGCAGAGGTTTGGGACACGCTGGACACATCTGCTCCCAGTCTGTATTTCACCCTGACCCTCTCTGCCATCTCCCTTCGATACAGGCGAGCAAACCCAGTGTTTGCAGATGTCTCTGGGACTGTTTGATTTTCCATCCCGCGCACTAAAAGTGGAGTCTGCTGCCTGTACAGCCTCACTCCCTGTGCCCTCTGCATTTTCTGAACCCCCCATTGGTTATTTCCCTGATGGACCAAGCCAGGCATTAACTGTGTCAATGTTTGCCCCTGAAGAGCTCATTCACTTGGCAGGATGGGGCGTGGGGGCCACAGGGTTCCCGTGTGTCGCTCAGGGCAGCACAGGAAATTGGCTGATTCCACTTGGCTTTACCTGGGGTTTTGTGGTGATTTCAATTAAAGTCACCATTTCTCTCCTGGAGCTGCGCCAGGGCCTTTGCCTCTGCATGAGCTGCAGCTGTGGAAAGGAGCCTGGGCTGCAGTGGGAGCATCTCCCTCTGTAATTTCCTCCATGCTCAGTGGTGTTGTTCATAAGATCATGAATCCCAAAATCCCAGGATCCCTGAGGCTGGCAAAGCCCTCCCAGCCCAGCCAGGCCAAGCTGTGCCCCATGCCCACCTTGTGCCCAGCCCAGAGCACTGAGTGCCACCTCCAGGCCTTCCTGGCACCCCTCCAGGGATGGGCACTGCAAACCTCCCTGGGCAGCTCTTGCCAAGGCCTGAGCTCCCTTTCCATGCACAAATTGCTCCTGGTGTCCAAGCTGAGCCTCCCCTGGCCCAGCCTGAGGCTGTTCCCTCTCCTCCTGTCCCTGTTCCCTGCCAGCAGAGCCTGACCCCCCCCGGCTGCCCCCTCCTGGCAGGGAGTTGTGCAGAGTGAGAAAACAGAAAGGCAAGAGAAGGGAAAGGAAAAGATTTGTTTGGAAAAGGAACCCACAACAATCCAGTCTATCAGCCTGACCACTCCAAGGAAGCTGCTGTAGAAATGGAGATTGTCGGAAAAGGAATTTTCAGCCCTGAGTAGAGACAATAAAGCAATATAAGAAAGGTCTGTAAGATGAGAAATGAGAAGGAGATGATCCATATGGAATCATTATTAGCTTTACTCACACTATGTAAACCAGGAAGGGGAGAACACACCCTGAAAATGTCAGCATATTAAAGATATATTAAAGAATATTTGTAAATAGATATTTGAGGTCCCTGACAGCCCAAACCTTTCTATGATTTTAAACAAGTAAAAAAGTACTTTTTAAAAATGAGCTTATAATGGAATTATGGAACTCTCCACTGCTGGATGTTGTGTGACCCCAAAGGATGTGTAAAATGATCAGACAAGTTCATAGGTGAGAGATTCTTTGTTTTCTATGAAACACAATGGCTGAGGTGCTGCCTCTAGCTCAGGAAACCTCTGAACTGATTGCCAGATGCTGGGACACGTGCCAAGGGAATGATAAACTGAAAATGACATCCTGAATGGCCATTATTGGCCACTCTTGGCAGCAGGATGGCAAGATGGAGGCTCCTTTTCTTAACTCGATAGGATAGAACTCCAGACTGGTTTAGGTGGGGAGGAACTGTAGAGCCCATCCCATTTCACCCCCTGCCATGGGCAGGAACACCTTTCACTAGAGCAGGTTGCTCCTCCCTGGCCTTGAACCCTTCCAGGGATGGGGCAGCCACAGCTTGCTTGAATCACCCACACACCTATTGCACAGGGTGAGGCTATTTCCTTTTACCCAATATGCTCCAAATCTGCAATTCCTCTGACCTGTGCCTCCAGAGTTGCCCACACTGAGCTTCCCACGGGGATGTCTCCATCCTGGGCTCCCACCCAGCCACTCTTGCTGGTTTTCTGCTTAATTCCCTTTCCCAGACATGTGGGTATTGCTGTGAGTGGGGAGGGCTGTGAGGAGCTTTCATCTATTTTCCCATCTTTAAGAAAATAATGAGAGCTTTCCCAGGAGCCCAGCTGGGGGTGGGCACAGCCACCACTTGGCAGCCAGCAGTCTGAGCTGGAAGCATTTGTGATCTGAGGCTGAGCCAGTCCTCATAAATTGACTCTGCAGGGCAGAGTTCAGGGGGTCAGGGCTGAGGGGAGTGTGGGAAGGGATGGCGAGGAGGGAAGGAAAAGGGGTGGAGGCTGAGTCATGGAATGCCAGGATCCCTGAGGCTGGCAAAGCCCTCCCAGCCCAGCCAGGCCAAGCTGTGCCCCATGCCCACCTTGTCCCCAGCCCAGAGCACTGAGTGCCACCTCCAGGCCTTCCTGGGACCCCTCCAGGGATGGGCACTCCAAACCTCCCTGGGCAGCTCTTGCCAAGGCCTGAGCTCCCTTTCCATGCACAAATTGCTCCTGGTGTCCAAGCTGAGCCTCCCCTGGCCCAGCCTGAGGCTGTTCCCTCTCCTCCTGTCCTCCCATGTGAAAACCTTTACAGGACCCCATCCCTGGAGGGGTCCCAGGAAGGCCTGGAGGTGGCACTCAGTGCTCTGGGCTGGGGACAAGGTGGGCATCGGGCACAACTTGGACTTAATGATTTTGCACAGCTTTTCCAGCCTCAGGGATCCTGGGATTGTGTCAATTTTCTGATGTCCATGGAAGGCAGTGCCCCAGCACGGATGGATTTACAACTGCTCAAGTGTCTTTTAGGGCCAAAGGCTGCATTTTCTAAACACACCTTGCATGAGACAAACCCATCTGCTCCCCCTGGCCTGCTTCAGGCACAGAATTAGTGGTTAAATTCAGTTTCCACCCCACAGCTGAGGGGGAAAAGATAAACTCATTGCCACAACACATCCTGACACAGACAGCTCCTGGGCCACCGGAGGGGACATCCACTCCTTGGGCTGTGTTTGCCTTTGTAATATCCAGTTTGCTTTTATTGTGCAGTATATTATGAATTTAATTAAGCATTTGGTGTCTCGCCGGTCAGGGACAGACGGCCAGAACTTCCCCTCTGTCACTCCCTCGAAGCGATGCTGCAAGCACTCCTCTTGAAAAATTTATTATTTCCACTACAGATTTATCCTCCCAATAAAAATTATGTGTATTGCCAGCACTGTGGCTGCAGCACTGCCAGCCATAAATCACCGGGAGCCATAAACATGTCACCAATAAACTATCAGGAGAAAATCCTGCCTGCTGGGAGAGCAGCATAAATGGGAACACTCATTTACTGCACACACTCCTCCTGCTGTTTGCGCACGGGAACCAACAGCTCCGGGTGGCTGGGCAGGGTCAGCGTTATAAGCACTGCCCCACGGACAGGACAGGACACGGACAGGACACGGACAGGACACAGACAGAACACGGACACAACACGGACACAGGATCTCCATCTGCTCCTTGACAGGGCTGGCCTGAGAGCCCTCAGCACCCTCGGTAAGTGTGGTCAGCTCCGTGTGTGAGCCCTTTGGGGGGACAGTGACCCTGCTGGAGGCGTGGGACAGTGACCTGGCCAGAGGTGTGGGACAGTGATGGGGCCGGAGGTGTGGGACAGTGACCCTGCTGGAGGCGTGGGACAGTAACAGGGCCAGAGGTGTGGGACAGTGACCCGACCAGAGGTGTGGCCAGTGCCGCTCGGGCAGTGGCCGTGGTGGCCGTGATGGCTGTGGTGGTCGTGGTGGCTGTGGTGGCTGTGGTGGCTGTGGTGGCCGTGGTGGCCGTGGCAGGGGTGTGCCAGACAGAGTGGCCGCTGGCATCTCAGGTGCTGCTGGGGAAGTTGGAGCTGTCGCGGTGCTGTCGATGCGCTCTGGCTTCGTGTGAGATCCAGCTGCTGTCCCGCTGCTGTGGGAACGGCCTGTCCCTGTCCTGGCCCCAAAGGCACAGGGCAATGGGGCTCTGTGGGTGCTGCAGCCCCCGAGTCCCTCCGCTGACCCTGCTCCCTTCGCTCGGCCCCACTTGGTTGCCTGAGTTGGCAGCGATGCCATTGTGAAAACAGCAATTCTCCTCCTCGGAAAGAAGCAATTTCTGCGTCTCATCCGGCCCCAGCCCCAGCTCCCAAGGCCCTGCTCCTGCCCTCGCTGACAGGAACCCTTAAAACAGCAGCACTTTGAGTTATTGGTGAACATCAAAGCCAGAGACAGGCGAAAATCGGGAGGTGGCTTTAAAGGCAGGAGAAGGGACAGCACCGTGTCCTCCACGAGGCTTCTACCCTGGTGCCTGGCCTCTTCTCCCAGGCAGGCTGAGCTGCTCCTGGGGAGCAGGAACACCCTGGGCACTGAGCAGGAGACACCCTCTCTGTGTGGCTCAGCAGCCACCTGCCAGGGCTGCCACGAACCTTTAACTTGGTATCCTCCAGGAATGGGAGGTTTGCTTCCTCCTCAGGGCTTGGCTGTGCAAGAAAGGTGCAATTGCCATCCCATTCTAGTCTGCCAGGAGATCTTTTCTGACCTGGTTTTGTGATTCCGTGACAGACACATGCATGATGTAGGTTGAGCTGTATGTTACCTACACACATACAAATGCACATCAATGTGAACGAGCAAGCCTGGTTGTTTGTATAATTCATACATTATTGTGTGTATATATTTTTAAATAAAACATGCAGAGGTAAAACCATCTAGGAGTAGAATCTGTATCTGTAGGGTGTTGGGGCACATAACAAACCAGAGCAGCTCAGAGGGGAAAAGAGTGAATAAATCCTATTTTTGAGTAACTTCTACAGTATGGTGGGAGTTGGTGGTGTTTGACAAAGTCAGGTTTGAGGGAAAGTTTCCTATAAGTGAAACATCTCCTACAGACCCAAGGAGTTCTCACCAGTCCCTTCTTTTCTTGGTGCTCTAACAATCTTTATCTACCTCCATATTCCTGGAAAACTGTTGAATCTCCATGTCTTTGAGAATTCTGGATATCTGCCAGAAGCTGTGCTCAGGGACACAGGCCTGCACACACTCGTATTTTATTAGGATTTTAACCCAGGTCCCAGATGTGACTGAATTGCAGGAGTCAGCAGATGGATTTCACTGCTCAGATCACAGAATTGTGGAATAATCTGGGTAGCAAGATTAAAAGTTCATCCAGTGCCACCCCTGCCATGGCAGGGACACCTCCCACTGTACCAGGCTGCTCCCAGCCCCAATGTCCAACCTGGCCTTGGGCACTGCCAGGGATCCAGGGGCAGCCACAGCTGCTCTGGGCACCCTGTGCCAGGGCCTGCCCACCTCCAGATGCTGCTGTGTTGGCAGGAAGGGGCAACTCTGACCTTTGGGGAGCTCTGAGCCAGCAGCGAGGGCCAGAGGTACCTGTGGGCAGTTTCCTTTGGTACCATCAGGCTCTGTGGAACCATCAGGGGAGGCACCAGCTGCCCACCCCTGCCCAAGCCCCCCACGCGCTGCCCAGGCTCTCCTGAGGAAGGGCTGAGATTGTCCCTCCAGCACCTGACACTGTCAATGTGATTCTGATACCAACACGTGACTCTGCCTTGCCTGGGGAAAATCAAACGACTTTGGGTTTTCCCCAGGTCCCATCAGTTATGTGTTGCTTTTCCCCTGGAGCAGGAAGATGTTTGTCCTAGCTAAGCTTCGGGATTTATTGTCGCACTGGACTCTCAAGATGAGAATCTAATGAAGAAAATTGTGTTAGAAACCTAATAAATACATCATGGAAGAATTGTGTGTTATTCAAAGATGAGCTGTGTTACAGCAAACCCTCTGGCTCATAATCCACTCTGTGGCCTGAGTGTTATGTCCTGTGGAAGGTGCAGGAAGACTGAAGTCACAAATATTTTTTTGCTCTAATTAGCTCTTGTCTTGCACATTTACTGCTTTCCCCCACCCACCCAGTGGGTCATTCTGTCACCCAGGGGCTCAGGGATCCTGTCAGCCTCTCCAGCATTGCCACAGCAAGTGAAGGAACCTGGATTGTGCCACGGCTTGGAGGTTCAGTGGGTAATTCATGTTGGAAAGACTTCTGAAGATCTCCAGTCCAACATCTGCCTCGAGGCAGGGCCAGCTGGAAGGTCTCACGACTTTGTCCGTCTGGGTCTTGAAAACTTCTGTGGATGGAGATGTGCAACCTCTGGACAACGTGCTCCGATGCTTGATGGGGAAACGTTTCTCATTTTATTCAGTCTAAACCTCCCTCATTTCAACTTACACCCAATGCCTCCCATCATTCTTCCATGCTCTGCCGTGAAGATCCCGGTCCAGCCTCCTTGGATGTAGGGGAAGGCTGCTGCTGGATCCCTGAAAACCTTCTCTTCTCCAGGCTGAACGAGCCTCTTTCCTGGATCTCTTATTCCGGGGCATTCTCCACCCGTGCCTGGCTCAGTGACATCCTGCTCCCCTCACTGGAGCAGGCACCGCCACGTTTCTGCCCAGGCCTCACTCCCCTCCTGCTCCTGGCCCCAGTGTGGAACCCCTCCCATACCCCACCTGCTCCTCCCCTCCAGGTGGGACCCAGAGACTTCCCCAGGATGCTGCCCAGGGCTCTGAACCTGGAGCACCTTGTGCTCGTGCTGTGCCTCGTGTGTGCCTGGGCACCGCGCAGAGCATGTGCCCGCCTGGCTCATTTATTCCCCTCCGCCTGGCAGAAAGATTGGGAAGTGAGCAGGGCTTGGGTGTGAGAACCACTCAAATTCCACCTTGCCCTGGGAACCATCTGAGCTGAGAGCAGGGGAGTCTGAGTGGCTGATTCTCTGTTCTATTGGAAATCGTGGCATCCCAGCCCGGTTCGGATTTGGAGGGGCCTCAAAGCCCCCTCAAAGCCCATCCTGTTCCAACACTTGCCACAGGCAGGGACACCTCCCACTAGACCTGGCATCAAACACTTGCAGGGATGGGGTAGCCACAGCTCCTCTGGGCAGCCTGTGCCAGTGCCAACAAATTTTGCATTTGTTTCCTGTGTTGATTTCCTAAATAAGAAGTGTCAGGGTTAAACTTTCACAATTTTCACACCTTTTGATCTTCTGTTGGCATAAAAAAAGAAGCTTTGGCTTAGCAGCTTGGTCATGGTTGGGATGATCATAGAAAAGGCATTTTCTCACCCCAGAGAGCATCTCAAACTCTGGAATTTGGGGATGGCTGTAAAATAGTGGCACTCTCCAGGAATGTTTTCATTCTAAAGTCTTTCTTTTTTTTCTCTCTTTCTCAAGAAAATAATGTCCATCCTTTCCCTTCCTGTTGGGATTTAATGGATAAACGAGAGTGTAGCCATATGTGACCCTGTTCCCAAACAGCTCAGGGATCCCAGCAGAGGCTGGTGGGGAGGGGAGGGATGTGCAGCTCCTCTGTTCAGCACAGAGCTCAGCTACGTGGAGTTTGTGTTGTTGGTTTGTTTTAGGTCTAGGCCATGTGAGAGCTGAGCTGGGATGGAGCATGACTCACACAGCCCGTGGGAATTCAATGGCTCCTTCTACCAGCCTTCAGCTTTCCTCATGATGGGCATCCCGGGCCTGGAGGCCCTTCACCCCTGGATCTCCATCCCCTTCTGTGCCCTCTACCTCACTGCTCTCTTGGGGAACTGCGTGATCCTGTTCATCATCAGGAAGACCCAGAGCCTCCACGAGCCCATGTACTATTTCCTGTCCATGCTGGCGGTCACCGACCTGGGGCTGGCTCTGTGCACCCTGCCCACCACCCTGGGCCTCTTCTGGTTCAACGTGCGCAGGATTGGCTTCGACGCCTGCCTCACACAGATGTACTTCATCCACATCCTGTCCTTCATCGAGTCCTCTGTGCTGCTGGCCATGGCCTTTGACCGCTTCATTGCCATCTCCCACCCCCTGAGGCACCCGTCCATCCTCACCAAGAGCACTGTCCTCAAGATAGGCCTGGCCATCGTGCTGAGAGGGATGGTCTCGCTCCTCCCCATTCCCTTCCTGCTCAAGAGACTCACCTACTGCGGCAAGACGGAGCTTTCCCACTCCTTCTGCTTCCACCCCGACATCATGAACCTGGCGTGTGCAGATATAAAGGTCAATGTCTTCTACGGGATGATCATTCTCTTATCCACGGTGGGGATGGACTTCATCTTCATCGTGCTGTCCTACATCCTCATCATCAGAACCGTCGTCAGCCTCACCACCAAGGAGGAGTGTCTGAAGGCTCTCAACACCTGTGTCTCCCACATCTGTGCTGTCCTCGTGTTCTTCATCCCCATGATCGGACTGTCCATGATCCATCGCTTTGGCAAGAACGTTCCTCCCCTCGTTAACACCTTGGTGGCCTACACCTACCTCATCATTCCCCCCGCTCTCAACCCCGTCATCTACAGCATAAAATCCACACACATCCGGGAGGCCTTGCTCAGGGCCCTGCGCAGGAAGCGCGGCTCTGACTGGTAGTTCTCTGCCAGAAGGTGCTAATGGACTGGGATCTGTGTCAGAGCTCTGGGAATGGGATCTGTGTCTGAGCTTGGGGAAAGGGATCTGTGTCACAGATCTGGGAATGGGATCTGTGTCAGAGCTCTGGGAATGGGATCTGTGTCAGCTCTGGGAATGGGATCTCTGTCAGAGCTCTGGGAATGGGATCTCTGTCAGAGCTTGGGGAATGGGATCTCTGTGACAGACCTTGGGGGCTGGGGTCTCTGTCAGACCTTGGGGGATGCATTCTCTGTCACAGCTCTGGGTCTGGTTTCCCAGTCAGAGGAGGTGGACTGGTCTCTTGGTGCTCCATCCATGCAGGTCATTGCCAGAGGAAAGAACTGCAGATCCCCTGGGCTGCTCTCCCCCACCCCAGAGCTGTGAGCTTTCATGTTATGTCCTAGCATGGTGCTTTCCTCCCTCCCTGCAGACACCCCCAGGGTAATGACACATCCAGGCTGAGCACAGAGCATTTCTCACTGGGTCCTGCTGAGGGGCCCAGAGCACTCTCAGCCTTTCCCAGCCATCATTCATGTGTCTGGAGTGCTGTGTCCATCCCCAGTCAGAAAACAGCTGCTTTTGCATCTCTTTTGGATGTCTTTGAGTCTTACCAGCTTGCCAAGACTAGTTAATGTCCCAGTCATTGTTCTGCATTGAATGTCATGTACGTGCAGCATCTGAAATAAAATCCATCTATTTGTTGTGAAAGGTCATAAGATTTGATGAAGCCTTTTTTTCTGTCTGTAGGGTGCAGAAATATCAGGCTGGAGTTGACTAAAATCTTCGGGGTGTGCTGCAGATGAGCAGGACTGTATGAGTCAGGTGTGTGTCTGGATGGCCTTGGGGATCTGGTGGGGCTGGAAGCTCTCTTGCAGAAAAAAAGGGGTTCAAAAACATTGTAGGAATGGCTAAACTTCCTGACACTTCAGGACCACGTGCTGCTACCTTCCATCAGAGGTGTGCTGGTGCTGGCTGGGCCCCTCAGAGGGACAGGAGGTGACAGCATGTCCCAGCATCTCCCTGCTCTGCTGGAGGCTGGGTCTCACAGGTATGCAGAAAGGTTCCCCTGGCTCCTGGCCCCCCACAGACAGAATAAAATGTCCCCAAATCATAGAATAGAATCACAGAACCGCTGGGGTTGGAAAAGCCCTCCCAGACCTGTGACCAATCCCCACCTCATCACTCAGACCACAGCAGCGAGTTCCACGTCCCGTGGTAAATATTTCATTCCCCCAAATTGCAAAGATGTAGATCTGTTGATCTCAAACCATGCTTGGGCCAGTCTTGGGCATGGTGGAGAGTAAGAAGCACCAGTCAGTGTTTGCCTCGGAAGGATGAAGCAGCAAAGGCACCTGAACAGGATGCTGCCCCTGGGCTGGCCTGGTTTTGCCCTACAATGAGCACTTCACCAGCCCACATCACAGCCTTTCTATGCTGCTCCTACATGCACAATGTCCATTTTATCATCCATTCTATTCTGCAGCAGCTGGAGAGAAAAAAATGGAGAGAAAAAATACTGCGGAAACAGCTCCATAAAAAGCCAGAAAGAGGGCAGGGAGGATTCCTGAGGGGAGGATTCCCAGGCCGCTGTTTGCTCTGTGTTGTGCTCATTATCTGGCTGTGTCCCCAGGGGCCCTTGCCCAGGGTGAGACACCAACAGCCCCCAGGAGTCAGCCTGGAGAAGGGGAGAGCTCTGCTCAGTCTCCGATCTAAACTGGAGCTTGCAGGGAAAATTAACATAAGGGAACAACATCCAGGAGAAAAGAGCTTTGCTGGAGGGAGGCCTGGCTTGCAGCATCCTCACACAGGATTCTGGAAGTGATGACTCAGAATTCTGAGAAGATTCTGAGTCTGCTCCCACTCTGAAAAGTTCCAGAGTTCATCCCTGGATGTCTGTGCTTCCCAGCTGCAGCTGTTCTCCAAAATGACTCTGAAACAAAAAGCCTGAGGAGCCTCGGCCACAGTAAGAAAATGTTTGTTGGGGAGTCAGAGGGCAAAGTGTGAGGGATTTATCAGCAAATCTGTCAGCACAGCTGGAGAGCAGGGCGGAGGGGCAATGAGAGAGGGAGAGATAAAGACTGGGGGGAGAGGAAGGGGAAGGGAAAGAGGGAGAAGGCAGAGAAGGAGAAAGAAGGAGAAGAAAGATGGGAGAGCTGGGATCATTCAGCCTGGAGAGGAGACGGCTCCAGGGAGAGCTCAGAGCCCCTTGCAGGGCCTAAAGGGGCTCCAGGAGAGCTGCAGAGGGACTGGGGCCAAGGGCTGCAGGGCCAGGAGGCAGGGAATGGCTTCCCAGTGGCAGAGGGCAGGGCTGGATGGGATCTTGGGAAGTGGGAATTGTTCCCTGGCAGGGAGGGCAGGCCCTGGCACAGGGTGCCCAGAGCAGCTGTGGCTGCCCCTGGATCCCTGGCAGTGCCCAAGGCCAGGTTGGACACTGGGGCTTGGAGCAGTCTGGCACAGTGGGAGGTGTCCCTGCCAGGGCAGGAGTGGGATGGGATGAACTTTAAGGTCTCTCCCAACCCAAACCATTCCATGATTCTTTGATGAGGTGGGGGTTGGTCAAAGATTGGACTGAATGATCCTGGATTTCCAGCCTCAGTGATTCTCTGATTCCATGATTCTGTGATTTACTGCCAGAGCTGCTGCTTGGATCCCCCTTGGAAAATAAGTTTGCCTTTACTGGTGTTTCAAAGACATGGATCCAGTTTCCATCTCTACAGAAACCCAGGCCCAGCACCCGCCCTGCCCACCAGCAATCCCAAACCCTGAGCTCTTCTGAGAGCCTGGGTGCATTTATCGGTGCCAGAGAATTAGAGATGAACTGAAGCATCAGGAATTGTTTCCATGCCTGTCTCACAACCCCATTCCCTCAGGGAAGTGATCAGAGGGGCAGAGATTTCCCCGTGAGACTCAGGTGATTCCGTCAGGGCTGGCAGCTGAGGTGCCTCAGTACCTGCTGCTGATTACTGAGGCTCCTTGTTCATTCCATTTGTGTCTTAATTCAAGTGCTTGGCTGCCAACGTCATCCCTGGAATAGATTTTGGGCAAAGTGACAGCAACAATCCTCCCACGCTGTGTGTAAATCGGGTATAAAAAGCTACAATGTGAGTCCTACTTGTTATACATCTGAGATGGAAAAGCCCCACCTCAGGAGAATAAAGCCTGATGCTATTTTAGGCCTTCACTACAGATGTGCAATAAAAACCCCATGTTTCACAACCCAGCATTACTTATAAAATAACTCCGTTAATAACCTGCAGAGAATGCCATAAAACCACTTTGCATCATTGATTTGCATGGATTGGGCATGGAAGGAATAACCAGAAAGTTCAGGTTACGTGCTTGACCTTGTGCTGTCCACCCAGGGCGGGAGGGATGTGGGTTTATTCCAGCACAGGTACAGCCAGGTACTGTGGTGCCTGAAAATAGAAAGGCACCTAAAGCAAAGCCTTTGTGTATCTCCAGGCCATTATCCTTGCATCACAGCACTCCTGGAAAATCTACAGATACTGAATAAGGTGAATAATCAGATTATTTTTTTCTACAGATATTCTGGTTTTTATCTCAACATGTTTTTCATAGGATGAAAATCCAATTTGTATGTGGAAAAAAAATGGAAAGATCCATGTCTGCCTGTGTCTGTGTGCTGTTCTGGGGAGGGCTGGGCCGTGGGAGGCAGCACTGCCAGCTTCAGCCTCACTGCACTCATTTCTGACAGGGCACCACGGCACATGGGGAAAACATCAAGCAGCACTGAAGTTTTACAGAAAGCACTAAAAATCTGCCGTTTTTTTTGTTATTATTTTTAATTTTGTCCTTTAAAAAGAAAAGCATACAAGTTCAGCTGATGGGTTTATTATTATGGAAAAGGTTGATTTTACGGTGTTCTGCCTTTTAGAGAATTCAGGCAATTCCTGTTCGAACTCAAATGTCAGCGTTTTGTCACCGCATATGTTGTTGCACAGAGCCATAAGGGGGTAAAATACTGTGAGAGGAGCTCTCTGCAACAGCGTGACGACTCTGAGAATCCCAGGAATGGCCCTGTGGGATCCCAAGCCGTGGGAAAGGGTTTATAAATCGTCCCGTTTGTGTTTCCCTTGCAGCAGGAAGTGCCCTGGCATAGCATGAGTGCCCCTGGCGCTGCGGGCCATGCCCTTCTCCAACAGCTCTGACCTCAGCCCGTCCTTCATCCTGGCGGGCCTGCCGGGGCCGGAGGGCTCGCAGTCCTGGCTGTCCATCCCGCTGTGCTCGGCCTACGTGCTGGCGGTGACAGGGAACGGCGCCGTGCTGCTGGTGGTGCGCGCCGAGCCAGGCCTGCACGCGCCCATGTACTTCTTCCTCTGCATGCTGGCCGCCATCGACCTGGCCCTGGCCACGGCCACCGTGCCCCGCATCCTCTCCTTCTACTGGCTGGGCAGCCGCGAGATCGGCTTCGGCGCCTGCCTGCTCCAGATGTTCCTCATCCACTCGCTCTCGGCCATCGAGTCCACCGTGCTGCTGGCCATGGCCGTGGATCGCTACGTGGCCATCTGCCACCCGCTGCGCCACGCCGCCGTCCTCACCAACGCCGCCACGGCCAAGATCGGCCTGCTGGCCGTGGCCAGGGGAGTGCTCTTCTTCCTGCCCCTGCCTCTGCTGCTCCTGCCCCTCCCCTTCTGCGGCTCCCGGCTGCTGTCCCACTCCTTCTGCCTGCACCAGGACGTGATGAACCTGGCCTGCGCCAACACCACCCCCAGCGTGGTGTACGGGCTCACCGCCATCCTGCTGGTCATGGGGCTGGACGCCGTCCTCATCTGCCTCTCCTACATCCTCATCCTCAAGGCCGTCCTGCGCCTCCCGGCGTGGAGGGAGAGGCTCAAGGTGTTCAGCACCTGCATCGCCCACGTCTGCGTGGTGCTGGCCTTCTACGTGCCCCTGATCGGGCTCTCCGTGGTGCACAGGTTCGGGAAGGACCTGGCCCCGCTGGTCCACATCGTCATGGGCAACGTCTACATCCTGGTGCCCGCCGTGCTCAACCCCATCATCTACGGGGTGAGGACCAAGCAGATCCAGAGGAGGATCCTGAGTTTGATTCATGTCAGTGACAGAACTCCCCGGTGACCTGAGCTCGGCCCCTGTCCCTGTGTCCTCACGCCAGCTCGTCCTGTTCCACACTCAGAGCCTTTGGTGCAGGACCATGCTCTCTGTGGGCTCTGAGGTGTTGCCACCAGGCAAAAGCTGATTGTAAACTCCTGATTGTAAACTCCTGATTGTAAACTCCTTCCAAGAGTGCTTGCCCTCACCAAACCTAGAGAGAAATGAGTGCAATGATCTAAATCCAAGCCTGACCTGGCAGGTGCTGCAAGGAAAGAAAAGTGACTCAGCAGCTTATAAAGAGGTCCCAACATTGCACCTCTTGGTTCCATCCCACCTCTAAGATAGGCAGAGCAGAGCAAACGCTGGATGTTTGGGATGATTTAGTTAATTCATTGTTTTCACATGTGGCACATTCACATTCCAAAATTTTTGCCAGAAAATTTGCATGTAGCAACATTCTCTAAGTAAAACAGTTACACAACACCTGTCCAAAGTGACATTACAGATGCAGAAATGCATTTCAGAAGAAGAACCTCCACCTCTGTGGTCTTGTTCTGACCTATTGTGTGCTCTGTCAAGACCCCTCAAACTCCTCATAGCAGATGCTGTGGAAAAATTTCAGACTCAGAGTTACTGGTAGCAATTCTAAAAATAATTTAAATTAATAATTGTATTCAGTAAAATAAAAACATCTCAAGGGAAAAAAAATAAGCAAGCTATAAATGTCAGTGATGATTCTAAGCTGAAGGAAGTCTCATTTCCAAGCCAAAGATGTTTCATACCTTTGATTCCACACTGGGAATTCCTAAAAAGTCCTGTCACTGGCACCATCCCCTGGCACCCCTTGGAGGGATTTGTATGGATCTCAGTGATCTCACTATCTTGAACTGTGGTTTCACTCCCGAGGTGAAAACAGGGATGTGCTTGCAGTTCCCACTGCAGCAGCCCCTGAGGTCGCTGTGGCAGAGGTGCTGGGGCTGAGCTCCTGTTTGATCAGGGTTGGTTTTGCTGCACAAGGGTGGCACAAAGCCCTGCCCAGACCTTCTCAGGGAGCTACAGCAGCACTGGTTCGATCTGCCCTCCCTCAGGAGGCCCAGCTGCTCTCAAACAGCAATGTCTCCATCAGTATCACACAATCCCAGGGTCCCTGAGGCTGGCAAAGCCCTCCCAGCCCAGCCAGGCCAAGCTGTGCCCCATGCCCACCTTGTCCCCAGCCCAGAGCACTGAGTGCCACCTCCAGGCCTTCCTGGGAGCCCTCCAGGGATGGGCACTGCAAACCTCCCTGGGCAGCTCTTGCCAAGGCCTGAGCTCCCTTTCCATGCACAAATTGCTCCTGGTGTCCAAGCTGAGCCTCCCCTGGCCCAGCCTGAGGCTGTTCCCTCTCCTCCTGTCCCTGTTCCCTGCCAGCAGAGCCTGACCCCCCCCGGCTGCCCCCTCCTGGCAGGGAGTTGTGCAGAGCCACAAGGTTCCCCCTGAGCCTCCTTTTCTCCAGCCTGAGCTCCTTTCCCAGCTCCCTCAGCCCCTCCTCAGGCACTCTCTAGGGCAGAGGACAGGGCCAAGAGCTGCACTCAGGGGCTCCTGTCCATGATTTTGGCTGAGGGATCTCACCAAAGTGTGTCAGTGACTGCAGTGTTTGCTGGAGTTTGGTGCAGTTTCTTCCAAGTGCCAGCGAACACTGAGAGTGAAACAGGCCTCATTTTTGTAGTCTGTGCTGGTACAGCTTCAGTCTTGGTACAACCTCTTCTGCTAAATTCAACCTCAATTTATTTCAAAATAAATACTTTCATTCAGGCGAGTTACAAACAGTTCTCATCAGGGACTTGGAGGCAATTCTGTCCCCTGTCATTTTTGGCATATTCTGGTTTAATAGAACTTAGAAGGGTAAAAAAAATCTCATAAAAATGAAAACAATCTGTACCTGCCTAATGTGATTTGGGAAATGTGAATGAATTTTTCGGAGGCTTTATGGGTCTAAACCCTTTTCAGGTAGCCATGGCACTGAGAAACAGCTCCTGCTCATTCCCCATATGTTCCTTTTCTTCCTCCTATGCTGAGAAAAAAATTAATAAAGAAAAATGAATGAACCACCCTGGAAATGCTGTATTGTATTTCCTACTCATTTATTTCTCACAGAGTTAATAGAGCCTCGGAGCAGCAAGGCATCATGGATTTCTCCTGGGTGCAGAGAAAAACTCACTCACCTCCTGTTTTCCAAAGTTTAGCCATGGAGTGTTGCTTTTTCGGGGAACAGAACATGGCTGCTTCCTTGGCATGTGTCTTTGCCAATGAATACAGCAACCACTTTCATCATCTGGAATGTCCAGTGCTGAGGCCCCAGGCCACCTCTCCTGCAGCAGAAGGAAAACCTCAACCAGAACATGGGGACAGCCAATCCACATCTCCTCCATGAGCAGGGCCAGAGCCAGAGGTGGGGATGGTCCAACTTAGCTGGAAAGAGTTGGGTTCACTTGACTGGAAAGGGTGATGCTAGGAGGATTTTTTGCCTTTTCTTTTATACTCCTCTTATATCCCCTTTTATATAGTTCCATGTATTCTTAGTGCTTTTAGCCACCACACTTGGCATTTCCCATCCTGATAACTCAGCTCAGCCCCATTGTACTGTGAAACCAGGAGAGCAAACATCCTGGGAGCCCCAGACACCAAGGGCCTCTCCAAAACACATTTTGGTAAACTCAGACAGGCCCATCCAGGAGGAAGGTTCCTCACAACAAAAGCTTCACTCGAGCCTCTCACTGGAGAATCTTTGATAGATGTGCTCATTTGCAAGGCCTAGAATTGTGTGCATTTCAGTGAGTGAGAGACAGTGTGTGCATTTCCAGAGCATTCCACCTGGACAGAGTGCTGCACCCAAAGATCCTTAAACAAATCCCAAAGTAAAAACCCCTTTTCCCCATAAACCGTGTTTGGTTTTAATTTTAAGACCAGAGAAAGGCAACAAGGGAAGGGTTGAGACAAGGAGAGGGAGGGAGGGAAGGAAAAGGGGGATGGGAGAGGTGGGAAGGGGACTGGGAGTCACAAGAGCCTGGAGGTGGCAACAGAGGCAACAAGGAGGCACACGGGGCTGAGGCACGGAGGGGGTTAAGGACTTGTGCCGCCTTCTCTGACTTGTGTCGCTAATTGCGCCTGAAGTGGCGGGGGAGATGCAGAGCTCCCCGCTGGGACTGATGTGTCAGGCAGAAAAACATCCCTGGTCTCTGCAGAGCAGAGTTCCCCCTCGGGACCTGCGGGGGCGGGAGGGTATTTAGGGTTGGGGTTTAATTAGTCATCTGCACAAGGGGTTTGGTGGCATCGCTCCTCCGGGCGGCCCCGCTCCCGTCCCCTGTTGGGAACTGCGCTCCCGACCCTGCGCTCCCCGCAGCAGGATGAGGTTTGGGGCAGAGCCATCAGCAGAGGCAGCTGCCGGGAAGGAGGTGAAGATGGAAATTGTCAGGACTTTGGATTCCCGGGATGTTTAAAGCCACATGGAGAAGCCCGGGGAGTGCCCTCAGGGTGCAGGTGATCCCCAGCCCACGGTACCGGTGAGGGTCCCGGTTCCGCTCGGTGACAGGGCTGGGCTGGGTGGTCACAGGGTGACATCTGTCCCCACATGCAGCGCGAACAGAGCCCAGCTCGGCCACATCCGAGCCGCGGGGAGGACAAGCCCGGTTCTGTCCTGGGACACTGCTCATCCCTCTGCTGCCTGCAGGTCTCCATCAGCTCCGGGGAGGCTTCCAAAGGCTCCTGCCCGGCCGGGGGTATCTGCGCCGCAGGGCTCCTCCAGGAATCCCTTCTCCCAGGTATCCGGGAAAAACGAGCCGAGCCATGAGCAAGGTCCGAGCCAGCCCCGGGCTTGTGGGGGAGAACAGCAGCACTGCAGCGTGGGCTAGCGGGGCACGGGGAGGGGGCTGACACATGCCGTGGCACTGGCACTTTCTGCCCTGAAATCCAGTGTTTCTGGACCGAGACGAGCACTTGGCACCTCATTTTACACTGATGAGGAGCACAGTGCTGTCAAATGTCCTCGGAGCTCCGGGGCTGGTGACAAGGGCTCATCTTCCCACTAAGCATGCTGAGGGAAGGTTTAATGCAGACCAGCTTTCCTCTAGCCTGCTGGGCTGGACACCCTTTGGGCACTGGACAGCAGCAAGTGTGCACCTCATGCAGTCTTCCTGTTCAATTTATCCAGGAGGAGTCCAGTGTGCTCCAGGAGAACCCCACTGGGAGGGACAGGACTCTTCCAGTGGAAGTTGTCAGGATATTTATTTCACAGGGGCTCTCCTGGCCCAGTGCAAGCAGCTGCCAAAGGCTCTGGGGGAGGTCTGAGCTTCCAGAGCCACACCAGTCTCTGCCACTGGCCAGGTCAGGTCGAGAGTGTTTGAGGCTCTTTTTTCCCACAGGACAGAAAACCCTCCACATAGGCGAGAGCCAAGAAGGGTTCATGTCTCTGAACTCTACTGCCTTCTCCCACCCTCCCTATTTCCTCCTCATTGGCATCCCCGGGCTGGAGGAGGAGCAGTTCTGGATTGCCTTCCCCTTCTGCATCATGTATGGCATCACCCTGCTGGGGAACATCACCCTTATCCTCATCATCAGGGCAGAGCCCAGCCTGCACGAGCCCATGTTCTTCTTCCTGGCCATGCTGGCCGTCACTGACCTGGTCCTGTCCACCTCCACAATACCCAAAATGCTCAGCATCTTCTGGCTGGGCTCCGGGGAGATTGGGTTTCTCTCCTGCCTCACTCAGATGTTCTTCATCCACGTCTTCTCCACGGTGGAGTCGGGCGTGCTCACAGCCATGGCCTTGGATCGCTTTGTGGCCATTTGCTACCCGCTGAGGCACTCCAGCATCCTGTCGGTGCCCGCGGTGGTGGCCCTGGTGAGCGTGGTGCTGGTGCGGGGGGTGCTGCTGGTGAGCCCCGTGTGCATCCTGCTGCACCGCAGGCACTTCTGCCGGCACCGCGTCATCGCCCACTCCTACTGCGAGCACATGGCCGTGGTCAAGCTGGCCTGCGGGGACACCAGGGCCAATGACATTTACGGCCTCTTCGTGGTGTTCGTGGTGGTAGGGACGGACCTGGTGCTGATCTCGGTGTCCTACGCCATGATCCTGCGCGTGGTGACGCGGCTGCCGTCCAGAGAGGCTCGGCGGAAAGCCTTCAGCACGTGCACCTCCCACCTCTGTGTCATCCTGGCCTTCTACACCCCTGCCCTCTTCACCTGCTTCGCCCACCACTTCAGGTACGGCGTGCCACCCTCTGCCCACATCATGGTGGCCAACCTGTACCTGCTCTTGCCCCCCACTCTGAACCCCATCGTGTACGGGGTGAGGACACAGAAGCTCTGGGACAGGGTGCTCATCCTCTTCCAGCGCAAGGGAACCTGAACCACACGGGCTTGACTCCATCATCCCAAAGGTCTTTTCCAACCTATGTGGTTCTGTGTGTGCCTCAAACTGTGCTCATAATTTACTGCAGCTGCAGGGAAACTTAAAGGGAGATAACACTGGACCGTTCAGGGAGGAACCTCCCTCCCTTTCTAGAGTTCAAGAGATCCATTCTTGCAGAAATCACTTGATTCTCTCCTCTGTTATCACCCATTGTGTGATGAAACTCGGCATAAAAACATTCAGTCTGGCTTCTACACCACGGGGAATGCAGAGTTCACCCCTCCCAGGAGTTAAACTCCTCACTGCTAAAATCCTTTCACTATTAAAAGAAAATCTCTCCTGACTAATTATTTTCACTGTAAGGCTGAGTAGTTCTGAAAGACCTTCCTGCAGCAGATTTCATCTTAGGAAGAGTGTTCCTGGATTGTGTGATGGCATTTAAAAGCCCTGTAGAAGTGGCACTTGCGGATATGGGTTTGTGGTGGCCTTGGCAGTCTCATATTTATGGTTGGACTCAATGACTTTAAAGGCCTTTTCTAGCATAAATGACTCTGTTATTCCATGGGAAGGTGCTCAGATGGGAATGGTGAGCCTCCCTGTAGAAGGACGTGGGTAAGAATTCAATTTTTAGCATTAACCTTGTTTTTGTAAAGAAGGCAAAAAGCACAACAATCCTGTGCTAGCAGATTCCAAATGCTCTGCGTAAACACAAAGCCTTGCAGGGAGATCAGGAATCCTCATGCTGCAGTTATTTGGAGCTCCCTGTCCCAGGGAGATCCTCGCTCACGGGGCTGAGCTGCTCACCCTGCACCTGCTCAGGTGAGACCTCACCTGCAGCACTGCCCCAGCCCTGGGCCTGGCACAGGAGGAACCTGGAGCTGCTGGAGAGGGTCCAGAGGAGGCAGTGCCACCCAGTGCCACCCCTGCCATGGCAGGGACACCTCCCACTGTGCCAGGCTGCTCCAAGCCCCAATGTCCAACCTGGCCTTGGGCACTGCCAGGGATCCAGGGGCAGCCACAGCTGCTCTGGGCACCCTGTGCCAGGGCCTGCCCTCCCTCCCAGGGAACAATTCCCACTTCCCAAGATCCCACCCAGCCCTGCCCTCTGCCACTGGGAAGACATTCCCCCTTTTCCTGGCACTCCTGGCTCTTGTCCAAAGTCCCTCTCCAGCTTTCCTCCATCTTGCACCATTGCTCTCTCCTCTTGGTGCATTCACCTTTCTCCTTCCTGTCCCCACAGAGGATCTCCCATGAAAGTTTCCTCCTGCTTGAACTGCCTTGTTGAGGCACTAAACCATCACCACATTCCCATCCTGCTTTGACATCATTCCCAGTCCTGTTTAGCTCCTGGTGCCAGCCCAAGGCAACCCCACAGCAGCTCCTGCTGGACACTGGGATTCCCACTTAGGAGTGTTGGCATCACCCCCTTTGGCACAGCAGAGCAGCCAAAAATGAAAAACAAGCAGCACCAAGTGAGCCTGGAGTCCTGGGGGACCTTTGGAGGGGATGGGGAGACACTGACTGGCAGTGTGGGGGGAAGGGGCTCAGGGAGCTCCTCTGTGGGTGTGGGTACAGAAATACCTGTTTCAATATTCACATTTAAGGCAAAGGGATCTGGGCTTTCCTGGCCTGCTTTTTACATGTCAGCTCTAAATATCAGACCACTTGGACAGTGCTGCTGTAGCTGCAGTGATGATCAGTTTTAAGGGGAGGGTGCTTGTGTCATGAAGAGCTTGTTGCCCTCAGACCCTTTTTTCTTGTCCATGAGAGCTGTACACACCATTTATGCAGCCAGGGCAGACCAGGGGAGACACAAACTGCTTTTGGCACTGCCAGTTGTGCCGTGATGCCATCGATGGGTCCTGACAACCAACTGAGATTCTGCTTCCTACAGAGCAGGACCTGCACCCACGGGAGGGGCCAGAAACCTGCGAGGAAGGACAATTCCTGCCCATGTTTCAGCTTGGCCAGGCGGGTAAGAAGGATAGAAATCTCTTCCCAGCATGCTGAAGTAGTTCCTGGGCAGCACAGGGAGCTGCCAGAGCTCTGCCCTCCAGGAGAGGGTGATGTGGTTATTGTTGACTTCATTCATGCTGGAAAACAGCGCTCGAGTTTGTACATACAGGCATATCCGAGTCCAAAATCTGCCACCCTTGGGCTGGCAGATGTTCACAGTGCTGCTTTTTGGCATCCACAAGCTGCTGGGTGCTTGGCAAAGCATTGCTGCACTGCCTGGGTTCTCAGCTGTGCTCAGCTCTGAGATGCAGATACTGCCTGGCACAAAGGCACTTCCCTCAGGCCTCTGCTGCCAAGGGTATTTTTAGAGAAGGAAAAGATCATCAAGCCTGAGATCTATTCACAGAAAGAAGGAAAATAGAGGTGCAAATGATTTAAGATAATAATAAAAATAATAATAGTGACAAAAATAGATCTAAAATGAGGATGGGGCTCCCAGCCAGCAGAGAAGATGTGCTCTGCAGCACTCACACAGAAGGGATTCGGGAATCTCCTCCATAAAGCACTGAAGCCACACTCAGGTCTCCAGGCGAGGAGCTCACCTGGCCACGTCTGGGCTCAGGTCCTGGCAGGCACATGGGGCTCCTCCTCTCGCTCTGCTACTGGGCCTGGAGAAGCCAGAGCAGGGAGCAGTGAGCTCCCTCCCGACTCCCAACCCAGAGGCGTGAGGGAAGTGCCTCTGTGCAGAATTACACCCAAAACAGGCTCAGGGACTCTCGAAATGAGAGCCTTCACACGCCCTGGGTGTTTAAGCTGCTGTCACCCAGGAGATCTGTTCCAGCCAGAGCCTGGAGCAGTGGCTCAGGTCACCCTAAAGCAGGGAGCTGGGCTGGCTTTTATAGAACCACAGAATAGTTTGGCTTAGAAAGGACAGGGACACCTTCCACCAGACCACATGGCTCCAAACCCCATCCATCCTGGCCTTGGACACTTCCAGGGATGGGCCCTCTGGATTTCACCCCAGAATGTCCTGTCTTCTCCCCATACCTCCCTCTGCTCTGACTTCCATGTATTTGAATGGGATTGCTTTGGCATGAGGTTAGAAAACAGAGTCAAAGCAGTGCCATGCCCCAAAAAGAGACCAAAATTATTGCTGGCAGTGCTGGTTAGAGTCAAGGGCCGGCACCTTCCTCACTGTGCAGCATCCATCCCCCAGGAGGGACTAGGAACAGCCAGAGTAGATCCTGGTGTGCTCTTTTCCTTACACAAAGCTGTCATTGCTGAGAACAACCCAGGAAGCCTAAGTGGGCACATCAACACCCAAGGGGTATTTGCTGAGAATAGACAGAAAAATAACAAAATGTACCTTAAACACTCCTGGTCAGACCGAGCACTGACTGCTCCTCAGTGCTTTACCTGACAGGATTTCACCACTGTGACCCAAAAACCAGACACCTCTTCCTCAGGCTGAGACCCTCCCGAGGGTTTTGGAGTTGAGCACTGGGTTTGACAAATTTTCATGAGGTTTTTCACACCAACAGGTGTGTTGCACACAGCCTCCAGCACCCAGCAAGAGTGAGACTGACTTGTGTGGGACTCATGATCCCAGGGATGCCCTGACACAGTCGAGCCTCACCAGGTCTTGGCAGGGCTCTGGATGTGCTGGGGCCGTAAAGAGCTTGTTGCAGCAGAAGGAGGCACATATTCTATGTGGAACCAGGGGTTTGACACCCCTATAAAAACAGAATCCAGCTCTTATCAGCCCAGTGCCTGCCCTGTGTCCTGTGCAAGCTCTGGGAGCTCCCTCTGCCCTCCGTGTACTCACTGGTGACAGCGCAGAACAAAACAAGTCCTGCAGCCATCCCAGTCTCCTCCATTCCACCTGCAAAGGGATTTCATTGGAAGCATTTAGTCACAGGATTTGGGACATCCGTGGCTGTGGGGTCCCTCCAGCTGGAGCCACTGTCACACAGAGCCCAGAACGTGTCCCTGGCAGTGCGGTGGAACCAGAGAGGCTTTAAGGTCCCTCCCAACCCAAACCATTCCATGATCAGTGTCCTCCTGTCCCCACCTGCACCCTTTGCCATCTCTTCTCACACCCTTCAGTGGAAGGACAAGGGGAAAAGGCTGCAGTTGTCTCCCTGCTCTGTGTCTGTGCAGCACCTGGCACTGTGGAACTGTGCTCCCAGGAGCTACAGAAACAGCAGCAGCAGCTGCCAGAATTTATCCATCACCCACGCCAGCCCCCAGGGGCACAGGTCACTCCTACAGATCTAAAGCACTGGCAAATCCAGAACCTTTTGTTTCCCTTCATTTCAGATTTTATTCACTATTCCAGTTGCTGCTGCCATTGCTGTAACCCCAGCTGCTCCCAGTGCCAGGCATTTCAGTTGATATTTATTAGGAAAATACACAGCAACCATCATTCTTATCAGGGATGTTGTTATTGCAGCTACAGCTGTGAGGAAAATTAGGCAACGTGCACAAATCCAGCACTCGTCTCTCCTACAGAACTGTCAGCCCAGGGCTTCCCACCCAGCCCACAGACTCCTCAGGGAAATGCTGTGCCCTGTGGAATACAAATCATAACAGAAAAGAGATGCTTAAAGGGCTCAAGCTTTGAATGCAGAACGGTGCCTTTGGGGTTGTAAGGAAAAAATTAAAAGCAAGTTATAAAATGCCCCTCAAGCTGACACTAATGAGTTCCTGACTTGCCCACTGCTCTTTTCTGGGGCTGATGTGGGAGAAGTTAAACTTTTCCAGCCCCCAGCATTCAAGGAATTCACACTCAATCTGTCTATGTAAACAGGGAACTTGGCATTGTTTAATTGAGGACTAAACTCATCAGCATGCCACGAGAAATGGAGTTGGTGTATTTTCAACTGCCCCACATCTGAGACAAAGCTGCAGACACCTGTGCCTCCACTCTTCAGCAGCTCAATAATTAGCCTGATAAGTTAAATTAGCAGGCAGCTTTCCAGCGTTCTCCATGACCTTCAACATGAAAATACAGATTTAAGTGTTTGAATGTGGGTGTGCCAACTCGGACATGCACTGCATTCTCATCCTCTGCAACATCCCACAGGAAAAGTGGATGGATTTATTCTCTCTGTGCATCACCCACTGCCCTGGTCTTGGTAAAAATGGCTAAAAACTGGGACAAGTCACATCTTCCCCTTATGGGGCTGCCCCAGAGGGGGCACATCCTGCCCCCATGCCCGTCCATGGAGCTGTTCACCTGGACTGCTCACAGTGAGACACAGGCAGGAATATTCCTCACCTGCTCCTCCCGTGGCCCTCTGGTTGTGTCCTTGTGGGACAGTGCTGAGGGTGCACAGGGACAGGGTGGGTTCCCACAGCCCAGGTGCTGCTGTGCTGAGCACCCACGTGATGCCTTGGGTTTGAACTTTCATATTTTTCAAATCTTGTACTGCCCAGTGTCACTCTGCAGTTCCCTGGAGCTCGTTCAGTGCTGTTCGCTCATGCTCACACTGACATAACAAAGCCTCTCCAGCTCGCTCTCCAAGGACACCCAGACCCTCCTGGGCCCAACAACTGCAAACCTTCATCTTGGGGACAGGGGGGCAAGCTTGGGCAAATTCCATCCTTGCCTGCCTTCTGCTTGGGCAATTGATGCTGAGATCAAAGTGGGAAGAACTCGGGAGCTGTCATTGTCCATTTTGGGATGCACTGAGGCAGGAGCCTCTGGAGCCCAGAGTGTGACCTCTGAAGGCCTTTCCAATCAATCCCTCCTTTATTCCTTTATTCCTGTCTACTCTGTTTCTAGGGAGCCATTTAAGGCATCCCAGGGATGCTTGTCTCCTGCCCCGATGGATAAGCCTGTGGCCAGCACAAGCCCTGCTGGGCTGCACTTCCCAGCACCACCTGCCAGGCTCCCAGTGAGCCCAGAGGAGTGGGGTCACCATCTCCAGCCACACTCAGCATGGCTGAACAGGGAGCTCATCACAGGTTGGACTCTGTCACCCTGGAGGGCTTTTCCAACTTGAGTGACTCTGGGATTCCGGTCAGTCCTTCAGTGCAAAAGCCTCGCGCTCCCTGCTCCGTGTGCTTGACAAGATTCACATTTTCCCATGGCAAAACTTTGGGGAGAGAGGGCTGGGAAAGGGCTGAGGAGAAGGAGGAGTGAGGTGACCTGTCTGAATAGCAGCCATCACCTGAGCTGGGCAAGGAAAGATTGATGGAGCTAAAAACACTGCCAGCAAAGGCCAGTCTGGTCTCTGGGGTCAGTTTGTGCCAGGCAGTCAGAACGCCTGCACTTCAGGTGAGACTTTGGGGTGGGAAAGAGAAACTCAGCAGCAGCAGCTCAGAAATGTGACTCCTGCACGTGTCTGGTTCTCTGCTGCAGAGAATTTGGGCTCGAAGGGCACTGACAGAGGGGGAGGAGGCAGGGGGGCGGAACAAAGGAAAGATGAGGCAGATCAGCTCTGACAAGTCCCTCTGGGGTTTCCAACCTTCCTTTCTCCAAAGTCACCGTGGGATCAAAAACCTTTTAACATCCCCATGCTGTTTGTGAGGGGCTTTGCAGCGCTGCTGCAGTTGCCATGACATTAGGTTGTGGCACAGGGAAAAGTTGTGATCCTGTTCCCAGCCAGCCCTTGCACGAGGGCTCAGGGAAGAGAGCCAGGAGGGCTGGTCCCATCCCTCATCTCACCTGTTGCTTTGGCCATATGGATTAAGTCCATCCTAGGAAATCTGCAAGGATCCCTTTGTGCCACAGGCAGAGAGATTTTCTGTCCAAATATCCCTGTGATGTAACACATGGCACCACAAACTGCCCGAAACAGTCACCGCAGGAGCACGGAGCCTTTGGGCAAGTCAGGGATTTCCACTCCTGGAGAAAACAACATCTTTATTTACCTCTCAAAAGCAATGAAGCATCTTTCAAGCATCAGAGCAAGTACACTGTCAGTCCCCCTCCCTCCAGCAGTGTCAAACACAGCAGACACGTCCCAGGGGCACTGATGTGGTGATTGCATTCCAACCCCACCAGCTCGGGCTCCTGAAATGCTCCATGACGCTGCCATTCCTGACAGAATTCCCTCGAGAGCTGTAAAATCATGCCTATAAATACACAATAAATAACCCCGGCAGGGGCAGCACAGAGCTGCTTAAGGAGTATTTTTGGCTAGTGCTGAGAAGTGAACTGGGGACTTTTTCTGCTCCTGCAATTTTGATAAGTGTGGGGGTAAGGCCAGATAAAAATAATTACACCTTCTGGTCCTCTGCTTGCCCTGCTCCTGACTAACATTTGAATAAGAATTCCTTAAAAGATGCTGGGAGTTGCAATCAGCACATATTTGGTTCAGGTCTGGTTTAGAAAAGATGGAAAACTCCTGAGTCCGTCTGAATTGCATCATGCAGCTCTGAAATGGGGGGAAGCTCACCCCAGCAGGATGATGGATTGTTCTCTCCTCTCACAGCATCACAAAACTTTGATGAATGAGCTGCACATGGTGCTGCTTGGGAAAGAAAGGAAGGGAACATCCACAACAACAGCAGAGAGTAATGACTGAGCAGATTTCAGGAGAAGAGGATTGTTCTTCAGCAAAATGGGTAGGAAAAGGCATTGGGAAATAGAGCTAAATTATAGAAATCACAGTTGTGATCTGTGCTTGTGATTCCTCAGCCACTGGCAGACAGCACCTCTCCTCCTGGAGCCCACCATGAAAATCCCAGACTGGTTTGGGTGGGGAAAGGACCTCAGAGCCCATCCAGTGCCACCCCTGCCATGGCAGGGACACCTCCCACTGTGCCAGGCTGCTCCAAGCCCCAATGTCCAGCCTGGCCTTGGGCACTGCCAGGGATCCAGGGGCAGCCACAGCTGCTCTGGGCACCCTGTGCCAGGGCCTGCCCACCCTCCCAGGGAACAATTCCCACTTCCCAAGATCCCATCCAGCCCTGCCCTCTGCCACTGGGAAGCCATTCCCTGCCTCCTGGCCCTCCAGCCCTTGCCCAAAGTCCCTCTCCAACATCTTCTGAACCTCCCAGGGGTCTGAGTTCAAAGGCTTTCTCCTGGATGAGATGCTCTCACAGGAGATGGCACATCCCCAGCCCAGGGATGGGCACAGCAGGCACCTGAGGGCAGCAGCTCCTCGATTAGGGAATTGTGTGCTCTGGATGCTGCTGGCTTCACCTCAGCCCACATTGCTGCAGAGCTGGGAGAACAGATCTGGACAAGGCTCTCAGGCACGTGGTGGGACTTTGGGGTTGTTCAGTGCACAGCCAGCATTTGGACTTGACGTTTCTCATGGGTCCCATCCCACTCAGGATGTTCTGTGATTTCATGATTCCCTTTGCAATGCCCTCCTGTTCCCACAGCCCCCTCGGGAGTCAGCCACCCTCTGAGCTCCTGTCCCAGCCATCCCCGAGCTCCTGTCCCTGCTGTCCCCCCAGCTCCTGGTCCCCATCCCCGAGCTCCTGTCCCTGCCGCCCCACGCGAGAGCCCCACGGAGCTGTGGAGTGTGGGTTTGCCCCACAGGACAGCCCCCAGCGTCCTCCCCAGCACAGACACACGGACACGCCGCGGGTGAGCTGAGGAAGGGTTTATTTTGTTTTATTTGGTGGTCAGGGGTTCCCAGCGGGCAGCTCCCCGTGCCCAGGGGCTGGCCGTGGGCTGGGGCTCCTGCTCCTCCCGGGGTGCTCAGTGGTAATTGCGAGCCAGAGCGTGAGCCACGACACCCACGAGCTTCTGCCAGGCGAACTGGCACGCAGGGGTGAAATCCTTGCCGAAGTGGGAGGCCAGGACGATGATGAGGATGTCTCCAAGGAGCTGGAGGAGAAAGGAGGACAGGCGGGGTCAGTGCTGCTGGGAGCTGCTGGTCAGTCAGAGCTGAGCGGGGAGCTTGGGACATCCCACTGCCCCCAAGTGTCACTGGAGCCCCTCCGCCTGTGTCCTGCTGCGCCTTTGGCTTCAAACAGCTTCTCCTTTTCATCTCCCTGGCTCTTCTGCTGTAGATTTTCCCCCTCCCCAGACCCTCTCCTTCCTGTTCACCCCACAGGTTTCCTTCCCTGATTTCTCCCTGAGGAGGACTTGCCCTGCTGAAAGGATCTCACACACTGCACGCTCCTTTTCCTCCTCAGCCCACGGTCCATGAGTGGGCATGGCTCACTCCCTGTTCCTGAGGCAACAGAATCCTCAGCCTTTCCACAGAAAGCTCTGGGTTTTGGGAAAACAGTATTTTTTTCATTCTTAAAAGTACAACAAAATAAAATAAAACAAAACCAGAAAGAAAGAACCTTCAACTATTTCCCCATTTTTGGAATGCTAAAGCATTTGGATTTGGCCTCAGACCTGCCCTGAAAAACACAATTTTTTTCGTTTTGTCTTTAGACAAAATGAAGAGAATGATCCATTTTTAATTAAAAGTGTTGGAGAAGGGAGGAGTGTCCCACGCTCAGTGCTGGGCAAGGCAGGACCTTGCTCCTTGGTTCTGCTTATGTTGCGGGAGCTTGGATTTCCTGAAATGCTCTGCTGAGCTTCCCTCTGCTCTGACTCCTCCAGCCCAAGCTGCACCTTCCCCTGGGGTCGTTCCCCAACCAAATCTCCTTCAGGTAACCAACTCTTATACCTTCCCCTCCCTGGTGCTGTCCTGGCACCAAAAATTGGACTTTTAAGGGAGAAAGTCAGAGACACTGTTGCAAAGACCCTTGTACAAACCATCACCTCTCTGGGGTATTACACTGGGATTCTTCCCCCACCAGCCCAAGAAAATGCCCCTGGACAGAGCAACAGCAAAGTCTGGCTCTCCCCACAGAGCCCAGGGAAGGGTTGGGACTGCAGACACAGCTCACCCTGAAGTTCTCGGGGTCCACGTGCAGTTTCTCACAGTGCAGCTCGGACAGCTTGGAGTAGGTGCCCTTGAGGTTATCCAGGTTCTTGATGGCATCCCCGAAGGAGGTGAGCACCTTCTTGCCATGGGCACGCACCTTGGGGTTGCCGATGATGGCCGTGGGGCTGGACAGGTTCCCGAAGTCAGANTCCTGGCCCTGCAGCCCTTGCCCAAAGTCCCTCTCCAACATCTTCTGAACCTCCCAGGGGTCTGAGTTCAAAGGCTTTCTCCTGGATGAGATGCTCTCACAGGAGATGGCACATCCCCAGCCCAGGGATGGGCACAGCAGGCACCTGAGGGCAGCAGCTCCTCGATTAGGGAATTGTGTGCTCTGGATGCTGCTGGCTTCACCTCAGCCCACATTGCTGCAGAGCTGGGAGAACAGATCTGGACAAGGCTCTCAGGCACGTGGTGGGACTTTGGGGTTGTTCAGTGCACAGCCAGCATTTGGACTTGACGTTTCTCATGGGTCCCATCCCACTCAGGATGTTCTGTGATTTCATGATTCCCTTTGCAATGCCCTCCTGTTCCCACAGCCCCCTCGGGAGTCAGCCACCCTCTGAGCTCCTGTCCCAGCCATCCCCGAGCTCCTGTCCCTGCTGTCCCCCCAGCTCCTGGTCCCCATCCCCGAGCTCCTGTCCCTGCCGCCCCACGCGAGAGCCCCACGGAGCTGTGGAGTGTGGGTTTGCCCCACAGGACAGCCCCCAGCGTCCTCCCCAGCACAGACACACGGACACGCCGCGGGTGAGCTGAGGAAGGGTTTATTTTGTTTTATTTGGTGGTCAGGGGTTCCCAGCGGGCAGCTCCCCGTGCCCAGGGGCTGGCCGTGGGCTGGGGCTCCTGCTCCTCCCGGGGTGCTCAGTGGTAATTGCGAGCCAGAGCGTGAGCCACGACACCCACGAGCTTCTGCCAGGCGAACTGGCACGCAGGGGTGAAATCCTTGCCGAAGTGGGAGGCCAGGACGATGATGAGGATGTCTCCAAGGAGCTGGAGGAGAAAGGAGGACAGGCGGGGTCAGTGCTGCTGGGAGCTGCTGGTCAGTCAGAGCTGAGCGGGGAGCTTGGGACATCCCACTGCCCCCAAGTGTCACTGGAGCCCCTCCGCCTGTGTCCTGCTGCGCCTTTGGCTTCAAACAGCTTCTCCTTTTCATCTCCCTGGCTCTTCTGCTGTAGATTTTCCCCCTCCCCAGACCCTCTCCTTCCTGTTCACCCCACAGGTTTCCTTCCCTGATTTCTCCCTGAGGAGGACTTGCCCTGCTGAAAGGATCTCACACACTGCACGCTCCTTTTCCTCCTCAGCCCACGGTCCATGAGTGGGCATGGCTCACTCCCTGTTCCTGAGGCAACAGAATCCTCAGCCTTTCCACAGAAAGCTCTGGGTTTTGGGAAAACAGTATTTTTTTCATTCTTAAAAGTACAACAAAATAAAATAAAACAAAACCAGAAAGAAAGAACCTTCAACTATTTCCCCATTTTTGGAATGCTAAAGCATTTGGATTTGGCCTCAGACCTGCCCTGAAAAACACAATTTTTTTCGTTTTGTCTTTAGACAAAATGAAGAGAATGATCCATTTTTAATTAAAAGTGTTGGAGAAGGGAGGAGTGTCCCACGCTCAGTGCTGGGCAAGGCAGGACCTTGCTCCTTGGTTCTGCTTATGTTGCGGGAGCTTGGATTTCCTGAAATGCTCTGCTGAGCTTCCCTCTGCTCTGACTCCTCCAGCCCAAGCTGCACCTTCCCCTGGGGTCGTTCCCCAACCAAATCTCCTTCAGGTAACCAACTCTTATACCTTCCCCTCCCTGGTGCTGTCCTGGCACCAAAAATTGGACTTTTAAGGGAGAAAGTCAGAGACACTGTTGCAAAGACCCTTGTACAAACCATCACCTCTCTGGGGTATTACACTGGGATTCTTCCCCCACCAGCCCAAGAAAATGCCCCTGGACAGAGCAACAGCAAAGTCTGGCTCTCCCCACAGAGCCCAGGGAAGGGTTGGGACTGCAGACACAGCTCACCCTGAAGTTCTCGGGGTCCACGTGCAGTTTCTCACAGTGCAGCTCGGACAGCTTGGAGTAGGTGCCCTTGATGTTGTCCAAGTTCTTGACGGCTTCCCCAAAGGAGGTGAGCACCTTCTTGCCATGGGCACGCACCATGGGGTTGCCACGGATGGCCGTGGGGCTGGACAGGTTCCCGAAGTTGGAGAAGAACCTCTGGGTCCAGGGGTAGACAATCAGCAGCCTGGGGAGAGACAGAACAGGAACAAGGCCACGTTATGGCTCCCGTAACCGGAGTGGTTCCCCTGTGGGCAGTTCCCAGCCGGGCAGTTCCCGGAGCTGGAGAAGAACCTCTGGGTCCAGGGGTAGACGATGAGCAGCCTGGGGATGATGGAGGGCACAAGCAGGCACAGGTGTTAGTGCTCCCGACCGCGGCTGCCCCGTTCCCCTGCGGGCACAGCCAGGCAGTTCCCAGAGCTGGGCCTACCTGGCCAGGGCCTCGGCGCCGCATTCCTCCACGCTGACCTTGCCCCAGACGCTGGCGATGAGCTGCTTCTCCTCGGCTGACCAGTGCACCATGGTGGCTGGGCTGGGCTGCAGGAGGACACAGACCCCGTGGCTGAGCCCAGACCCCGCCGGGGCTTTTATCCCCTGCCCGCAGCCCCTCCCCGGCCCCTGCGGCAGGGCCACGGCCGGGCCGGGCGGGGGTCCCCACGGGGAGCAGGGCGGGTGGCCAGGGCGTGGCACTGAGAAGGGGCCTCTGGTTATCCTGAGCCCCAGAGCTTTGTCCCTTCCCCTCTGGTTATCCTGAGCTCCAGAGCTTTGTCCCTTCCCCTCCGGTTATCCTGAGCTCCAGAGCTTTGTCCCTTCCCCTCTGGTTATCCTGAGCTCCAGAGCTCTGTCCCTTCCCCTGTGTGAGGGCAGCGCTCTCCCCTCCAGCTGGGCCCCGCACGGTGCAGGGAGCCCCAGCAATGGTCACCACTGACCGTGGGCAGCGCTCAGGGCTGTGGCCGTGGGCCTGTGAGCCTCGTTCCTCAGCTCTTTGAACGCTGGGCTCTGCCCAGCATCAGTGAGGTGATGAATGTTCGGGCCAGAATAGAGCCTGGGGCAGAGGCACACGGAGGCCTAACCTCTAACACCTCTAACACCCTAACCCTGCCCTGCCTCAGGGCTCAGGTGTCCTTGCACCACCAGGAGCTGTGCTGGAGTGGCTCACAGGATGCTCAGGCTCTGCAGCCAAAATCTGCATTAACCCCATTACTCTCCTTTCATAACAGAACTTGACCTCTCTCTGATTTATCTGTGCCTTTCGGAACAGGAAGAATCATAGCTGGACTTTGGAGTCCAACTTTTGAGCTGGACTTCAGTTATCGTGGTTGGTCCTTTCCAAGTCAAGACAGTTTAAGACAGAATCCCAGAATGGTTTGGGCTGGAAGGACCCTGAAGCTCACCTGTGCTGTGTGAGGCCCCCCCAGATGCTGTCCCCTCAGACACGGCAGGGCCAGCCCGAGGTAGTGCTGTGGGCAGGGAGCCAGGGCCAAACAGCATCAGCCTGTTCCTGCCCTCAGCCACATCCCTAAAGAGTGGTGAAACGGGCTGGGAACATAAGGTTTGCTGCTGCAGGTTCTGCTGTGGGCTCTAAAAACAACAAAAGCTCAGCTCAGGGGTGTCCAGACTGCGGGGGAGCCCAGGGCCTGCCCGTTCTGGACGTGCCAAGTTCCTCATTGCCCTGCCAGGCCAGGCTCTCCTGGAGGGGATGTTTGGATTCCCCTGACACACCCTGGAGCACACCAGGGGTGAAGCACCCTGACCAGGAGCAGTGCCCTGGGGAGGTTTCCTCTTTTGTTTTCTGCATAAACCCCCAAGAAATGCCATTCTTGCTGAGATCAGCACAGGGGTTTTGATCCCGATCCCAAGGTGCTGGGGCCAATGCACTGTTTTCCTGTTGTTTTCCAGAGGGTTTGGACTGGGCTAAGGCAGAGCTGCTGGGTCCTGTCATGCTGGGGACAGGTGGGAGGGTGACCAGGCTGCAGCAGAGCTGCAGGGCTAACCCAGCTCCTCTCAGACATTGGCACTTCCTCCAGGGACCATCTCCTGCTGAGTGTCTTCCACACTGAAAATATGGCAGGAAAAGCAATTAAAAGAAAGAAAATAGCAAGGGAGGTCTCCAGTCTGACAATACCTTTTTCCCACTCTAGTTGTAGACTATTTTTTTAGAAGAAAAGAATGAATAATATTCATTAGATTTCCTTATATTTGCCTTTTCTCCAGAAAATCCAGTCCCCACAGGTGGGAGCTGGACTATGATGACGAATCAAGTTGAGCTCAGCCTGGCACAGGGAGGAAGAGGGAATATGCAGGGAAAAGGCTGCCACCAGTGCCCACCCTCCTGCACCCCCTTATCAGCCCCACCAGGACCTGGGTGCTGCCAGTGCTGCACTGGGCACCACCCGAGGGGTGCTGGCACCCACAGGGACCTTCTGACATGATGGAATGGGAGCAGGAAAAGCAGCATGGGGAGAGGACATCCCACAGGATGTGTGTGCTGGGGGCACCGGAGCAGGGTGTCACCCCCAGCTGGGAATGGAGATGGGAATGAAGCCCCAAGGCAGCACCAGTGAGGGCTCTTCCCACCCTGCCTCACCCTGTTCCCGCCCTGCCATGTCTCACCAGGTGCAGGGAATGCCAGAACCTTGGAGGTCTCCTCAGGTTGTGGGATCGTGGACTGATAGAATGGTTTGGGTTGGAGTGACCTCAAAGCCCACCCAGTGCCACCCCTGCCATGGCAGGGACACCTCCCACTGTGCCAGGCTGCTCCAAGCCCCAATGTCCAACCTGGCCTTGGGCACTGCCAGGGATCCAGGGGCAGCCACAGCTGCTCTGGGCACCCTGTGCCAGGGCCTGCCCTCCCTGCCAGGGAACAATTCCCACTTCCCAAGATCCCATCCAGCCCTGCCCTCTGCCACTGGGAAGCCATTCCCTGCCTCCTGTACCTCCAGCCCTTGGCCCCAGTCCCTATCCAGCTCTGTTGTCCTTCCTTCCTTGCTTGCAGGAAGAGACCTGCTTATTCAAACAGTTCACTTATGTCTGCCTGAAGTCCACAAACAATCATGTTTGTAGGAAACTGTTAATATCTGTCACAAAGCCTATGAAAAGTCATGTAGAATTTGGGGATTTGGTGACTCTGCGCCTGCCCAGTCTCCCTGCAAGGGAGAAAGACCCTTCGGGACTTGTTGCGAATCATCATCTCTCCTTCTCAGTGTGTACCTTGATACCAGGAACAAAATGCCTCTTTCTTTGGGTGACGTGACTGAGAAAGGGCATTTATGGGTCACAGGCAGCTTCTAACACCTTCTGTGGGTCAGGGGCAGAGAGCAGAGCGCCCAGAGATGTCGGTGAGGCAGAGACAGAGCACCAGGTGTTCTGTTCTGGCAGAACTGGGTGTCAGAGCTCCTGGGACAAGCAGCTTTGCCCAGCTTTTTCCCTTAGAAATGAGCACATCCTTTCAGCCAAGCACAGCTCTTGCTGCGTCATGCTCTGTTCAGATGTGCTTCCCATGCCAAGAACAAACCCTACCCGAAGGAGTCCTGCTCTGCAGACACCTAAACCCACCCAAAACTCGCATCCAGGAAATTAAGTCGCTGCTCTTGGCAGGATCAGGCCCCCCTCCCAAACTGCAGAGTGGGCGGCGCAGGGTGGGAGGGATGTGAATAAACAAAGCCTGGACAGGCCTTGATAGCAAAATGTTTATCTAAAACCTGCCCCCACCCAGCTGGCTGCTGGGCCTGCGTGACTCAGCTGATTTCGGGTAGGTGTTATGCCAGGGATGAGCCAGGGTAGATTAAAGTCTTCAATTTGTTTATCCTCCCCCCAGAAAAATATGAAACCTCTCAATTTCCCTTGTCTAGGAGAGATATGCAGGTTTTACAGTAAAATTCTGAGTAGCTCCTCCTGCAAAGTCCCCGGTGTGTGACCCTGGGGGTGGCAGGACTTTATCAACCCGACACCCAGAAAGCACAATTTCCACAGGCAAATCCCACACAAACCACCAAAACCATCCAGAACAAAGGCAGGGGGTATTTTCTGAGACCCTGCTCAAGCTGACAGCCCAGCCCAGCTGTCCCCCCAAGCCCTCAGGGACACACGGACGCAGTGGACGCTTCACAGGATGAGCTTTATTTGGCTGTTAGAAGCTGTTGGCTCTGGCACGGCAGCGGGTGCAGCACACCGAGGGCGCTGCCGGGGCATTCCTGCGGCTCTTTAGTGGTACTTGCGGGCCAGGGCGTGGGCAACCACACGCACCAGCTTCTGCCAGGCAGCCTGGCACTCGGGAGAGAAATCCTTGCCGAAGTGGGCAGCCAGGACGATGATCAGGATGTCACCCAGGAGCTGTGGGGACAAGAGCACCCCCAGGTTAGCAATGCCCTGTACATCCCCACACAAGCACTCACATCACACCCAGGGAAGCCTCCAGGAAATATGTAGTCTTAAAAACCTCCCCCAAGTCCTTTGTAAGATGCGCCTTAAATTTGATCTCCACTTTTACTCTAAAGGTTCGGGTTCTGCTGCCATACGGGAAGAGTAAGAAAAAATTCTCCACAATTTTTTGGATTAAATTTTTCTTGTCCCTTCTGGCTTTGTTTTGGGGTTTCTCCCAAGCAGAAGACCCAGCCGAGCTCCCAGCACAGCAGGAGCCCGCGCTTGGCCCCAGAGCACCCTGGCACAAACAACGAGCTCATGCTGACACAGGGGCATCTCTGCCAGCCCCAGCCTGGGAACAAATGTCGGGGTTAATTCCCCACTGCTACTGATACTCTTTTGCTGATACTCTCAGCCAAAGTTTCCTTTCTGTCGATCCTCTTTTGCTTTTGGCATCCGGCTGCCATCTCCTGCTCCTCACTCATCTCTCTGTTCTCCTCTATGCCAAGCTTTGCTCTTGCTCCTTCTCTTCCCCCTTGGCTCAAACCTCCTCATGCTCAACACCTGCTCTCGCTTTGCTCTCCCCTCCACTCCCGCAGTGAAGCCACATCCTGCCCTTCCTGTCACCCTCTGCCCTCCCTCGCCCCGTCCCCACAGGCCCTGTCACCTCTCACCAGGCTGCACCAGCTCCCTTCCCTCTCCGTCCCTCTGCGTCTCCCCCTCATGCTAACCACCAAGCCCTCTTCCTCCCGCCCTGTCCTGTCGGGATCCCTCTCCCGGTGGGGATCAGGGTTAGGGGAGGCACTGCAGTGGGGAGGGCAGGTCAGGGGCACAGCTCACCCTGAAGTTCTCGGGATCCACGTGCAGCTTGTCGCAGTGCAGCTCAGACAGCTGGGAAAAGGTGTTCTTGATGCTGTCCAGGTTCTTGACGGCTTCACCGAAGGAGGTGAGCACCTTCTTGCCATGGGCCTGCACCTTGGGGTTGCCAAGGACGGCAGTGGCGCTGGACAGGTTCCCGAAGGAGGCGAAGAACCTCTGGGTCCAGGGGTAGACGATCAGCAGCCTGGGGAGGGACGCAGACAGACACAGTCACACCAAGGCTCCCGCGAGCGGAGCGGTTCCCCTCTCCAGGTGCAGCCGAGCAGATTCCCGGGAGCTGGACCTACCTGCCCAGGGCCTCGCCGCCGCACTCGGCGACGTTGACCTTCCCCCAGAGGCCGGTGATGAGAGCCTTCTCCTCAGCTGTCCACTGCACCATGGTGTTGGCAGGAGGCTTGCGTGTGGCGGGTACGGAGGAAGTCTGGGCTCTTGCTCCCGAAGGATCGCACGCTGGGGAGCTGCTCTCCCCTCCTGGCTTTTATGCACTGCGCTGGGCCCCTCCTCTCCCCGGGGCACCCCTCCATTGGCTGGGCCCCCGGGGGGGCCCCCGCAGCCCTGGCACCCCAGGGGAGGGGACCCAACATCAGGGTGGGGCCCCAGGGCAAGGTGCCCAGATCCAGCGCCGGCCTTGGCTGGCCACCAGCCCTCCCCCGTCCCTGATTTCCAGCCCTGCTGAAGGGTGGCATTATCTCCACGCAAAGACCCAGCACGGCTCCCTGCAGGCTCCACAGCAGCTCCCCAGGGAAGGGACCAGGCCCTGAGGCAGCAGACTTGGACTTGGGGCTCTCAGATTCTCCCTCTGAATGCACCAGCTTCTCCTTCTCCTCTTCTTGCAGGACCTGTCAGGCTTTGGGTTCTCCCTTTTCTTTCCCATCAGCTCTTTAAGAGTTTGGTAACTTCGGGACAACACTGCTAAATCCACAGCAAAGCCTTGCAGCCAGGAGGGAACTCCTGTCTCAAAGAACCTCTTGGCAAAGGTCAGGCAAGGCTGGAAGGGAGATGTTATAACCCAGGGCAAACCAACTGCCTGCAGGGTGTTGGCTCACAGGGCATGAGGAGAGGTGGGAAGATTAGGCATACTGGGATCCCACAGAATGCCAGGATCCCTGAGGCTGGCAAAGCCCTCCCAGCCCAGCCAGGCCAAGCTGTGCCCCATGCCCACCTTGTCCCCAGCCCAGAGCACTGAGTGCCACCTCCAGGCCTTCCTGGCACCCCTCCAGGGATGGGCACTGCAAACCTCCCTGGGCAGCTCTTGCCAAGGCCTGAGCTCCCTTTCCAGGAAGAAAAAACATCTGCAGAGCTGTGCAACCTGAGACAGTGCCTGACCCAGGGATTCAGCAGCCAGGGGGTCAGTGGTGCTCCTGAGAGGTGGGAGAGGCAGCTAGGTGTCCTGGGGCTGCTCTTCTGCTCCTTCCTGTGCCCAGCTGAAGGTGGTGAGGTGGGATGCAGGGGACAGGCATGGAGCTCATGGGCACGGGAATGCCCTGGTGGGGTCTGAGTGACCTTGGAGAAAAGCGTTTGTGTTTGTTCCTGCTCCCTGCAGGAGGGGGCTTGGCCAAAGGACCCTGGGCCAGGCCTGGGGGTGACACTGTTCCCCTGCCCTCTGCAATCAACACTGTGGTGTTTCATGGAATCACAGAATCCCAGACTGGTCTGGGCTGGAAGGCCCTTAAAACTCATCCAATCCCATCCCCTGCCATGGGCAGGGACACCTCCCACTAGAGCAGGTTTTCTCCAGGTGCCATCCAACCTAGTCTTGATGACTGTGTCTGTTACATTCTGCCTTTGCTAATCTAAGAATGGCAGCAACTTTAAAAAACATCCCCCAAACCAACAAAACCCCACATGCAAGAAGTTACAAGCAATGGCCCTAATCTCCCTGTCACCTCTCCCACTGCACATTTGTGTACAGTTCTACTCCACTCACTCCATGAAGGTCTTAAAACATTAAACCAAACATGTTACCTGATGTCTCCAAAAAGTGCTAGACTGTTTCTGTTTGTTTTTTGTGGTGTTTATTTGGGTTTTGTCCTGAACATTCCCCTGGGCTCTCCATCTTAGACAAGTTTCACCTGCAGGAAGGAGATCGTGGCTCATGCCTTCCCAGGTTTGTGAGCATTTGCTTCTCCAGCCCCCCCTGTCCCCTCTCCCCATCCCCATAAAGAATCAGACATCTCCTCGTGGCTGGAGCAGTTGGTGTTTATTTGGTGATTAGAGCCCAGCAGGACCCGAGGAGGATTCCCGGGGGCGTCTCCAGGCAGGAGAGGTCCCAGGAGGCTCAGTGGTACTCGTGGGCCAGCGCGTGGGCCACCACACGGACCAGCTTCTGCCAGGCGGCCTGGCAGGCAGGGGAGAACTCCTTGCCATAGTTGGCGGCCAGGACGATGATGAGGACGTCACCCAGGAGCTGGCAGCGGAGGGAGAAGAAGCCGTCAGCGGGTGCTGCCCTCGCCTCCCTCCCCAGCAGGAGCTCACAGCAAGCACAGAGCGGATTTATCTCGGCACAGCTTGTCTGGCACGCACCAGGATGCCTGGCTGTGCTGGATCCTCCCCCCAGCACCCTCCTTTGCCTGATGTGCAGTGTCCTCCCTCAGCTTCTACTGAGGGAGAAACCTTCCTTTTCCCTTCCTTGCCCCTTCCTTTTCCATCTCTCGCCACCCTGGCTGTCCCTGTGCTCAGAACCCTCCTGCCAAAGTGGTTGTGCTTATTTTCCCTTCTTGTTTGCCTACTCCATCACAGCCAAGCTCTTCCCTCTGAAGCCCATCTCAGTTCCTTCCCTTCTGGCTGCTCCAAGATGTTTCTTCCGACCAGGACACATTTGTCTCTGCATTTCTCCCCATCCACCTCGCCTGCCTGGCTCCCTCCTCTCACAGATCCCAGCCCCATAACTCCTTCTGTTCCCCCCAAATACGACTCTCCTTTCCCCTCCACTGCCCCTACCCTCCACAGGCTCTCAGTCTCAGGCAGCCCCAGGGTTTCTCTCGAGGTCTCACTGACTGTCAGACCCCTCAGAGACCCTGAAGCACCTCCAGAGCCTGGGAGCCTCTGCCCAGCCGAGGCTGGAGCCCGAGCATGGCTCACCCTGAAGTTCTCGGGATCCACGTGCAGCTTGTCGCAGTGGAGTTTGCTCAGCTGAGCAAAACATTTCTTGATGCTGTCCAGGTTTTTGACGGCTTCCGTAAAGGAGGTGAGCACCTTCTTGCCATGGGCACGCACCATGGGGTTGCCAAGAACGGCAGTGGAGCTGGACAGGTTGCCGAAGGAGGCGAAGAACCTCTGGGTCCAGGGGTAGACGATCAGCAGCCTGGGGAGGGACGCAGACAGACACAGTCACACCAAGGCTCCCGTGAGCGGAGCGGTTCCCCTCTCCAGGTGCAGCCGAGCAGATTCCCGGGAGCTGGACCTACCTGCCCAGGGCCTCGCCGCCGCACTGGGCGACATTGACCTTGCTCCAGAGGCCGGTGATGAGAGCCTTCTCCTCAGCTGTCCAGTTCACCATGGTGTCAGCACAGGCCTTCCCGGGGCTTCCCTTAGCAAAGCCGAGGACGTGACTCCAGAGGCTGCCCCAGGGATTTTTATACCCAGCTTGGCCTAATCTCAGTTCACTGAGCCCCTGCTCGGGGCTGGGGAGGCAGCGGGGCTGCACAGGGGAAGATAGTGGTTTTGGATGCTGTCCAAGGGGGAAAGAGGCCCTTTCCCCCTCTGTCTTTGAATGGAGAAGCATCACCTCACAGCCATGCTCAGCCCCAGCACAGGGGGAGCTGCTGGCACGGCCCCAGCCCGGCTCTGGGATTCCAGGGTGGCACAGGCCGTGTGTCCCTGCTGGGCAACATCATCCTGTCCTGCCAAGTGAATCCTCCAAAGTGCTTTGCACATGGAATCATGGAATCCCAGACTCTCTGGGTTGGGAAGCACCCTAAAGCCCATCCAGGGACACCTTCCACTGTCCCAGGCTGCTCCAACCCCACCTTGGACACTTGCAGGGCAGCCAGAGCTTCCCTGGGCATCCAGAGAGCCTCTCCAGCAGTTGCATTTGTGCCACGGGGCACTTACCAGCTGACATAAGCTGAAAACATGAGTGTAAACTCCCTGAGAAAGAATTCCAAGTGCCTCTACATTTGAAGATTAGTGAACCATGGAAACATTTTAAGGGAGTCTGCTGCATTAGGCTGGCCCAGAGGCTGTTTGCACCAGTGGGCACTGGTCCACAACCCTGTCAGTGACACGAGCTCCCAGTGAGGCAGATACAGCCCCCAGGTGCCTGCGAGGACAGCAGAGTGAGCCTGACCAGGACAGCACCAGCTCTGAGCAGTCCTGGACCCTGTGAGTCCTGGCAAAAACCAAAGGCAGCACAGCCCAGACAGTCCTGGCCTGGGGCTCAGCCTGCTGCTCTCCAGGGCATCCCTACACCTCATCCATTTTTATAAGAAAGAGCTAATTTTAAGTATGTTTTAAATTCCCATGCTTTGTGCCTTGGAGGCAGCAGCCTGGCTGGGAGGTTTTGGGAGCTCCCAGCACAGGGATTGCCTGCCAAGGAAGCTCTCTGGGGGCACAGGCTGGGAGGGGAAATGTTCATCACAATGTGCTGAGCTGGGGCGATTTCTGTAGCTCTTTTTGAGTCTGCAGTCAAAGGGAGATCTCCTTTCCCCAGTGCACCCCCAGCAACACCTGACAGCTCATTCCCAGCTGGTCCCCAGGCAGGAAACCAGGCCCTGCTGTCAGCCTGGGATGGGTGTCACTGTACTCAGGACCCTTCCCTCCAGTATCCTTCCAGTCAGCTGTTCCCTTTGGTGTGGGTGGAAGATCTCTGAACTCATGAATCATAGGATCATGGAATGGTTTGGGTTGGAAGGGATCTTCAAGCTCATCTCATTCCACTCCCCTGCCATAGGCAGGAAGCCTTCTACTAGACCAGGTTGCTCAAGTCTTGGCCACACACTTGCCCCCTTCCCTGGACAAGACCCTTCCCTTTTGGAGACAAACCATCCCAAGGAGGGCCAAAGGCAGCTCCAGTGAGAGCCTTTCTGCCCCAAGCAGAGTTTCTTGGTCCCTGATTGCAGCAGTGTCCTCGCCAAGCTTTACAGAGCCCTTATCAGCAGCAGTGGCATCTGTGCCCAGGCTCTGCTCTGGAGCCAGGCCAGCCTCAGCTCTCCTCCAGAATGTGCAGGGCCTTGTGTCCTAAGCCAGCAGGTCTTGAGGGCGTCTTTGTTCCTATTTTAAAATCCCAGAAGGTTTGGGTTGGGAAGGACCTCAAAGCCCACCCAGTGCCACCCCTGCCATGGCAGGGACACCTCCCACTGTGCCAGGCTGCTCCAAGCCCCAATGTCCAACCTGGCCTTGGGCACTGCCAGGGATCCAGGGGCATCCTGCATCCAGGGCTCTCCTCTGCTCTCCTGACGTGTTTTTGGGTCAGGGGGACTGGTGATAGGTGTAGCTTTGCTCTCTCCCAGCAGAGAGGGACGCCTGTCGCTGGCACAGTGGCACACACTGCTCTGTGACATGAGCACCATGCCCTGGGCACTGTCCCTGCTCCAGGACAGCAGGACATGCAGGTGCTGGCCAGAGAGCAGGACGTGCTGCACATCCCCACTGCAACGTGTCTGTAGGAGAGGAGCCACACAAGTGTTGGGTGATGGTTTCTCTTTCAGCTTCTCATTTTTATTCTTTGTATTTGGGATGAAATACAGGAGACGTGGGGGTTTTTTGTTTGGACTCAGTTGTTTATTGGCTCTTTATGTTACAGACTTAGGAGCTATGAGTTCTGCTAACAAGGTAAAACAAGGCTAACACTGCTGGTTCTCTGGCTTTGTAGAGCTTTTTCAAGGACCTTTGGTCCAACAATGATTTGCTACTTAGATTATTTTTATTTCTAACTTAGAATATTAAGTTTAGCAGTGTTGATTTTTTTGTCTAAGTATAAGATAATACTTAAACTCATGAAGAAGAAGGAAGGAGAAAGTGAAAAAGAAGTATCTATCTACTGCTCTAAAATCTCTATCTTGGTACATATATATTACTGTATTCTAAAACTTTAAATCCTAAATTTTTCACCCTGTGACACCACACTTTTTATTCCAACTACACACGTGTGATTTTAAAAACATCACTCAATTCTGGAAGCCTATCCCAAGGCCTCAGATCAAATGTAGTGTTTTCTTGTGGAACAGTGCTTTCCAGCACAGAGAATTTAAAATTCTCAGCTTCCAGGGTTCCAACAAGAAGGATCAGGATATGGACACTGAGGTGAGGAGTCCCTGCTGAGGTGCCCTCATCCCTCCTCCTCCCCTGCTCTGGGGACCTTACACATTTCAAACTGATCAAAACTGATCAGGATGCACCAGTTTTCATCACTGATGTGGAAAACACTTTTGATCAACTTTGTAAAAATACATCAGCAGCAAACTATGGAGGGGTAAATTTCTGCCTAATCAGTGAATCTCTATGAATTTATATCCTTGCAAACATCCCAGGAGGAGAGGCCCAGGGCCCACAGGCAGACACAGAGACACAGAACACAAAGAATTCCAGAAAATGTGTTTTTTATTGCCTGTTACAGACACAGCTGCCTCCCGAGGCTTTAGTGGTACTTGTGGGCCAGGGCATGGGCCACCACCCCGACCAGCTTCTGCCACGTGGCCTGGCAGGCAGGGGTGAAGTCCTTGGTGAAGTGCGTGGCCAGGACGATGATCAGGATGTCACCCAGGAGCTGGAGAGGAGGAGGCAGGAGGGAAATCAGGTCAGTGGGGTGCTGGGCACCCCTTCGCCCTGCACAGCACCCCGGGACCAGGGAACCCCAGCTCCCAGTGGGTCCTGGGGCTGCGGCCCGGGCAAGGTCTGTGAGCTGAGTCCTCATGCAGGACAAGAGCCCTGTGCTGGCCCTGGGCATGAGTATCCACGTGCTCCATCTCTGCTTCCTCTCACGTTTTCCAGCCTCTGGACATTTTTCTGCCTTTTCTTTTTCTGCTGTGAAACCCCACACCTACTTCAGCTGAGGGTCAGTGCAAGGTCCACCTGCTACATCCCCAAAGCCAGGCTTAAACAGATGCTGAAGCAGAGGCCAACATCCTGCTCCTGCACAAGCCTCCAGACTTTTAGAGAATTCCCCTGTGTTTGTCACCAAATTTGTCCGTGCAGCCCAGAGCCTAGTATTACCCTGCATCATTAAATTCCCAACCCCCCTCCTCCCCCTGCTCCCATTCCAGCCAGCCATGTCCTGTATGGTAACTAAAATACAAGTTATTTGTGCCTGCTTGAAATCCCCCAGGCACTGAGACGCTCTGAGGAAGGAGGGACAGAGGGTCAAGCTCTAAGGACAACTCACCCTGAAGTTCTCGGGGTCCACGTGCAGTTTCTCACAGTGCAGCTCGGACAGCTTGGAGTAGGTGCCCTTGAGGTTATCCAGGTTCTTGATGGCATCCCCGAAGGAGGTGAGCACCTTCTTGCCATGGGCACGCACCTTGGGGTTGCCGATGATGGCCGTGGGGCTGGACAGGTTCCCGAAGTCAGAGAAGAACCTCTGGGTCCAGGGGTAGACGATGAGCAGCCTGGGGAGAGACAGAACAGGAACACAGCCACGTTATGGCTCCCGTGAGCAGAGCGGTTCCCCTGCGGGCACAGCCGGGCACTTCCCGGAGCTGGGCCTACCTGGCCAGGGCCTCGGCGCCGCATTCCTCCACGCTGACCTTGCCCCAGACGCTGGCGATGAGCTGCTTCTCCTCGGCTGACCAGTGCACCATGGTGGCTGGGTTGGGCTGCAGGAGGACACAGACCCCGTGGCTGAGCCCAGACCCCGCCGGGGCTTTTATCCCCTGCCCGCAGCCCCTCCCCGGCCCCTGCGGCAGGGCCACGGCCGGGCCGGGCGGGGGTCCCCACGGGGAGGGGATGTCCGAGCAGTGGTCACTCTGCACTGAGGTGTGGCTTTCGAGGAAAGCCCTGTGAGTCCCTTAACAGGCTGCCTCAGGACACAGGACCCTCTTATCTCCCTCTCCTTCGCCCCTGGCTGCCTGTTCGCCACAGGCACGGACATTCCACTCATCCCTGCATCAGGCACAGACCCCTCTGAGAGGTGCTTTGGAATCATGGAATTGTCTGGGTTGGAAAGGACTTTAAAGCTCATCTTGTTCCATCCCCTGCAATGGACAGGGAACCTTCCACTGTTCCAGGCTGCTCCAAGCCCCAGGGTCCAACCTGGCCTTGGGCACTGCCAGGGATGGTGTTAGTGAAGCAGAGGTCACCTCCTCAGCTCCAGGTTCCCTGGAATATCTGTGTGGGATGCCAAGGTGGGCTGCAGATGTGAACAGGCTGCTCTGCTCTTTCCCTGTATGCCGTATGAGGCCCTCAGTGGTCTCTCCCTGTGGGAATTCAAAGCCTTGCACAAGGCGAGCAGGACCCTGCCATGTCAGAGCCTGATCAACATCCATTTCCACCAGGGCGAGGTCTGGCTAGAGGCTTTTGTTGGACTCTGGCTGTTACCTGCACAGGTGTTTTCCTGGTTTCCAAGCCTCAGGTGAAGCTGTGCTCCCATGCTCAGGAAGGCAAAGCCAGGATGCATGAGGTGTCAGGCATCCAGACAAATCCATGGACATTGGAATTGTTCCAGGCCAGGCTGGACGGGGCTTGGAGCCACCAGGTCTAGGAGGTGTCCCTGCCCTCAGCAGGGAGCTGGAACTGGGTGATCTTCATGGTCTCTTCCAACCCAAACTGATGCCTTAAATGGCTCCCTGGAAACAGAGACCAGACAGGAATAAAGGAATAAAGGAATAAAGGAGGGATTGATTGGAAAGGCCTTCAGAGGTAACACTCTGGGCTCCAGAGGCTCCTGCCTCAGTGCATTCCAAAATGGACAATGCCAGCTCCCGAGTTCTTCCCACTTTGATATCAGCATCAATTGCCCAAGCAGAAGCCAGGCAAGGATGGAATTTGCCCAAGCTTGCCCCCCTGTCCCCAAGATGAAGGTTTGCAGTTGTTGGGCCCAGGAGGGTCTGGGTGTCCTTGGAGAGCGAGCTGGAGAGGCTTTGTTATGTGAATCATTCCATGATTCTTTGAATCTGTGACTGTGGATCTGTCTGTGGGCAGTTTAGGAAGTCTCATCCAGACCTCTGAGATATTACAGTTACAGATGGATACTGGTCCATTGATCTGAGAAGGCTGGAGAGGGACTTTTTAAATGGGAAGGCAGAAACAGGACAAGGGGAATGGCTTCCCAGTGCCAGAGGGCAGGGCTGGATGGGATCTTGGGAAGTGGGAATTGTTCCCTGGGAGGGAGGGCAGGCCCTGGCACAGGGTGCCCAGAGCAGCTGTGGCTGCCCCTGGATCCCTGGCAGTGCCCAAGGCCAGGTTGGACATTGGGGCTTGGAGCAGCCTGGCACAGTGGGAGGTGTCCCTGCCAGGGCAGGGGTGGCACTGGATGAGGTTTAAGGTCCCTCCCAAGCCGAACCACTCTGGGATTCTGTGATCTCACTGCAGACACAGTGGCACAATCCCATCCCTGTGATCCTGCTGGGGCATTCACATCTGTAGTCACATTTTAGCTCCTCACCACAGGGAGAACACTGTGATGAGACATTAGTAATTTTTTCCATTTCTGGGTGTGGGAGAGGCCCAGGCCTGCTCAGCAGCCCCAGGCAGGCTCTGATAGCCCAGGCAGTGGGGCTGTGGGGAGCAGATAAAGGTATCGTCAGGTGCCCAGGAGGAGCTGAGCTCCTCACCTACAGAGCAGAGACACGACACACCCTGGCTTCTAAAGAGATCTGAAGACTGCAGAAGCTGTCAAAATTCATCAAACAGAGGTCCAAAGAGTGGAATGGAATACGTGGAGCCCTAAATTCCCAGGCAGACATTGCCATCACGTGAGGCAGGCAGTGCTGGCTGACAGCTGCTCGCCCAGCTGGGGATGACAATGAATGGCCTCGGTGGCCTCTGCATTTATTACTTCTCTGCAGCCTGAATTCCCTGGCACTGAAATTAAAACCCAGGCTGCATCTGGGGCTGTTCCTCTGGGGCTGCCTCATCTCTGACAGGAGATTCATTTTCAGCTCTGCAAGGCTGAACTTTAAAAGGGAAAAGATAATGATGCTTTTCTGCTGCATCTGAACCAGCAGCAGGGCAAAGCTCAGGGAGGGGCAGCAGGAGGGTGAGCCTGGGACAGGCAGGACAACATCAAACACAGGGGCTGGAGGAGAGCACTAACTACAGCATTAATATTATTTTTAAAACGTGGTTAATAAGTGCTGGGTTTCTGGAGTCTGTGGAAAACAGGCAGGGATGTGGCTTGTGGTGAGAAACCTGCAGGCCTGGCCCCACACTATGACCCATCAGGGTCTGGTTTTACTGGTGTGGGATGACTTTTCATGGGTTGGGTAATGATGGCCATAAAGAGCTGAGGGGGGAAGGAGGAAGGCAGAGGAAACAGGAGGAAGAGAGGCTGAAGTCATTTTCATTAATACAGGCCCATTCCATGCTGTATTGATCCCTTTAATGGTTGGTTTCATCCCCACAGCGCCTCTTTAACCTCTAAATCCCTTCAGATGGGCACAGTAGAAAAGGAATAACAGCAGGTGAATCAGCCACTTAATCGGATTAGGGTCTTGTGGCCTCTGCATGGGGAGAGTCTCTTATGGCATTGGCCTTTTGCAGCCACTCTGGGCTGTGAGTTTATGTGTCAGCTCCAGCCCATCCTGCCCCACAGCTCCCCACTGGCACATTTGGCTGTGGCCAGGCTGGGATGGTGCCTTGGATTAGCCTGGAGCCCAGAGCTAATTCCTCATCACCCCACTGCTGCTGCAGATCCCAGTCAGGGGTGGTTCAGAATGGTGCTTGGGACAGCAGGGATGTCAGGAACCCCTGGGAAAACTGGAGAGGGACTGGGGCCAAGGGCTGGAGGGACAGGAGGCAGGGAATGGCTTCCCAGTGGCAGAGGGCAGGGCTGGATGGGATCTTGGGAAGTGGGAATTGTTCCCTGGGAGGGAGGGCAGGCCCTGGCACAGGGTGCCCAGAGCAGCTGTGGCTGCCCCTGGATCCCTGGCAGTGCCCAAGGCCAGGTTGGACATTGGGGCTTGGAGCAGCCTGGCACAGTGGGAGGTGTCCCTGCCATGGCAGGAGTGGCACTGGGTGGGCTTTGAGGACCCTCCCAACCCCAAATCATGCTGGGACTCTAGGTTGCCCCAAATTCAGGAGCAGAGCAAAGCCAGAATCTCCCAGACTTTAGGAAAAGGGGCAGAGCAGCTGCTCTAAACCCACTCAGGATGTGGCCAGTGATGAATCCAGGGAAATGCAGCAACAAGTGTGTCTGAGTCACCACAATTTGTACAACTTTCCCTGGCTGGGACTGGTTGATGCTTGAACATGGAAGAAAAGAATTTCTGGAAATGCAGTTCTTTTCCTTAGAAGGGACAGGGATACTGGGAGACACCACAGACAGCAGAGGTGTGGGGGCTCCACAGTGGAGATTCCAGGCAGGTTGGAATTTTAGAGCAGGGAGCTGGATATCATCCCCACAAGGACAGCTGTCTCCTTCAGCCCCAGGCACTCTGCTCTCAGCACAAACACATTCCCATTTGCTCTAAGGGGACATGCAGGGAAGGTTAAATTGATTCCTCTCTGCCCCTAACAAAGTTCTCTCATTTCAGGATCCAGATTTAACCCTTGGTACCTTTTAGGTCTGACTCCAAGAGGTGTGGAGAACCCTTTGCTCTGACTGCTCCAGCCTGACCTTCATGCCATGTAATCACAGAAACATGGAATATTCTGAGCTGGAAAGGACACAATCCCAGGGTCCCTGAGGCTGGCAAAGCCCTCCCAGCCCAGCCAGGCCAAGCTGTGCCCCATGCCCACCTTGTGCCCAGCCCAGAGCACTGAGTGCCACCTCCAGGCCTTCCTGGGAGCCCTCCAGGGATGGGCACTGCAAACCTCCCTGGGCAGCTCTTGCCAAGGCCTGAGCTCCCTTTCCATGCACAAATTCCTCCTGAAAAAGGACCTAGAAGGACTATTGTGTCCAGCCTCTGGCCCTGCACAGCACCACCCCAAGAATCCCAACACGTGCCTCACTTCTCATACAAACATAGTTTGATTGGAACCTCTCAGTGTAGTGCTTTAATCTGATGGGGAATCTCCAGGGTCTGGAATGTGGGTCCCAGGTGACAGTGCCAGGGGTTGGGGGCTGGATGCAGCAGAAATGCACCAAAACCTCCTGGGCACAGCCTGAGACCTGCCCTGCCCCTGCAGCCCTGCCAAGGGTCCTGCCAGGATGTGCTCAGCCCTGAGCAGTGCCCTGTCCAGGGCCACAGCCTCTGGGGTCCAGAGCTGGGGGTGGGCAAGGGATGAGAGGCACAAGGTGAGGCATAAGGGCCAGGATGTCTGGGGGAAGCTAAATTTTAGTGAAACAGCTTCTGAGCTATCCCTCACCACAAGAACTCAGGCAAAACCATCCAGAAAGGGGCAAAAGCAGGATCTTTATTCCAGACAAGCTGCTGCAGGAGGTGCTTGCTTAGGGCAGAGGTTTTCCTCGATGGTTTGCTCTCACTGGGGCTCCATCTCCCCCCACAGGAGGGACTCAGGCTGTGGCTGGCACCAGACCCTCAGCCCTGGGCTGGAGGGGACACTGGAGGGGGACAGCTCGAGGGAGGGACACGGTCGGTGGGGGTAGGAGGGAGGGCAAGGGCAATGGGGCAGAGGTTTTCCAGCCGTGCCCAGCTCCAGAGCCCAGCCCAGTGCCCGCCGTGGTGCTGTCCCTGCGGGGCTGGGGCTGGTGTCACACCCCCAGCACACGCTGAGATATCTCCCCAGCTGGGACCCCCCGCCCTGGCCGGGCCCAGCTCCCCCCTATCAGCCCCCCCAGCCCCGAGCCCCTCCCGAGAGCCCCTGGCTGCAGCCCCAGATAAGGCTGGGCCAGTGGCACTGGGTGTTTGCTGTGCGGGCTGGGAATGGGGAGGGTCCCTGCAGGGGCTGGGATGGACACATGGACAAATCCCATCCACACATCAGTCACACCAGTGGGCAGCTCAGCTGTGGAATCGTGGAATGGTTTGGGTTGGGAGGGACCTCAAAGCCCACCCAGTGCCACCCCTGCCATGGCAGGGACACCTCCCACTGTGCCAGGCTGCTCCAAGCCCCAATGTCCAACCTGGCCTTGGGCACTGCCAGGGATCCAGGGGCAGCCACAGCTGCTCTGGGCACCCTGTGCCAGGGCCTGCCCTCCCTGCCAGGGAACAATTCCCACTTCCCAAGATCCCATCCAGCCCTGCCCTCTGCCACTGGGAAGCCATTCCCTGCCTCCTGTCCCCCCAGCCCTTGGCCCCAGTCCCTCTCCAGCTCTCCTGGAGCTCCTTTAGGCCCTGCAAGGGGCTCTGAGCTCTCCCTGGAGCCTTCTCCTCTCCTGTCCATGGGGCACATTGAGCTTTCCTCTCATGTTTTTCTCTCAGGGCAGGTGAGAGCTGTTCCAGGATGGGGGTTCAGGGTCTCCTCCATCCCTGCCTGGTGCCCAGGGCAGGATTCACACCAGGACAAAACAAGCACCAGCACCCGGAGCAGGAGGATGGCAGTGGCCTCTCCCCAGCGAGCCCTTCCCTGTGCCCCTGTAGCCATGGGGCTGCTCTGCCCCTGGGGTGGCTCTGAGGGAGCTCAGGGCTCCGTGGGCAGACAGGGCCAGGCTGTGCTGCAGGGAGAGCACCTGAGCCGTGCTCAGTTGTGCCTGTGCTGGCAGCAGGGAGGGGAGAGCTGGGAAGGGAGCAGGGAACCCTCACCCAGGTGAGCCCCAGACACCTGGGGGTGAGGAGAGCAAGGCTCCAGCATCCTCTCTCCCAGCCCCAGGTTAGCTCTGAGGGGCCTCAGCAGTCCTCCCAGCACCTCCCCTGCCCCAGACTGAGCTGGCCCTGCCTGTCGCTGCTTTGCAGGAGGTTCCTGTAAGCACAGGCCTCCACAGAAACCCCAGCCTTGCCTGGGAGCCATGAGAACTGTCCCAGACCTCACAGTCCTGGGGAGCTTCCTGACAAAGGTTTCCTGTGTGCAAGGATGGCTCCAGGGACACCAAGAGCTTTGCTGAGCTCAGGGAAGGACTTTGCTCCTCCTGCTCATGGCATGGGACCTGCTGGGTCAGAAACATGTTTTATGGGTCCTGTTCTGCCTTTACAGCCTTTACAGCTGTCAGGGGATGGAGCCAGATCTGTTCCTGTGTTGGGCCTGGTTTTGCGAGGGAAGACCTGACCTGACTCCGGACCTGACCCCAACCTGGCACCTGCCACTTATTCCAGCAGCAAAAGTGGCTCTGGAAATGGGGTGTAACCTGAGGCAATCCCTCTGCAGAGGCTGAGTGGCTGTTTGGGGGCTGCAGAGAAGCTCCCCCCTGCCCCAAGTGAGGCACTGAACCTTGGGGCAGCCCTTGGCAGAGCCTCTCCCACTGCCCAGGTAGAGACCATGGGGTTCATCCCAGCACCTCCGTGGTCCCAGGGCTTGTGGGTGAATCAGGGACTGGCCTGAAGTTCCTCACTCATCCTGCCCAGCTGTGCCCAGCACCGAGCACTGGGCAGAACCAGGGAGTCCCAAAGAGCAGCTTCTCGGCTGGACTGAGCTGGGATGGGGCCAGGGCATGTCCCACAGACCCTGCTACACCCCAGGCCAGGGCACACTTGGGTTTGGGGCTCCTCTTCACACACCCTGGCAGAAAGAGAGCTCTGAGACCAGGCTCAGGCTCAGGCTCAGGCTCAGGACCAGGCTCAGGCTCAGACTTAGGGTTAGGGTCAGGGTTGGGATTAGGGTCAAGGTGAGGGTCTCACTCCCATGCCCAGGAACCAAGCCCCTTCTGTGCAGTTTCTGGGGTGTTTGTGTGCTCTCCCATCTCTCGCTGGTGGGCTGAGTGTGCACAGGCTCAGGCTGCTGAGTCACGGTGCTGGCCCCAGCCTGGCCGTGCTCAGGGGCTGCAGCAGGGCGATAACTGATGGCACAAACAGGAGCCTTGTGGGCACTGATAAGGCAGCCCCTGGCCCCAGGGCAGGGACCCCTTTCTGCTGAGTCAGACTCTGACGCAGCAGAAAATATTTCTGCTGAGCCAGAGTGGCAGCCAGGAGAAAACAGCCACCTTTTGAATTTGTTATTTATTTGTCTTGGCAGAACCAGGAGGGTGGCTCTGGATTACCCAGCACAGGCTGCTCACTCCTGTGCCAGTGAGGGGCTCAGGACCCCGCTCTGTCTGTGGGGCTCCCCCGTGTCAGGCTCAGGGGATCCCCATTCCCAAAGGGACAGTGGGACACTCCTGACAGCCAGCCCCTCTTCTCCATCCCTCCCTCCCGGGGGAGGGCGTGTGGAATGTGCCTCTTGACATGGGAACCTTTCCTGTTTCCACAGGAGAGGGAATTTCACACCTTTTCCCCCTCCCAGGGAATGGCTCCCAGGGGATCTCCTCTCCCTGGCTCCCCTGCTCCCCCTGGGCTGGCCACAGGCGAGGCTCCCTGTGGGGAAACTGAGGCACAAGGAGGAGTGACTGCTCTCCAGAAGTGCCATGAAATGCTCATGGCAGGGGCAGATCCCCTTCAGGAAAGGGACATGTTCTCTGTGCCATGTCCTGCTCCTGCCCAGGGACACAGAAAGATAAAGTCTTCCTCAGAATCAATGGAATTCCTTACCGTTTTTAGAATTCTATAATTAGAAACTTAGAATCATGGAATCCCAGACTGGTCTGGGTTGGAAGGGACTTTAAAGCTCATCCATTTCTATCCCCTGCCACGGGCAGGGACACCTTCCAGCAGAGCAGGTTGCTCCCAGCCCTGTCCAACCTGGCCGTAGCCAGGCTTTTACCCACATTCCCACTGGGTGAGGATGCCCAGCCAGTTTGGGAGTGGGGGTGTAGTGTGCTCTTGACCGAGCCCGAGGCCAGGGAGGTGGGTGCTGAGCTGGGTGTGCTCCAGACAAGTTCCTCCTGTGCTCCCAGCCCGGCCTCTTCCACTGGGATTGAGGAGCTTTTGGGTCAGTGTGGTTTAGGGTGACCCACAGCACCACGGGGACTGTGTGGGGAAGCTGTCCAGGCAGAGTTCTGTGGATTGTAAGGCACAAAATTCACCCAGGAGCTTGTGCTTTTCACAAGTGCCCTCCAAGCAGGCCCTGAGCGAGGGTCTGAGGGCACCAGTGCTGCCCCAGAAGTGCCTTCCCCTTTCTCTTTGGAATGTGGCAACTTCCTGGGGCAGCCCTGTGCTGGCTCATGCACGGGGGGCCACAGACCCCTGGGGGATGCAAAAGGACTGACAGACCCTCGGCATGAGGCAAAAGGACCAACAGACATTTTTTGTTGATGCAAACAGCAGCAAATCCACTTTTTTCAGGCAGGGAAACTGAGGCATGGATAAAGGCGGGGGGGGGGGTAAGAAAAGCAAGAGTGACTGAGGCAGGCCCAGTTTGTTGTCCTGGGACCCCTCCCCTGCCATGAGAGCCCCCTGACCCCAGATGGCCCCGGGGCTGGCAGGGGGGTTCCAGCTCCCTCAGCTCTCAGTGAGACCCCAGAGCCAGGCTGGAGCAGGGCCACAGGGGAAACTGAGGCACAGGCAGTCCCCGAGCACGGCCTGGGTGCTCCCTCCCGACCATGATCCCATCAGTGACTGGGATTTCCAGGAGAGCTGCTGGGATTTGGCTGCTCCAAGCCCATCCCTGGGATTGGATGTGGGTTTTCCAGCCAGGCAGGGTTTGGTGCTGAGCTCTGCTAGTTTATGATTTACCCAAAACTGCCCTCGGAGGTAAAGCCTAGGCTGGGATCCTGCTGTGAAGGGAGCAGAGCAGAGCAGGGGGATGAGCTGCCCCTGCAGTTCAAGGCTCAATTTGTCCCACTCAGTTCCAGAGGTGTCCCAAACACGAGGCTGGAGCCCCAGGGCTTTGCCAGGTGTGGGAAGCACCTACACCCCTCCCCGAAAATCCCTGCCCCCAAATTTCCTTATCCTGCCCTGTCCCAGCCACACTGCTCCAGGAACCTCCTCCCTGCCCAGCTCAGTCCCTCGGTGCCAGAAGCCATGGATGGCTCTGTGATTCTGTGATTGTGCCCAGCCCCAGCCTGTGCTGCTCTGGGAAACTGGGGAGCTGCTGGTTTGGGGCACAAAAGGTGGCTAAGATAAGGCACTCCCCCACTTCCCCTGTGCTGGAACCCAGGGAAGCCAAAAAAACTCCTCCTGATCTTTTAGGGATGTATTTTGTCCCTGAAGCTCCCCAAAAAGGCTTGGCCTGTGAACTAAGCCCGTGGGAGCATTTACCCCCAATTCTGGGTGAGCTGAGAGCACCAAAGAAATGAAGAGAGAGTTGTTTAGTGCACCACAGAAAATGGGTTTGTAGTTTTAGGTTTTGCTCTATATATTATATAGAGACAACATGGAGAATTCAGGGTGTCGGCTTCTCCTTCTTCTTCTTCTTCTTCTTCTTCTTCTTCTTCTTCTTCTTCTTCTCCTTCTCCTTCTTCTTCTTCTTTTCCTTCTCCTTCTTCTTCCTTTCTTCTCTGACCTAAGTTCCTGTGATTTAGTGATTGGTAGAAAGAATCTAGTGTAGAAGAAATGTGTTAACTAGGATTAATAGTTATTGGTACACTGTTGAAAGTATTTTACGTTGGAACTGTTAATTGGGTAAAAAGTTTTTCAAGCACTCTGTACTCAAGGCCTTCTGGCCACCTTGCAGCGTGGTTCTGATTGTGCTGAGCTCAGGCAGGAGCAGCACACAGAAATTGAGATAAGAACTTAATAAACAACATGAAGAACAGAAGCTGCACTTGTGACTCCTTTCTTTCCTGCTATGGAGCCTTGAAAAAGAAGGAAAAACAGCCCTGCCAGGGGCAGCAGGCTTTGTCACCCTGCAGCATCCAGCACAGGATGCAAGGCATGGGCAAGGCTCTCGAGGAAGAGATGGGGCACAGCAGGGTCCACACCTGGGCTGGTGTCCGAAACAGGAGCTGGCAACAGGAGCAGCTCCTGGGCCTGCCAGGGGACCTTCATGGAACAGCAGCTTTCGGGCTCAGCCATCCACCAGAAGTTCTGGTTTCTCTCTAAACACAAGTTCTGCCCTCCCTGGTTTAGTCTCTGCTTCACCTGGAGCGTTTTGCCTGGCTCAGGCTGCACCATCAGCCTGCTGGAAACAACTGTCATTCCAGAATTATCAGGCACTAATTAGGCTGCTGGAGCTTCCTCGAGATGCTGCAGCTCAGCCTCCTCAACTGGCTCATCTAGACTTGGAATCACAGAGTCACAGACAGGTTTGGGTTGGAAGGGCCCTTGAAGGCCACCTCATTGCAACCCCTGCACTGCCAGTGCCATGTCCCCAAGTGCCACCTCTCAGACAATCTCTGCCTGGGAGGTCCTGGCAGAGCCTTGTCCACAGGTGGGACCCCCTGTCCTCGCCCTCAGAGCTGTCCCCAGACCCCGTCCCTTGGGAAGGAGCTCTGGGACACACTGTGGGTGGCAAAGCCTTCCACGGGCTCAAAAAGGAGTGAGACAAATCCACAGGAGAGCCCTTGGATCCCAAAACAGCCTCTGGCTGAGGAGCTCCTGGGTCTTTGGCACTGAGGATCAGCACCGTGGGCTTTCCTTGTGCCCAAACCCTTCCCCATGGACCTGCAGGTGGCCAGGCTGGCACAGCCAGCGCCGGGCTGGGCTCCTGGAGCAGCATCTGCCGCGTTGGTGCTCAGGAGACTCAGCTGAGCCTCTGTGCCACAGCCTGAGCCCTCCCGGAGCAGCTGGGACCGCGAGGGCAACCGGGACCCCGAGAGCAACCGGGACCCCCGAGGGCAACTGGGGAGCCCCGAGGGCAACCGAGACCCCCGAGGGCAACTGGGGAGCCCCGAGGGCAACCGAGACCCCCGAGGGCAACCGGGACCCCCGAGGGCAACTGGGGAGCCCCGACGGTAACTGGGGAGCCCCGAGGGCAATTGGGGAGCCCCTAGGGTAAGTGGGCAGCCCGGGGCATCCGCAGGGCCAGAGCCAGGTGCCGTCCTGCCCCCAGAGGGAAGGTGCGGAGCCGGGATGGTGCCAATCCCCCTCCCCTGTCCCGGGAGCGGCCCCGGCACGGGCAGGGCCCCGCGGGCTGCGAGCGACCGAGCGCGGCTCGATGGTTCCCTCTGCCGGGGCTGGGAGAGCGGGCGGGGGCGGAGGAGGGTGCGGGATGTGGGTGTGGGATGTGGGTATGGGATGTGGGATGTGGGATGTGGGATATGGATGTGGGATGTGGGATGTGGAGGGGGGATGTGGGATGTAGATGTGGATGTGGATGTGGGATGTGAGATGTGGGATGTGGATGTGGGATGTGGATGTGGATGTGGGATGTGGGATGTGAGATGTGGGATGTGGATGTGGATGTGGGATGTGGGATGTGAGATGTGGGATGTGGGATGTGGATGTGGATGTGGGATGTNATGTGGGATGTGGATGTGGATGTGGATTTGGGTGTGGGATGTGGATGTGGGATGTGGATGTGTGATGTGGATGTGGGATAGGGATGTGGGATGTAGATGTGGGTGTGCAATGTGGGGTGTGGATGTGGGATGTGGATGTGGGATGTAGATATGGGATGTGGATGTGGGATGTGGGTGTGGGATGTGAGATATGGGATGTGGGTATGGGATGTGGGTATGGGATGTGGGTGTGGGATGTGGATGTGGGATGTTGATATGGGATGTAGATGTGGGATGGAAATGTGAGTGTGCAATGTGGGATGTGGATGTGGGATATGGATGTGGGATGCAGATGTGGGATGTGGATGTGGATGTGGATTTGGGTGTGGGATGTGGATGTGGGATGTGGATGTGTGATGTGGATGTGGGATAGGGATGTGGGATGTAGATGTGGGTGTGCAATGTGGGGTGTGGATGTGGGATGTGGATGTGGGATGTAGATATGGGATGTGGATGTGGGATGCAGATGTGGGATGTAGATATGGGATGCGGATGTGGGATGTAGATATGGGATGCTCCAGTCCCTGCTCCCCCTTCACCCTGTGGCCTCAGCCTGCAGTGGGGGCTCCCTAGGTATCCAAGGGGGGAACCATCTCCCCTTTGGACACCACGAGTCCATGGAGTCACACAGGTTGCCCCATGGCCAGATGCACCCAGAGGCTCTTGATGCCACGTCAGGACCTTAATGCAAAGGTTGTTTCTTCTGTTCTTCTTCCTTTTGTCATATTCCTCCTTTTCCTGGAGCAGGGAGACAGCCCAGAAGCCAAGTCCCCGTGAGTGGCTTCTCTCCTGCGCGGCTTCTGCAGGGGAACTTCACCTGAAGGGTTTTGCAGAGGAACCTCAGTAAAGTCTCTGTCAGAGACAGGATCTGTGCCATGGGGAGCTCCGGGGGTATAAACATCACCAACTCCCTGCCCCAGGAACCATGGAATCACTGGAGTTGCAAAAGACCTCCAGGATGGACAGAAACTATTCACAAGAGCCTGGAGGGGCAGGAGGCAGGGAATGGCTTCCCAGTGGCAGAGGGCAGGGCTGGATGGGATCTTGGGAAGTGGGAATTGTTCCCTGGCAGGGAGGGCAGGCCCTGGCACAGGGTGCCCAGAGCAGCTGTGGCTGCCCCTGGATCCCTGGCAGTGCCCGAGGCCAGGTTGGCCATTGGGGCTTGGAGCAGCCTGGGACAGTGGGAGGTGTCCCTGCCATGGCAGGGGTGGAAGGAGATGATCCTCAAGGTCACTTGCCACCCAAAACACTCCATGATTCTCTGATATGCCTTTACAATTGTCCCAGGCACACCTACAGCAAACCCATCTCGTGGTGAGTCTCACAGCTCACCCAATCTGTCTGAGAGGATCCATCAGGCAGGAATCACCTCGAGCTGGGACCTCCCTCCCTTGTCAGCTCCTCTGCAGACACACAGACCTGGTCCTTAAAGCTGCCAATCTCTAGGAGCTGCATTTGCTTTGCTGGTTAATCTTTAACTCTGCTTTGTGCCCACAAGAATAACTGTTCTCACTGATAACCCCTGCCTGCTCCCTGTGATCCCTGCGGGCTCTGCTCCCTAATTAACTGATGGAAATTGCTGATATCCCTGGCACAATAGCAGTGGATATCCAGCACCCTGCTACAGCATTTTAGACTTTATTGAAGTATTTATTCATTCTTTTTTTAGCAAAGAAAGCGGGCACAGCCTCATTCTCCATTAGATGTTTCTGTGGGAAGGAAATCAATAGAGGAAATTATGTTTGGTTCAAATATTTATGTGGTGACATCATTCAGGGTATGGGCATTTCTCCAAATTAACCACATTAGGTGTGTGTGATGCACAAAGCCACTTCTGACCATAAAAATGGCACACACAGAGTCATGGAACCGTGGAATGGTTTGGATTGGAAGGGACCCTAAAGATCACCGATTCAGAGAATGGTAGAATAGAATCCCTGAGGCTGGCAAAGCCCTCCCAGCCCAGCCAGGCCAAGCTGTGCCCCATGCCCACCTTGTGCCCAGCCCAGAGCACTGAGTGCCACCTCCAGGCCTTCCTGGGAGCCCTCCAGGGATGGGCACTGCAAACCTCCCTGGGCAGCTCTTGCCAAGGCCTGAGCTCCCTTTCCATGCACAAATTGCTCCTGGTGTCCAAGCTGAGCCTCCCCTGGCCCAGCCTGAGGCTCTGATCATCATGAGAATTCACAGCTCTCAGGTGGAATTTTATCTCCCAAGTCTGTGCAGTTGTTCCAGTTGGCACCAGGTGAGGAGTTTGCCCTTCAATGTGAACATAATTTCTGCTCTCTCTCGGAGCTGTGTGACCCCACCACCCCTGTGAGGCTCTGCCCACCCACTGGTGCCGTCGTGGCACACCCCCAGCTGCAGCCCACCTCCTGCCATGCCTGTGGGGTCACATTTGGCTTCTTGCAGCTTCCTGGTGGTCCAGGGCCAACCTGGTTTTCACTCTGTACACAATGGGGTTCATCATGATGGGACCAACAGCAGATGTTGGCCATGAGAATGTCAGCAGTGGGAGAAGCATTTTCACAAGTTTGTGAATCTTGATCACTGCAATATTGGAGATTAGCACAGCACAGGTGTGGGAGGTACAGGTGTCCAAGGTCCTCAGTGGTGGAGAAAGTGTGGATGGAATACATCTCACTGAGGTTAAAGCAGGGGGATTGGAAATAAACCCCCCCAGCCCATCCAGCACCTGCAGCCCATCCCTGCCTACTGTACTGGAGTGCCTAGACATGGTCTCACCAGGGTGGAACTGCTGGGACACCTCTGTCCTGCACAGCCTGGGAGCCTCAGCTGCCCCAAATCCACCACCAGCCACCTTCACCTCAGGGCCACCAGTACCTGCCAGGACCCCGGGCCCTTTTCCAGTTCTACTTCATGGTCAGATAGTCCTCATCTGGAATAAAAGCATCAGTTAAAAATAAATTTAACCCAAAATCTGTGGGACAAGTCTGCTCAGGCCCAAGGCAGCAGCGCAGTCTGTCCACAGGCACTGGTTTATTCCTGCTAATTATGGTTAATGATAACAATGAGCTGTTGTGACTCAGCTGAGAGTTTGAATTCTGTGGGATTGACTTTCTAAGCACCCTCACATCTCACAGTTCACGAACTGTTTCAGTTGCAGGAAGATGATCAGTGCCCAACCATCTCAGTCTGCAGCCCCTCAGCCCCCTCAAACAGCCTTGAGCCACTTCCAGCCTCCCCCAGGGAGCTGCAGTCAACACAAACCTCAGGGAATGAGGGAATGAACTCCTCCCCATGCCAGGTGGGAGTCCCTCTGACACACAGACTCAAGTGGTGCTTTGGTTTTTGTTTTCTGGAACTTTATTTTCTTCTGGGGGGAGGTGTCCCTGCCCACGGCGGGGATGGAACTGGATGCGTTTGAAGGTCCCTCCCACACCAAACTCTTCCATCTTGCCATGGTTCTGCGTCCTCAGACTGGCTGAGAGCTGTGGCACAGGTCCTACACTGAGCCCAGAGCCTGTGGCATGGCCACTGCTGGCCATGGGCTTTGTGCTCAGTTTGCAAGGTCTCAGGGAACGGAGCCGTGCCAGCTTTGCTCTCTGTGAACTTTCCTGGGGTTTGTTTTTACCACCTTCAGCAGAGAAGGCAACCTTCATTCAGACTGTGGCAATGGCTCTTTTGCTCCCCACTGCGTGGTGCAAATGTGGTTTTGCTCACGTGCAGAGAGCAGCAAAGTCCTGTGCTGAGGGAGGGAGATGTTCAGCACACCCAGGCAATGCAGAGGAACACTCACCTGGCAGGATGGCAGAGCCTCCAGGAGAGGGGACTGGGACAGAGGGGCACGAGGTGTGAGAGATGGGCTCGGGCTGCTCCTGGGGACCTCATGGCTGTAAACGACTCTGCAATGCTCAGTTAAGCTCAGGGAGGGACAAAAACGGTTTGGAGGTGACAATGAGCAAAGAAAGAGCATCTGGAGTGCAAAAATGCAGCATATTTAGGTAAATAATTACAGATAATTTAGGTATTGGTGTATTTAGGTAATGGGGGTGTACAGGGACACAGGCAGGACAACAGGGAGAGATTCCTCGTGTTCTGCACCATCTTATGCACAATTCCCCCTGCAAGGACAAGGTTGGCACATTCACATGGGACAGCCTGGAAAGCTTTTTGGAGAGATGGGAGCTCTGCACGCCCATGAACACAGTGTCTGTGCAGTAAAAGGTCACAGGAAATGCAGCACAGGGCTGAACCACAGGTAAATGGATAAGCCCTGTCCCTGGAAGTGCTCCAGGCCAGGCTGGACAGGGCTTGGAGCAACCTGGGACAGTGGAAGAGGGTTGGAACTGGATGAGCTTTAATGTCCCTCCCAACCAAATACTCCTTTGACTCTATGATTTCTGCTTTTCAACAGATTTTGTCTGGGAAAAGGAGGGAAGAACATCAAGTCAACCAAGTCTCTGATGATACTAAATCCCTCCAGGAGCAGCTGTAAAAATCTGCAGAAGATGGTGGTGCAGAAGCCTGGGCAGGAAGGAGTAAATGCATTGCTGTGCCTCGAATTCCTGATGTCCACTGGAGCAAGAAGGTTAAGCCAGGATTAGAGCAGGATGTGGCCAGGAAGGGGCAGTCCAGGGATGGGGCAGTGCCATTTTGGGGCCAACTTCCCTGTTCTGGTGCACAGTGACCCAAGAGCACAAAGGGCAGCCCCAGGGCAGGAGTGGGGTCACGGAGAGGGCACGAGCTCCTGACCCAGGGTCCATCCAGTAAGGAGTGATCAGGAGCACCCAAAGACCCCCAAAGCCCCCCAAAGCCCCCTGATCCCTTTGCAGAGGGGTCCAGGAGAACAGGCTGCAGATGCTCACATGTGCGGGGAGAGCAAACTCGATACCAGGGTGGGGAAAACTTACCTGTGAAAGGTGTCCCCCAAAGCCCAGGCAGTGCCCCAGGACCCCCTGTTTGGATCAGTGCTAGAGCCAGGACTGGAGATGTCCTTTGCTCTCCAATCTCTCTTTGACACTCTCCTTCCTCCCTCTTTCATTTACTCTTTTATTTCTCTCACTATTACAAAGCAGGGGCAAAACATGCATTGATTTCCACACCAAGTGTGGAGCTGGGCAATAAAACTTGGTGAGCTTTGTTTTTTGGACCCTTCTGGCTCTTGCCACTGTTTTGTGACCGTGGGCACCCACGGCTCTTGGGGGCTCCCTTCTACATAGGTGTGGGACGTGACACCTGCTACGAGTGAGTCACAGAACAATAAAACAACAGATTTCAAAGAAAAAGCAGTTGAGATGAACACACAGTGATGCACTGGGGAGAACAGATCAGATGGAAGATGACAGGCTGGTGGCTGACAATTATCTCTCAGGAACAAGCTGTCACTGCTCTGACAATGTTACAACACAGTTCAGTGATCAGCAGTTCCAAAAACAAACCAGATATTAGAAATTCCCTGGCAAGGAGCAGGAAACGTGGCCAGGACAGCGCAGGGCATCTGAAACTGCCACAGTCCTGTGCCTTGAGGGGCAAAACTCTTCTTGTGGAGGGAGCAGAGGCTGCAAAGGGTCAGAAGTATATGGGGGAAGATCTGTTCAGTGACATGAGGGGTTGGAAGCCCAAGGTTGTTTTCTACCTGCCAGGAGGGGGCAGCCGGGGGGGGTCAGGCTCTGCTGGCAGGGAACAGGGACAGGAGGAGAGGGAACAGCCTCAGGCTGGGCCAGGGGAGGCTCAGCTTGGACACCAGGAGCAATTTGTGCATGGAAAGGGAGCTCAGGCCTTGGCAAGAGCTGCCCAGGGAGGTTTGCAGTGCCCATCCCTGGAGGGGTGCCAGGAAGGCCTGGAGGTGGCACTCAGTGCTCTGGGCTGGGGACAAGGTGGGAAGGTCTCTTCCAGCCTCAGTGATTCTGTGATCACCAAAGCAAGGTCTCCCAGCGTTCACAAATGAAATTTAGAAAGATTTGCTCCTTAGGCAAGTGATTCATCACTGAAACATCAGCAGTGTGAGTAAAGAAAAGAGCGAATCAGCCCCAAAACCTGCTCCAGAAGGATGCCTCTGCCCCCATGCTGAGGTCAAGGGCTTTCCACGGGCTGTGGTGAAGCTTTTAGCACCAATGGATGTGCCCATGAGTTACAAGGAGGGGCATTGCTTCCCCTCAGCTCCTGCACTTGTGGTTTGTGATGGGAGTTGTTTTTGTTCCTTCTGAGGCAGCAGCCTGTGCGTCATTTGCTGCCTTTTGCATTGATTCCATTGTTTATTCCCTCCCCAGAGCCCTGGGTCAGGCTCTCCTGGGTTCTTCTGCCTCACCTGCAGGACGCAGGGTGAGCAGAGAGGATGGGGCTCGTTAGGAAGGGCCAGGGCTGGTAAGACACCTGCTTTTGGAAAGAAACTCTGGATTGTGTCCCAGGCGAGAGGTGCTGCTTGTGCAAGAGGCTGGGCTGCCCCCAAAGCATTGGCACGAAACACTGGCACGAGTCAAAGCTCCTTGGACAGAGGGGAAATCCCTCCCCAGGGAGCTTCCTATTCCCCAGGGAGTGCCAGAAGCTTTGCTATTAAAGCAGCCCCAGGAAGGTGCTGAGCTGGATGTTTGTAGGGTGCTGTGGAGAGTTCAGGGGCTTTTATGGCTGGTAAGGCTGACACTTGATTTGGGGGCATAAATGCAGTTATAATGCATGTCAGCTACTCCCTAGTTCTCAGATTTCTGTGTCTGTCTCCTCAGGCCTATAGCTGCTTTTTCTGGGGTGTTTTGTGCTATTTTAATGCTGTAAATGCCTTGCCTGGCTTCTGTGTTTTGCGAAGTTCTTCTTAAAAGGTGTCTGGTTTAGACCCTTGTGCTGTGTAAAAAAGGAATGGGAAGGAATTTTCTTGATTAAGTCTTGTTGTTGGTTGGTTGGTTTGGGGTTTGAATTTTGGGTTTTTTTTTAGAAAAAAACTATAAAATTTTTCCAGCCTCTAAGCAGTCAGAGAAGGCCAAGGCACAATGGTGTGAAAAGTCTTTTATTGCTCAAATCAGGCCAGGCTGGAGGGCTGGAGCAACCTGGGATGGTGGAAGGTGTTCCTGCCCATGGCAGGGGGTGGAAGGAGATGGGCTTTAAGATTCCTTCCAACCCAAACCCCTCTGAGATTGTTTGATGGTCTCCACTGGAGACCTCAGGTGAGGGCTTTCAAGTCTCAGATGCAGATAAAGGAAATGTTTTCCTGTGTAAGCATACTCCTGAAGAGAGCATGGGCCTCCTGCAGCTCATGGTCCACACAAGGTGCTGGGGTTTTGGTGCATTCCCTGCCCCACTGAGAGAGATCCCTTCACTCCCCATGCCTTGGTGCAGAAGCTCTGAGGGCTGGAAGCTTCTCTCTGAAGCAGCAGGGTGGCAGAAGGACCCCTGGCTGAGTGGGTGTCACAGAGCATCCCCATGTTCCTCGGGGGAGATGAGTTGTTGGTGGCTCTGAGCTCTCCCAGGGCTGTTTGTCCCCAGTGCGGTGCCACCCTGATGATAACGAGCAGCTGCCCTTGCAGCCAGGCTGGGGGGGCTGTGCCTGTGTCCTTGGGGCCCTGAGCCGCTGCCAGGTCCTCAGGAGTGCCCAGCCTCCACAGCACCTCCCTCGCTGCTGCCTGTGCCAAACCCCTCTGTCCTGTGCTGTCCCTTCTCCTGCGCTGTCCCCTCTGTCCTGCTCTGTCCCCTCTGTCCTGCTCTATACTCTCCCTGTCCTGCTCTATCCTCTCCCTGTCTCGCTCTGTCCCCTCTCCTGTGTTGTCCCCTCTCTGGTCAGCTCTGTCACACATCCTGTGCTCTCCCCTCTGTCCTGCTCCATCCCCTCTCCTGTGCTGTGCCTTTTCCTGCTCCATCCCCTCTCTGCAGTGCTCCATCCCCTCTCTGCAGTGCTCCATCCCCTCTCGGCAGTGTTCCATCCCCTCTCGGCAGAGCTCCATCCCCTCTCCCGTGCCATTCCCTCTCGGCAGAGCTCCGTTCCCGGGGGCTGGCCCTGGGCATGGCCCTGGCACTGGCACTGCTGGTGCTGCTGGCTGCTGATGCTGCGGTGCCAGTGAAGAACTCACTGCTGAACGTCTGCATGGATGCCAAACACCACAAACACGAGCCTGGCCCCGAGGGGAAGCTGCACGATCAGGTACGAGCTGCTGGTGGGCTGGGGGGGCCTGTCTGGGCCCCCTGTCCCTGCCTCCCCACATGTTATGGACTGGTTTGGGCTTGGCCACCACTTGCCCGAGGGAGAAAGCCTGTGCTGGGTGTGAGATCCATTTGCTTGCTGCCCTCTTTCAGCGTATGGCCAGAGCAGGTGCAGTGGTGTCAGGATTTGTCAGCTCAGTGTCACCCCTCCCTCACCCCCTCCCGAAGCTCAGGTACCCCAGAGCACAGCAGGGGAAAGGATGGGGGAGAGAAACTCAACTCTGCTCCCTCTCAGAGCTGGAGATTCTTCTTGCACCTCCCCAGGCTCCTGGTGTTGGAAAAGGGGGTTTGTGTCTGCTCCTCAGGCTGGCACTGATTCCTGCTGAGGGTCTGATCTCCTGCTCTTCCTCCAGCTCAGCTTTGCTGCAGTTCTGAACTCCTAAGCCCAAAGTGGCCAAGGGTTTGCTGCAGAAGATAAAATCCCCTGGTTGCCGAAGGCTCCTTGCTGTGGGCTCTGCAGGGAGCTGGCACCTGCAGCATCCCCTGCCCGCCCAGACCAGCCCATCCCTCGCTCTGTTGCAGTGCTCTCCCTGGAAGGACAACGCCTGCTGCACAGCCAACACCAGCTCGGAAGCCCACAAGGACCAATCCAACCTGTACAACTTCAACTGGAACCACTGTGGGGTGATGCCACCCAAGTGCAAGCGCCACTTCATCCAGGACACATGTTTGTATGAGTGCTCGCCCAACCTGGGGCCCTGGATTGACCAGGTAGGGTCAGATCAAGGAATCATGGAACTGTTTGGGTTGGAAGGGACATTAAAACTCATCCAGTGCCACCCCTGCCATGGCAGGGACACCTCCCACTGTGCCAGGCTGCTCCAAGCCCCAATGTCCAACCTGGCCTTGGGCACTGCCAGGGATCCAGGGGCAGCCACAGCTGCTCTGGGCACCCTGTGCCAGGACCTGCCCTCCCTCCCAGGGAAGGATTTCTCTTCAATATCTAGGATGTCTCAACTTTTCCCACAGAGTAGAAAGATTCCAAGGACTTTTCTGGCCTCTGACTGGCAGAATTCCTTGTGTCAAGACACATCTCTGCTGAGGCTGAACCTCCTCTGGGATCAGCTGTGGAGCCCCATGGGGAGGCTGGGGGGATCTGGGATGTGGCAGATCTTGTCCTTGACTTTCAAGGGCCCTCCCCAGTGTGCCTGGTCCTGTGTCCTGCAGGCCGACAGCAGCTGGCGTCGGGAGAGGATCCTCCATGTCCCTCTCTGCAAGGAGGACTGCGAGGAGTGGTGGAGGGACTGCAAGGATGCCCTCACGTGCAAAGAGAACTGGCACAAGGGCTGGGACTGGACAACAGGTTGGTGGGCTCTGGGGAACCTGTCCTCACTCCCAGGCAGGTCCCTGGCAGTGTCACTGCTGCCAGGACCCCAAAGCTCTCTCACTTCTCTGGGGTGCTCAGGCAGGTGGCCAAGCCCCACTGCCCCATGGCAGGGAACCTGCTCCTCCCAGGGGCAAGGGCAGCAGGGAAGGGCTGTCCCAGTGCTCTCCCTGAGGTTTTCTCTCGCTCTGTCCCCAGGAACCAACCTCTGTCCCGGGGGCTCCGTGTGCAGGCCCTTCAGCGAGGTGTTCCCCCGCCCCAAGGAGCTGTGCGAGAAGATCTGGTCCAGCTCGTACAGGTACAGCCCCGAGCGCAGGGGCAGCGGGCTCTGCATCCAGATGTGGTTCGACCCTGCCCAGGGCAACCCCAACAAGGTTGTGGCCAAATACTACGCTTGGAAGAAGAGATCCTCCCCTGCTCAGCGGGAGGATGTGGCTCCCGAGAGGGACCAGGCTGTGCGTGCCCTGGGGCACTCCGGGCTGGCCCTGCTGCCCCTGCTGCCCCTGGCCCTCCTGCTGCCCCCCGGGCTCACGGGGGATAAGGTGATCCCCAGCATGGGGGTCCCTGTGGTGGCTCAGTGAAGGGGCATGGCCGGGACTGCTCCAGCTGCCCTGCAAGAGGCACCAGTGACTCTGTCTGTCTGTCCCAGTGCTCAGCACAAGCCGTGCTGTTGGACCTTGGTACCAACCTCTTGTGGCTGCTGACCAGGACAGGGATTCCCTTGCCCCTGAGGGGAGGGCAATGCAATCTCTGCTCTATGTGGGAGCTCCTGCACATCTGTCCCCACCCCAGGGCTGTCTGCTGGGTCAGCTGAGCTCTGGTGCTGGTCCTTTGGGTGCTGTGACTCCCTGGAGGTGCAAGGGTGGGTTTGGTAATAAAGTCTTGCTCTGGATCAGCCTTTCTGTACTGATGTGAAATATTCCTGAGGGGGAGAAGTGTCCTGGGGGTGGAGGGAGGTGTCTGGGCTGGGGGTGGGATCTGTAAATGTAGGAATTGGCCTGGGGGGTAGGAAAGATCGTAAAATTATAAATGGTTGGGATTGGAAGAGATATCAAAGCTTATCACTCTCCACTCTCCTGCCATGGCAGGGACACCTCCCACTGTGCCAGGCTGCTCCAAGCCCCAATGTCCAGCCTGGCCTTGGGCACTGCCAGGGATCCAGGGGCAGCCACAGCTGCTCTGGGCACCCTGTGCCAGGGCCTGCCCTCCCTGCCAGGGAACAATTCCCACTTCCCAAGATCCCATCCAGCCCTGCCCTCTGCCACTGGGAAGCCATTCCCTGCCTCCTGGCCCTCCAGCCCTTGGCCCCAGTCCCTCTCCAGCTCTCCTGGAGCCCCTTCAGGCCCTGCAAGGGCTCTGAGCTCTCCCTGGAGCTTCTCCTCTCCAGCTGAGCACCCCCAGCTCTCCCAGCCTGGCTCCAGAGGGGCTCCAGCCCTGGAGCAGCTCTGTGGCTCCTCTGGACTCTCTCCAGCAGCTCCAGGTCCTTCTGCTGTGGTGTCCCAGGGCTGGAGGCAGCTCTGGAGGTGAGGTCCCTTCTGGGTGGGGCAGAGGGGCAGAACTGCCCTGATGTGCCCCTGGCCAGAGGCTGCAGCCCAGGGGAGCTGCCTCAGCCCTGCCCATGCCTGCTGGGGGCTCTGGAGCTGGGGGACTTCAAAGCAGGTAAAGGTTCCCAGACCTGCGAATCAAAGACTTTCTGCTGTGCTTGCTTGGGGTTTTTCTTCCTCTGAAGCAGAAACTTCAGCAGAACTTCAGCAACTCCTTGAAAGGAAAGGCAGAGGGTGGGAAGAGCCTGGAGTGAGGATAGAGAGGGGATCCTGCTACTTCTGGGGTTAGATAAAGCTGAAATCAGCCTGACTCCTCAATCCCAAATTCAACATCCTGAGTGAGGTGAAGGCATGGCAGAGCTGGTGAAGTACCTGAGAAAGGAACCCCCAGGTGCTACCACTGATGCCTTCCCTAGAGCTGCTGAGCTGGCACAGCCCAGAGACACCTGACTGCCAGTCCAAGGGCTTTATCCCATAAAAGCCCAGTCCCAGCTTTTTTATCTGGGCATCTTCCAGCACCCCCTCTGCCCCAGTACCCTCTAGGGATGCCCCTCAAGGTCACTTCTCAAGGCTGGGCCAAAGCAATTTGCCCACAGCCCTTGGTCTGGGTGAGTGACATCAACCTCTGCTCAGTAATGGAGTTTGCTGCCTTTAACTGAACTGCTTCAGCCTTGCTTCCAGTTGTGCATTGCACTGCTGGTTGTGGTGCTCTGCAGTAAATAATGCTGGTTAAGATATCTTAGTCTAATCATCATCATAATAAATCATTTTTTTATATAAATATATTTGGGTTCCCATCCTTAACCCTGGAGGCCTAAGTCACGTTCAGGTTCAATCACAGCTGCAGAATCCTTTAGACACAAAGCATCGACCAAGTCTGGGGCAGGGGCAGGATCCAGCCACCCCCAGGCTCCTCTCTGGGGAGGAGTTCAGGAATCCATGGAGCCTGGGTGGGGGTGCTGCTTTTGGGGTCTGTGGGGAGTGTGGGGAGTCCTTTCTGCTCCTCGTGTCTCAGCAGGAGGATCTCCATGATAAACTCCATGGGGCAATGCCAGAGCTGCCTGGGCCAGGCCAAGCCCAGGCTGCAGAGCTTTGTAGTGCTTCGATATTTTCAGGAGTTTTTAGATCAGAGCAGCTGTTTCCAGAAGCTTTTCTGGCTGATTTTTATTTATAAATGTTCCCAGTGATGTAGCCTTTGTCACAGCTGATCACTAATTCCTTGCCTTTACATGGAACAGAGAAGCATTTTCCCTCTCTAACTTAAATATGATGAATTTAATGTAATGGTTCTAAACTTAGTATCTTGTCTCCAAAATCTGAAGGTGGAGCCCACAGCTGACCAGGGCTCAGAAATGTGTCATAAACGGCCAAATATATTAATTTATGGTTTCATATATTAATTTATGGTTAATAAGGTTAAGAGATTAAGTCTGATGGGTTAATGAGTTGAGCGGTTAATTGCTCCTGTTACATTTAATGAGTTATAGCTAAAATTAGATTGTATGCTGCAGTGTTCTGGTTATTGTTGTAATGTTCCCCTTCTCTGTACCCTCCCTTTTATTGCTGTAATGTCCTGGTTACAGTGAACAGAATTGTTATTATTAATTAGTTAAGAATGTTCAATTATTATAATTCCTAGTATAAGGCTGTTATAGATACATATTATAAATTGGCTTTTCGCAAGTATTAAAATGGATGCTATATGTATAATGTTAGAATAACTTTGCTATAAAAGTATAGTTTTTAGTTCTGCTGTTAACAAAACCTAAACATAGAAGTAGTGACAGCTGATATATGCTAGAATTGTTTGCTTGGTTGGGATAACACCCAATGGGTGTATGATGGAAGCTCTGCTGCTGACATGCAGCTATCAGCACAGACAGGTGATAGATAGACACACACAGATAGAGCCCACGGAGCAGAGCCCAAGCTGGAGGTGATACTAAAAACAGACTAAAAACCACAGACAAGAACTGGGCATGCTCTAGAAAGGCAGGCCCAAGGAAAAGCCAGGAAAAAAGTTCCTGGAATATGGAAATTAGTTCTTAGAAAAGTCTGAATATGCACAAAAGTCTATGAATATGCATTTGGCTGATGTAACAGAAAAAGTACATGAAGAGTGTCTCCAAGAGAGCAGGTGTGCCCTTGGCACATGCCAAGCACCACTTAACCCTTGGCTTTATTTCTGTCTCCTTTTGTCTTTTTATTCAACCTTTTATTCAACCTTTTATTCAACCTTTTAAATTTTACCAAGAGAGTGAACCTCTCTTTTCACAAGGGATTATGGACAAAACAGCCAAGGAAGGATGGAAGGACTTTCCAGAAGGTTCCGTGAGGAGTGTCCATCAGGACACCAGTCAAAGGAGGATCCCTCCTGACCTCTGACTGAGCGAGCTCCAAACAGGGGGACCCTGCTCAGGCCACCCCAAATGGGTGGATATAGGGGCACAGCAGGGACCCCAGAACCCACAACTGGATGAGTGTATCCTTGTCTCTGGAGTGACACTCGGATATAGGGCTGGACCAGGGACCCCAGAACCTGTGATGGATCAGTGTATCCCTGTCTCCTGAGTGACCCTGGAGGGTACAAAAGGAGCTGCAGGAGCTGTGGGCAGTGTGCCTTTGGCCAGGCCAGCCACGCACCCAGTGCTGCCCCTCTGTATTGTGGGCACCCCGACTGGCTTTTTGTTAATAAACCTTTTAAATTCTACATCTGAAGCTCCATCCTTCACAAGTGTTTTCTAGCCCACGTGTGGGGGGTGAAGTTTGCCCTGCCTGCCCCAGGTAGGGCCAGGGAGGAGGGAGCACTGGGAGCTGATTCCTGTCACAGTGCTCTCCATGAAGGACACAAATCAAACAACTCAGAAGGCAAAGCTGCTGGGGTGGAAGGAGAATCTGGTTTGGGCAATTCCTGCTGTCTGTGGGCTTGGTGTCTGGGTGGGTTCTGCTCAGCTCTGCCACTGTGTCTAACAGATGTCCATGTTCTTGTCTCTCAGGAGTGTGATGGGATCCTGCAGAGGAGTGGTGTGGTCCCTCCTGTCCCCAATCCTCATGGGAACCCTGTGCCTGGCAGGAGATCTGACCTCATGGCTTCCAACCATTCACAGTTTTATCCTTGGAAGCTGCTTTGGGAGGGGCTCTGAGCGATGCTCAGCCAGCTCCTGTGCAGACACTCCCTGGGCATTTCTGGGTGCTCTCAGCAGCTCCTCCCAGCTCGGCCTTTGTGCAGTAAGGGTGCCCAGGCAGAGGCAGGCAGTGCCCAAAGCAAGGGCTCAGAGAGGAGCTGCTCTGGGGGAGGTGACCAGTGAGGGCTCAGAGATGCTGAGGGGCTGGGGACAGTGGCAGTGTGGAGGGAGGGTGGCTCCAGGGCAGGACCAGAGCCGTGGCAGGAGCCAGGCTGGGGTGGGCTGGAGAGCCAGGGAGGCACTGCAGGCAGAGAGGCAGAATTTGGGAGGCAGATGAAGAGAAACTGTTTGATCTCAGCCCTGTCCCAAAATACTTTCTGCACCCTGGGATGTCTGACTTTCGTCCATCTCATGAATTTGCCCAAACGGTCCCCTGGGCACATGTTATTATATTATTGAACTCCCTGTGGTGTCTGTGGTGATTATTTCAAGGAGAGAAGTGCCACTGAGCAGGACCTTCACTGCTAAAGATCTTCATTTTGTGGGGTTTTTTATTTGCTTTTGTTTGTCTGGCTCCTGGAGCTGAAAGCTCTGGACCTCAGCAAGGGGGGCTTGGGAATACTGAGGCAGAAACATCTCCTTCTTGCATCCCTGGCAGTGCCCAAGGCCAGGTTGGACATTGGGGCTTGGAGCAGCCTGGCACAGTGGGAGGTGTCCCTGCCATGGCAGGGGTGGCACTGGGTGGGCTTTGAGGTTCCTCCAAACCAAACCATTCCATGATTCTCAGATGGCACCAGGACGATGCCCAGGAGGTCATGTTTCAGGAACCCATGAGGTTCATTAGAAATGGAATCAAAATAGCAATTTTTTTCCAAACCTCCCCAGTGCAATGGCCAGGCAAGAAGGGAACTAGAAGGCACCAGGCATAAATTCCCACCTCTGTGGTGATCCCTGGCATGAGAAAAAACAGGAGTGATGATTTACAGAGGGAAATGGCACAAGCATGGAAAGCAAAAGAGAAGGATGGAAAAACAAGAAATTATTTGCATTCAGCTTGCGAGGGGCAGATTGATGTTCGAGCTGCTTTGTTATTCACATGCTGGGGAGGCACATGGAATGATGGATGGTGTGACCAGGCATGGCAGTTACTTGGTTTTTGTTATAAATTATTTTTCCTGATGTAGTCTAACATCAGCAGCAGAGTAAGAAATCAGGGGGAATAGGGAAAAAAAATTTAAAAGTTAATAAAACAGATGGTTTAAAATTAGCAGGGCAAGGTAAGGGCAGGGTGACAATTCCCCTGGGAGCACTTGCAGAGGGGCAGGAGCAGCCCAAGGCTGCAGGCAAAGATTCTGGAGGATGAAGAGAAGATAAATGGATTGAAAAACCAGTGTGGAGTGAGGCAGCCCCAGAGCCTGCCCTAGGAGATGTGGAAAAGGGCAAAAAACCACTTGGATTAACATTCAGTTCCTGAACAATTGTGAAACAGAGAAGCCCAATCCTCGTGGAGCATACATGGGAGCAGCAAGTGTGGATTTCTGAGGAACAAACTGTGAGCAAGTGCTGTAATTTGTCCTGCAGCTGGGGCAGCACGTCCAGCTGCCAGGGCACAGGCAGGGAATGAACTCACCCCGGCTGCAATCACGCCTGGGACTCGTCTCACACAAAAAGGGAGGACAAAACTCATTTGAAAAATGAAGTTATCAATTCTTCATTGCTGAAGATGAAGGAAGTGGTCGGATTTGTGCAGTTATTCACTGCTTTCATTGATGAGCTCCTCAGGAAACAGCCATTTTTGGGGGGTGAATGTTGCTGTTGTCATGTCACACTGGGGACATAGATCTGATGGTCTGGGAATGGCTTTTAATCCATGTATTCCACGAGGATGCACCAGGCTGGGTGTTTGTCCTGAGTGCCTTGGTGCCTGAGTGCTTCCAGCTTTTGGTGTAACTCCAGCCTCCCTCAGGTGCTTCGGCAGCACCAAACCCAAGGGGAGGCACCTTCCATGAGGGAACACAAAGAGCCCACGTGGGTTAGCAGCAAAATAAATTAAATCCTACGGGATATGAAGCACAAGGGCTCCTTCCAGGCACAAGGGTTTTATGGAGATTCCACCCAGGAATGTCAGACCAGATTTACTGAATGCCCTTCTGGGTTGGTTTGGGCGAGCTGTTCTCCTTCAAGGGGGCAGATGGAATCTCTCAAGGCTCCTTGTATTCCTGCTCTTCATATTTCCATCAGAAATTTCAGGTTAGATGGGTTTTTTTCCACCACTTCCCTGCACATCTCATTTGCTGTTTGTACATTGTGAGATTCACCAGCACTTGTGTACATCCAGGACAGCTTCTCCTCCTCGTGTGGGTTGATCTTCACTACCAGTGAGAGGAGGTCTTGAAACACAGAATCCCAGCAGGGTTTGGGTTGGAAGAGACCTTAAAGATCATATTGTTCCACCCCTCAGCACGGGCAGGATGCCTTCCACCAGAACGTTCCACCAGCTTCTGGGTGTTATTTCAGTGATAATAAATCATTGGGTCTCAGTGAAGAGCCACCAACCCTTCCTGTATTTTCATCAGCAAAACCAGATTTCTCAACTTTAAAAAAACAAACACCTACCTAAAGCTGGGAGGAAAAATTGTTTGTTTTTCTTGAACATCCTGGATTTAAGCCAAATTTTGCAATCTGTGAGTCAAGTCCAGAGTTAGTCTGGGGACCTGACTTTGAGCAAAGATATCATTGGAGTAATACTGAGAGTTATTAGAGACTCAGTCCTGTGAGGAGCAGCTGAGGGAGCTGGGAAGGGGCTGGAGGAGCCCCAGGAGGGGCTGAGGGAGCTGGGAAAGGAGCTCAGGCTGGAGCAAAGGAGGCTCAGGGGGGACCTTGTGGCTCTGCACAACTCCCTGACAGGAGGGGGCAGCCGGGGGGGGTCAGGCTCTGCTGGCAGGGAACAGGGACAGGAGGAGAGGGAACAGCCTCAGGCTGGGCCAGGGGAGGCTCAGCTTGGACACCAGGAGCAATTTGTGCATGGAAAGGGAGCTCAGGCCTTGGCAAGAGCTGCCCAGGGAGGTTTGCAGTGCCCATCCCTGGAGGGCTCCCAGGAAGGCCTGGAGGTGGCACTCAGTGCTCTGGGCTGGGGACAAGGTGGGCATGGGGCACAGCTTGGCCTGGCTGGGCTGGGAGGGCTTTGCCAGCCCCAGGGACCCTGGGAATCTGGAATTGCTGGCTGCACATGGATTTTCCTTTCAGAACTCTCCATGCAGACAAGGTTTCCCCTCCTGACTCCCCTGTGGGGCCACAAGGATCCCTAAAAGCATAAGTGATCGAGCAAAGTGTGACCAGAGGCTGTTTTTCACATCAGCACATTTTGCAGAAAGAAGATTCTGCAAGATTTATCTCCTAGCTCCAACCTTTGGGCTAATGAAAGAAATTACCTCTCTTGAAAAATAAAAATACAAAAGACAGGGTCAGGCATCTGATAAAATCCCAATTTTCAGAAAAATGCATCATTAATTGTGGTTGTTTGCTGGAGGGAAAAATGGCCCAGCATTAAAATGATTCACTTTTCCAAAATTTATCCAGAACCATTTTCTAACCCTGAATCCATCACTCCCCACAGAAAAACCACATCCCTCTGATGAATGAGGATGAAATAATCACTGCTGTGACAGCTCTGCTTGCCAGGGTGAGTCACCTTGATCCAAAGCCTCTCTGTATCCAGGCCACTGCAGAGGTCAGCGATAAATATCACCCCACAGGGCTTTAATTCCCAGAATTGGTGGTAATTATGAGTAATAATTGGATAATAATTACCCCCATCATACTGACCATTGGGCACAGATCATCCTTCACCTGGATGTTGTTGCAGCTGAAATGAGGAAGCAAAAAGCAGCAGTCCAGCAGTGAAAGTGGCCAAAAGCAGGATTTCTATACCCAATAAATGCTTCAGAGAGCTCACCCTGCTCTTAGCCGAGATTTTACCATCCAACCACTCTGCTGTTTTCCCCTTGGATCTCTTTACCTCAGCTCTGCTCGTTTTCTGACAGACAAACTGCAGCAGGGAAGTTTCTCCCTGGTTCTGCTGAGGATCCCCAGCCCAGCTCCCGGAGGCAGCTGCACCCAGCACGCCCCAGTTTGGATCCAGCTCCTGTATGAGTGTGCCCTGTGAAAAACCACGGGAAACCGTCGGGCACACATCGGGCACACATCACACAGGAATGTCCCTGCGGAGCTGGGAATGTCCCTGCAGAACCGGGAATGTTCCTGGGAGCTGGGAATGTTCCTGCAGAACCGGGAATATTCCTGCGGAGCCGGGAATGTCCCTGTGGAGCTGGGAATGTTCCTGTGGAGCTGGGAATGTTCCTGTGGAGCTGGGAATGTTCCTGCGGAGCCGGGAATGTCCCTGCGGAGCTGGGAATGTCCCTGTGGAGCTGGGAATGTTCCTGGGAGCTGCAATGTCCCTGCAGAGCTTGGAATGTCCCTGCAGAGCTGGGAATGTCCCTGCAGAGCCAGGAGCGCTCCGGAGCCGCTGCCCGAGCGCTGCTGCTGACAGACCTTCCCTGGCACCTGAGCTGTCACATTCCCTCCATCCGCCTGGGCAGCACTTGCTCTCAGGCACAAAGACACGTGGAGCAAGGATGAGAGGGCTCAGGGGGATAGAAATCTGACTTTTTCATCCAGTTTCAGCCATAAGGTTCACTCCTTCCTCTGCACAAGGGATGAGATGTTTGTTCATGCTAAACCAAACCCTCCCTGTGTTCCCAGCGCTGCAAACCCCAAAGCCCAGCAGACACTTTAATTCCTCTCCGTGTTTGGATCCAGCAGCTCCCTGATTCCTCTGCAGAGCTCAAAACCGACCCACAGCAGGATTTCCCTGGGGTAGTTTTGTTTTCCATCCTGCTTCCAGCACCGTGACGATGAGGATCCAAAAGCACTTTGCTTCAGAGCCCATGTCAGTACCCACAGGTGTGTGTTCTGCAGAGGTGATGTTTAACCACAGGAAGAAGTTAGTGGAAACATCAGGAATGTGCTGAATTCTCCGGATTCAGGGTTTTGGCAAATGCTTTGGAGAAAAACAAACTTCAGTTCAGTGGATGTCACCGGTCAGAGAGAGCACACAGGGTAATGCCCAGCCTAGAAAGGTTCCTGACATATCCCAGAAGTGGTTTCTGCCTGTTTCCCAGCACGAATGGGAGCTAAGGGCCACCACAAAACAGTGCCAGAAGTGTCCTTGGTGGAGACCAGGGCTTACGTGCAGGAAGGGAATGATCAAATAAATATTTTAGGAATAGATAAGTAGTAGCATTTTAATAATTCTCAGTGATTTCTCCCAGATCTGACTGGTCTCCACACGAGAAATGTGTTTGTGCAGGTTGTCCAGGTAAAGGTGTCTGGGAACATGGTGAGCAAAGGGAGAGGTGGGAGAGGAGCCAGCAGCTGCTGTGCAGGAGGGACTGGGATGTGGGGTCAGAGATGGCCTGGGGTCAGCCATGGCCTGGGGTCAGCCATGGCCTGGGGTCAGAGATGGCCGGAGGAGGTTGTTGGAGCCAGGGGGACACCAGCAGCAGGGAGGGCAGGTGCAGGTGGAGGAGCACACCCAGTGAGCTGGGGGACACCACTCTGCCCCTGGCTCTCTTCCCACAGCCTGTGCAGCCCTCAGCCCCAGACTGTGCTCCCAGCAGACAGGAGGTCACTGCTGCCCCTTGGCTGCCACCGAGCTGTCACTGCTGGGCTGCTGCTGCCTCCAGCTCCAGCTGAAACACGGAGCAGAATGGAGCCCACAGTCTGCTCCAGCATTTGCTTTCCATGTGGCTGCACTCAGCCCTTTGGCTACCTCATCTCTGGATCTCCCCCACCCCTGTCCCCCCAGTACCCCTTTTCCCTGCTGACCCTGCTCTCTGTCAGCTCTGCAGAGTCCCACAGGACTCAGGTATCCCAAATCCTCACCTCTGCCATGTCCCTCTTTGTCTCAGCCATAAGGACCAGGCTGCTCCTCCCCAAAGCCAAGCTGGAGTTCCCTAATGGGCCATCAATGAGTGGCTGAAGAGTCTCAGGCTTTGCTGTTGTTCCCATTGACTACCAGGTTGTATTGCATCTCCCACAGCTACTTTCTCTTTCCCTTATGCCCCAAAAGTCTTGATCTGATGAAACTCGATGAAGCAGGTGCTCTCGCCTTCCATTTATCCTCCTGGGGAGTGGAAGGATTTCAGGAGCAGGCAACAAACACAAGCAGTAAGTGTAAAATAATTTCCATGAAGGAAGATGTGGGTGAAGCCAGAGTCTCCAGCCTGGAAGAGGAATGACTGGAGTGTGGAGAGAGGCTCTGTGGTATCCTGGGTGGCTGGCAGAGGACACCCAGGTCTAATTGCTTGCTCTCCCTTAATGCAAGAACTAAGCTGCGTTAAATAAAATAGCAGGTGGCAAATTTAAAACCAGTTACAGGAGGCATTTTTCTCTTGACAGGATTAAGCTTTGGAACATTTTGTCAGCACAAACTGCAAATGCCAAAAGTCTGCAGAGGCTTCACCAAGTGGTCAGAGAAATCCACAGGAAAAACAAATCCATTAAAGAATATTCCTCATAAAATAAATCTCCTGGTTCAGGAAGCACCAGAGGCTGAGATCGATGGGGGCTGGCAGGGAAGTGACTTCCCTGTGCTCTCCATGTGCCTTTTCCTGCCTGAACACTGCCGAGGTCACAGCAGCAGCCAGAGGGAGCACAGGGCTCCAGGGGCTCTTCAACCCCCCAGGGGTGACAGCAGCTCCAGCCCCGAGCCAGGACAGAGAGAGAAGCTGCCTGAGGGGGCTGTGGAGCACCACGGAGTGTGAGGGACAGGACACTGGGCAGGGAGAGCCCTGGGGCCGGGAAGGTGAGAGTCCTTCACCACCATCCCCACCCAGCCATGGTGGAACAACTTCTGAGCTGCTGCATCCTCCCACCTGACAGGAGCAAGTTCTGCCTCAGGAGCTGCTGGTCCCTAGTGGCCCTGGTGCCAGAAGGTACCCAGGCCCTGTCATTTAAAATGCTGTTTATTAGCTTTAATACCCTAAAAAATGAGAGGGCAGTATAGATAACCTGATGTCCTTCCGGATGCTGGGATCCCCAGGTTATGCTGGGATGTAGCTTTCTTATGGAATCATAGAATCATGGGATCCTTAAGGCTGGAAACAACCTCTACAATCATCAAGTCCAGCCATCAGCCCAGCACCACCATGGTCACCACCACGTGTCCCCAAGCACCACATCCACCTGTTTTTCTGAACACTTCCAGGGATGTGACTCCACCACTGTCCTGGGAAGCTGTGCCAGGGCTGGACAACCCTTTCCATGAAGAAATTCCAGACTTGCAGCTGATCAGGGCAGTTCTACTCACAAGCCTGGCCTGGCCACAACTCATTAATGGACTCTGAACACCACAAAACCCCCAGAACAGTGACCAGGGACAGCTCTGCCCCCCGGGTTCAGCTCCCAACACACAGCATTTAGAGCATCACCCAACTGCAGGCACCCTTCCAGCCCCACACAGCCAGAGCCAGGCCTCCACTGACCACTGACCACTTGTTTTAGTGGCTGTTGGTGTCTCAGTGAGTCATGCTTGGACTTCCTCACCACAGCCCAAACTGAGCCGCAGCCATGAAGATTTTGAGGCATTTCCAAAACAGAAAGCATGGAGGTCCCATTTGGGACCTTTCCAGAACACCACAGCAGTGCCATGGTGAGGTTTTGTCGCCCAGGGGCACCTGCAGAGCCCCATGTCTCTGCTGAGAGGTTTCACTGATGGGACTCAAGGGCAAAGTATGGAAAGAGCCTTTAGTCCCTTCTCTCTGTTCTCATTAATTCGCTAATTCATGTGGGGCTTGTTCCAAGTTACAGGAGAGTTAGAAAATAGGAGATGTGGAACGGATCACTGTGATCTGTTCTGACATCCTGTGTCACATTCCCAGAGGAACTGCAGGACACATTTCCCCACCAAACCCCTGCAGTGGGCTTCAGGCAAGGCATGCATCTCCCAAGAGCTTCTGTCCTCAGCTTCAGGGTCCCAAGAGACAAAGAATTTGTTGTCTTTTTTTATTTTTAAATTTGCAAAACAGCAATGTGTCATTTCATCCCATTTCTGTGTAACTCTGCAGTCACTGAGTGACGTTTGGCTTGGGGGTGGTGCTGGAGAGTCACCACAGCCCCCACACAGGACTGGGGACAAATCCTAGAGCAATTCAGCTTTTCTTTCAACTCTCACATTGTCTGAACTCAGTAAGTCAAGTCTCTCTCTGGACTTTCTTTCTCTCTGCTGGTATCTTAGGTGAAATTTGCATTTTTTTTTTCATATTCTTTTTTCCTTTAAATTTTATTTTCAATTTTTTTTCATTTTTCCTCAAGACATTATTCAATCTTTATCTATCAGATGAACAGTTACAAGTTCTTTGGATCAGAACTTTCACATTTTCTGTGAAAAAAAAAAAACAGTACAGTCATTCTGAGTCATTCACCTTCCCAAGACAAAATCTGGATCAGAGGAGCTGGGAAAGTCAAGCTCACTGCTGGATGGACACATGGGCTTTAATCATGACTCTAAAATAGAAGTATTTAAAAAGAAGACCAACATTGCTGTGGGGAACTTCTAAATATTGAGGCAGCTGATAAATTTACAAATTTCTTGAAGTTTTTGCCTAAATTTGTCTCTCATTCATGGATATTTTATCCCAGAGACACCAGGGAAAATGGTAACATAGTCAGTGAAAGTAAAACAGTCAGTGGAGTGTTCACTATCCACTGCTGTGGACTTGAGCAATTTATGAAATAAAATATGACGGTAATGATAAAATATATAGGTATGTGTACATCTGCTCTCTGCTTCGGGGGCAGCACACAGATCTTCCGAGGGTTGAGAAGGTTGTGCTGGGCAGTTCCCAGTCAGGAATAGAAATTTAAAATGGAAAACAAGTTTTGATAGTTGAAACCTGTTATGTCCTTGCAAGTGAACAGTTTCCAGCCCTGAGGAAGGAGCTCTGAGTGTACCCAAGGTTTATATTTCTAAGGTCTGAGGTCCCACTCCCATGAGGAAGAATTTTTCCTTTATTTTCCAACAGAATTTTCCCCTATTGTAACTCTTCACCCACCCTCTTGTATTTTTCCCTCAGCGGAGTCTGACTCCATTTTTCCCCTGGATTCTCTTTCAGGGATTGGAAGATTTAACTGGACACTGTTGAGGCTCTGTGGGTCCCTCTGCCTTCTGGCTTAGCTATCTTCTTTTTTCCAATGCCTTATATTAGGAAAAGATGAAGTGAAACTTTTTTCTGCTGTTTCAAGGATTGTTTATTATTTTTTATCTAAATTTCAGAAGCACAACTTCTGCTGCAGCCTCTAGAAGTGTAATGGCCACAGCTTCTGTGTGCAGGCAGTTTTTAAGGCTTAATCACCCAATTATTGACCTCTACTTGTTCTATTTTGTATTCAGTACTAATAATTACTATTTTTATTAACATGTGTTTTCTACCTTGAGTTCTCTCCACCAATTGATAAAGCACAGGAAATGAAGAAGAAGGAAGAAGGAGAAGGAAGAAGAAGCCAGAGCCAATGCCTTGGTTCCTCCATGTTGTCTCTATATAATATATAGAGCAAAACTTAAAACTACAAATGCACACTCTCTGGTACACTAAACAAAAATCTTTCCATTTCTTTGATGCTTTCAGCTCATCCCAAAGCGAAGGGAGCTTTTCCCACGGACTTAGGTCAAAGGCTAAGTTGTTTTGGGGATCTCTAGGGATAAAGTGAACCCCCACAATAGCAGGAGAAGTTTTCCAGCTTTTCTGGACTCCAACAGGACTCTGCTTTTTCCTTCTTTTCTGCTGGTCAGGAGCCCAGTGGCAGCACCCACCCAACCCTGCTGTGGTCCCACCTGGGCTTTGGCACGGCAGGGAGGATCCACACCTGGACAGAGCCTTCCAGCCCTGGTGGCACCCTCGTGATGGAGGTGAAACCTCCTCCTGGAGCAGGTGGTGGCCCTGTCCCACAGCCCATCTCCAGCTGGGACACCGAGGAGCAGAGTCCTGCCTGCTCCCAGCCAGCCCCGGGGCAGGAACCTGCTGGGAGCCTGCAGGGATCGCTTCTTGGGGAGGATGAAAGCTTGACAAGAAAGTTTCACAGAGATATAGGCTTGGCAGAAAGGTCTCTGAACATAGGAACTGAGAATGAAATAGAGATGAAAGCAAGTTTTGATACAGAGTAAAAGGTGTTTTGCTGAACCAGTGGTCACTGAGTAGCTGAGAAAGCAAAGGTTGGAAGGTTTTATGACAGAGCAAAAGGATAAGCTAGCTACAAACAAAGACATGGTTTTTACCCAGTAAATAAGTCTCAAGAAGAGCATAAGTAAATAAAGAATATACTTTTACCAAGCAGAAAGATACCACAGCAAACAAGACATGTCGATGTGGCAAGTAGAAAAAAGGTCTGAGGATTTTCCACTGCAAGCTTAAACTGTAACACATTTACGTTTGTGATTATTGGATAATAATGACTATAAAAGGGTAATGGTAGTAGTGGTGATAGGCTATAGGCAAATGTAAAGGTATTGTGTGTGATGCTGATTGGTTGTCATGTATTAAGGTGCTCAGCAAAGAAAAGTATATAATGTCTTGTAACTTGAACAGAATTCGGCTTCAGGTATACTTCTGAACTGCAGCTGGCAGCTTTTAGGTTGGCTCTGAATACCCACACCCTGGACTGCTGTAACTTTGCACATGCAATAAAACAGCATTTTGGAGAGCTGCCTGAAGTCCAAACATCCTCCATCGACGCTTCTCCTACACTCAGTGTTCCCCAGGGTGGGAGGCTCCAGCTCCGTTATTCCAGGTGTCTCTTAGACACACAGGCACATCTTAGTCACAGTGACTCACTCTGGATACAGGGACAAAGATGAGCAAATCTTAATTTTGGAAGAAATGGTTCATTAGCATAAGAGCATTTTTTACTGTGGTCATGAAAAGGGGAGTCATAAAAAAGCAGAAGAGTGTCTTTGTACATAGGCCTGGAATGCCAGGACAAGGGGCAACAGTCTCAAACTGAGAAAACAGAACTTTAGATGGGATATTGGAGAGAAACTCTTCCCTGGGAGGGAGGGCAGGCCCTGGCACAGGGTGCCCAGAGCAGCTGTGGCTGCCCCTGGATCCCTGGCAGTGCCCAAGGCCAGGCTGGACATTGGGGCTTGGAGCAGCCTGGCACAGTGGGAGGTGTCCCTGCCATGGCAGGGGTAAGAGTGGAGGAGCTTTAAGGTCCCTTCAAATCCACACCATGCTGGGATTCTGTTTTGCCTCAAAGGAGTGCAACAGGATCTATTTCAATGTGTGTTCACTCTCTCCTTGCACCAGACTGGGAGATCCAGTAAGGTCCATTGCATGGAAGGCAGTGGAATGGAAGGCTCGGCCCCTGCAGTCCATCAAACACACTGAAAATCCCTATCTAAAATGTGAAAGCCAGCACATCCTTAACTGGTGAGCTCCAGACATAAAGGGGAACCTCTCAAGCTCTCACTGCCAGCTCAATTAATTGGTGTTGAAATGAAGGACGTGTGTCTGCTGCCCTCGCACGGGGGACCTCTGAGGGGCCACGAGTGACCCTTCTCCATTAGACTAAGGCATCACAGAATCACAGAATCATGGAATGATTGATTTCAGAATATCCCTCTGAGACCACCAAGTCCAAGTGCTCCCCAGCACTGCCAACTCCACCACTGACTGTGTCCCCAAGTGCCACATCCACAGGGCTGTGAAATCCAGGGGTGTGACTCCACAGCCTGTGCCAGGGCTGAGCAGCCCATTCGGGGATGAAGTCTTCCCTAACACCCAGTCTAAACCTCCGACACGACTTGAGGCTGTTTCCTCTCGTCCCTGTTCCCTGGAAGAAGAGACCAGCACCTCGAGAACCTGTTCTGGTGCTGCCTACCCCGTGTGTGCCCTGGGAGATGAGCTGAGCCGGGCTGGGACTGCCCAACTCTGATTTCCACAGGCTGCTGCAAGCCTGGCTTAGGTCAGCCCTGGCCCAGAGCTGGGAGCTCACACACTGCACCACACCAGAGAACTGAGGCACAGCCACAGCTTGGAAACTACTAAAGAAAAATATTTAAGGACTGAGTACAACCAGGGTGTTTGAGGTTGGTGTTTGTGCTCAGGGCTTGCCCTGTGGAGCAGGACTGCCTCCCCACAGGGAAGGCTGCTCGCTGAGGGTCTGGGACTGCATCCCCTGAGGCGCCCACAGATCAAAGGAAGGCTCAGGATCTGATTTCACTTCAGTCTTGATCTCTCTCGATCCAAGCTGCGGCAGGGCTGAGATGGAAGTGGATTTGCATTAATTGGCTTCAGCAGCAGCAGTGACCCCAGGGCCCCATGTCACAGCTGGCACTGCTGCTCCCTGGTCTGTGGGGTCCCTCCAGGCCACCCCCATGCTTCACCCACCCTGAGCCCACAGGGATCCTTCCTGCTGAGCATTCCTGCGGGGGCTGCCTGGCCAGAGATGTGCTGTGCTGGCAGTGAGAGCACCAGATGAATTCAAAGGGGTTTATTGATCAGCAAGTTGTTGTTCACTCAGTTCTCCACACACCCAGAAAATCACTCCTTTCTTCTCCTCTGAAGGATCAATGCTCATGACAGGGCACACATCCCTAAGACAAACCTACAGCAAAACATCAGCCAGGGTCTGACACACGCCCACAAAGATTTATTGTGCTTTATAGGCAGATAGCAGAGTTTCAGTATAAATTAAGCCCAAATGAAGAGTTTATAGAATCAGAGAATGGTTCAGGTCGGAAGGGACTATAGAGATCATCTCTGACCTAATGCAACTCAAACACTGGAAACCAAAGCAAATCTTAGATTTGTTTCTTACCTCAGAACTCCACAGAATCAGTGATTCGTGGCAAAAAGAAATGCACCAGGTCTGTTTTACAGGGAGATGGTGACATGCTGTAAATGTGCTGGTTTGAAGTATTGTAGCATCAGTTTACTTCTCTCTGGCAGCTTTTGTGGCTGTGCTGGAGCCTTTGCTCAGAAATTTTTCAAGGTCAAGAGGAAATTGAAACTTAACAGGTTTTGGAACTGAGGTAGTTAGGTTTGTTTTTAAATCTGGGATATAGCAAAACAAGGAATCTCTCTCTGCATTCATGCTTTGCACTCCTGCACCTTTCTCATTTTCAAGGCACCATTTTGGTCAAGTGTTCTCCACCATGGACATGACTCCATCAGCAAACCTCTGGCTTTAATCCTATTATTTTTGGGGTATAAGTGAGGCACATCATGAACAGTGATCCCTGCACTGAGGCAGAGGGGGTGAACCTGCTGAGGTCTCTGATTGCATCTGAGGGTCTAGAAAATGAGACTTTTACCATAAAAAAAAACCTGAATCCATTTAGCTTCTAAAATGAGGCTTGATATACCTTAGGCAAATCACTGAACTTTGCTGCTCAGAATGAGAATAAATGCCACTCAGGATGGGAATAAATGCTGTTTCTGTCCCTCTGCCTTCACAAACAGGCAGGTCTGTGGACTCTGCAGAGCCTCTGGGTCTCCCACTGGGTGACTGTGTGGATCAGTCTGGACTGGAACATTAAGTTGCTGCCATTAAACAAGCGATAAAGTGATGACGAATTAAATACAAGTTGCTGTAGAGAAAACAATGAATTATACATGTGGCTGCCACTGGAATCAGCCCTGGCTGAAGGCCTTGGAGGCTGGTGTCAACCTTCTGCTGTCTCACAGCCAGCTTTGAGCAGGCAGCACGGGTCATCCTTTTTACTTACAATTTCATCACAAAATAGCAATCCCATGTGTTACCCCCCCAAGCAACAAGAAATGAAGTTGAGCTACTGAAAGAAAATTCTTGTGTTCCCTCTCAGAATGGCACTAGAATCTCTTTTGGCTATTTTTAGAGAGAGTAACGTGCTCGGTCACACGGCTCACTGCACCAGGCTGCTCCAAGGCTCTGGGCAGCCCTGCCCAGTGCTGCAGCTCTGCTCTGGGGGACGTTGCTCTGACGCCTCCAGTTGCTGTTCCAAACTGATGCCCCAGAGATTTTTAAGCTCCAGGAAAGCAGTTACTCTGGAGTAAGAGCATTTTTAGGATTCAATAACAACAATTTGTTTCAAAGCCATTCTGTGATTCTTCTGAGAATGATTTTTCACTGACATATTTACTCGAAGTAGAGTCAAACTATACAGTTAAGGAATAAAGACACCCCATGAATGCTGAAGTGCAACACTTGCTTTTATTTCTGTATTATTCCTTTTGGAGAATTTTCAATACTATGAATTTTAATGAAGAATAAATCTCTAAGATGAATTTCATTATACATGTGTCATTCAGAAGAACGCAATCATTACATGTCTTTCCACCTGATCAGAGAACACAGCTGAGATGGAGATTCATTGTCACACCACGGTGGAATTCCACCTACCTCCTCCTCGTAGGGGATTTACATGGGAAATGGGAAATTTCCAGCTGAATATGAGGAAAAACTCTTTTACTGTGTGGGTGGCCAAGCACTGGAACAGCTGCCCAAGGAGAGTGTGGAGTCTCCTTCTCTGGAGATGTTCAAAACCCACCCAGGTGATCCTGTGTGACCTGTTCTGGTTGAGCCTGCTCGAGCAGGAGGGTTGGATGAGCTGATCTCTGGAGGTCCCTTTCCACCCCAGCTACTCTGTGAGTCTGGGATTTTGGGATTTCCCAAAGGTGACATACCTCGGCTAGGTTCTCATTTCTTTGATCGCTCTCCTTCCATTGCCAATCAGAGATTCTGATTTTTGCCTTTATCTTGCATTTTGCACAAACCTGCAAACAGTGATGCGAGGATGTTGGGTGTTCTGTATTTGACTGGGGAAGCAGAAGACCTGGGGCTGGTGCCTGAAAGACCTGAAAGAGAATTTGGGGGGGGAGCTTGGGGTCCCATTTAGGTGTCCATAGTTTTCACTCTTGCTGTCTCAGCGAGCAGCTCTTGGGGCAGACGAGCACCTTCACCACCTTGTCCCTCACCTGCTGTGTTCTCACCCCGCACACCATGGGGCTCAGCAGGGCAGGAGCAGCACATACAGGCTGCCCAGCAGGATGGGGACCTCGGGGGAATGCTCTGACCAAAGTGTTGTGTGAGGGCAGGGAAAGCAGCAGGGATATAGAACAGACATGAGTGCAGGTGTGAGAGCCTGGTGGCAGGCAGAGCTGGACAGGAGCCTGGACAGTGCAAGGGATGCCAGAATGGCTTTTTGTTTTTTCTTTCACACCCCTCTCACATACTCTTTTATAGTTTTATGGATTCTTAGTGCTTTTAGCCCACACACTGTAACTTTCCAAGGCTGATAACTCAGCTCAGCCCCACAGCACCGTTAAACCAGGAGAGCAAACATCCTGGGAGCCCCAGACACCAAGGGCCTCTCCAGAACACATTTTGGAACCTCAGACAGGCCCAGCCAGGGGGAAGGTTCCTCACAACGAGGGCTTCACTCCAGCCTCTCATTAGGAGATCTTTGATAAATGCGCTAATTTTGCAAGACCTATATTTGTGTGCATTTCAGTGTGTGGGGGCAGTGTGTGCATTTCAGGGCATTACACCTGGACCAAGTGCTGTACCCTGAAATAAACACTGAGGTAAAAACCCCTTTTCCCCATCAACTGTGTTTTGGCTTTAATTTTAAGACCAAGGAAAGGCATCACCAGAAGGATGGAGCCATAGGAGATGGAGATGAGGAGCAGATCCAGCAGGGCTGCAGTGAAAGGCACCACAAGGCCGTGCCAGAGGCTGGCAGAGATGTCGATGTGCCCGCAGTGGGAGTGCAGGGTGACACTGTGCCCGCAGAACAGCAGCCGCCTCAGAAGGAAAATACAGGGGAAAATGATGCAGAAGCTCCTCAGCAAAGCTGCCAGCCCTGCTTTGGCCATGGTTGAGGGGGTCAGCACCACCCCGTACCTCAGTGGGGAGCAGATGGCCACAAAGCAGTCCAAGGCCATGGCCAGCAGGATCACTGACTCCACCGAGCAGGTGAGAACATCTGGGTCAGGCAGGCGCCGAAAGAAATCTCCCTGGGTGGGAAGCAGAACAGAGCCAGCGTCCTGGGCAGTGCCGTGGTGGAGAGCGTGAGGCCAGCGATGGCCAGCATGCCCAGGAGGAGGAACGAGGGCTGGGGGAGGCTGTGCTCCGTCCATGTGGTGGACAGCAGGACACAGCTTCCCAGCAGGGCTGCATGGAGCAGAATGGGATGGAGACCCAGACGTGCAGCTGCTCCATGCCTGGGATCCCAGTCAGGATGAAGGTGTCAAGCTGCTCAGGTTGAACAGGGACATGTTAGCCTGAAAGCAAAGGCAGACACTACAGGATGTTACTTGGGGTGCTTGGGCTCTTCCAGCAGCACCAAGAGCCTCGTGTCACCTGCTCTGGTCTGCCAAGAGCCACAGCCAGAGGCACAGCCCTGGTGTAGAACCCCTGGTCTGCACTGCCCTGCAGGCTGTCCTGACGCTCCTGCTACAGCAAAAGGCAATGTCCAGATTTCCTCCTCACTTGATTTTAACTCAACATTTATGCATTTCTCTTGCAGTACTCCCACTGTGAGCAGAGTGACTGGAGACCAAGCCAGCTCTTGCTCCACGATTGCTGTGATATTTCTGTGTTCTGTGAAATGAGAGCAGAAGGAAGAAATCAGGCGATGAGAGAGGAATGGTTGTGTTTGCAGGGATGAACAAGATGTTCTCAAGCAGCGAGAATGGGGAGTTCTAGGGGCCCCTGGACTCACACTAGGGTAGAGAACAAAAGTAACTCCAGGTTTGAAGTTGGCTGCCCATGCTCCTTATCTCCAAACTTCTCTCCCTCCCCTTTTAGCTCTGAGACCCAATTAAATTTGCTTTGCAGTATTTTTCAGAGGAAATCTAGCAGAACTAAAATTTAACCAGGCACTTGCAAAGACCTTTGTGTCAGAGGAAAACCTGTGTGCGATGGAATTCTCTCTCCAGCCAAAGGAAGGGATGTGCTGCTGCCATGGAGAGGCCTGAAGAGCCACAGAGGCTGAATCAGACCCAGACTCACACAAATTAAATGGGATGTGACTGTTTCAAGCAGCTTCTGCATTAACGCTCAAGTCTTAAATCTCAAAACTCAAACCATAAGGAATTATCCATAACACAGGAGGAAGTGGTGTAAGTGCTGAAAAACTGTGATGTTGTTGCACATAAAAATATTGACTCTGTAAAAAAAAACCAACTATATCTTCAACAGCAGGTTGGATTCCCTGATCACACTCAATTTCATGTCTGAAATACCCTGAACCAAGAGAATCCAAGAAGCCTGGTCCAGAGAAATACAATATGACAATGGATCATCTTTAAAAATAAAATTGATCAAAATAATAACTGATTCTATAATAATAATAATGAGAAGAACTATTACATAACAATAACTGCTACTCTCTAATGATAACAACCAATTTTGTATTTTTTTTAAAGCAGTTCAGTATAAATATTGCATGAAACAAAAACAGATGAGGTGTTAACAGAAGAAGTATTACTATTGCTGGAAGCTGGCAGCTGTGCTGCCATGCCAACAGCTCAGCCTCTCTGGCAAGATGCGAATGTTAAACTGCAAATAAACAGGGATCCGATGGGAATCTCAGGGCACCCAGGGGCTCTGCACCAAAGGAGCTCCTCAGCATTAGACCCTTTCTTCCAGAACCTCTCCGACCCCTTCCTCCACTGTCACATCAGATCCTCTCCTCCGTGATCCATCCTCACTACAAAACTCCATTAATACAATTTTTAGCGCAGCTCTAGGGATGCAGCTCACACAGCTTTGCCCAAGCGGCTCCTTGGATTCTCCTTCCCTAAAATCTTTTCATTTTCATTTAGACTGAAAGCAGTTACCCAAAGCACAACCTGCATCCCTCGGGAGCTGCCCCGGGGTCCCTGGAAGCTCTGCAGAGCTCTGTGGGATGGCTGCAGGAGGGAGAGAAGCATCCCTGGGGCGGCCAGGACAGCTGGCCTTCGGGAGGGAGCTCCGGGAGCAGAAGGGGCTGCAGGACGGAGGATCCAGGCGGATTCAGGCGGATCCCGGCTCTCCCCACCGGAGGATGGAATCGCAGGCTGGTTTCTCTCGCACGGAGGGCGCGTCCGCAGCTCAGGGCAGACCCACTCTGGTGTCCAGGCTGGGATCGCCCCTAGAGCATCACCCCGTGCGTGGGGCCTGGGATCGCCGCCCGAGCATCACCCCGTGCGTGGGGTCACTCCCCAGCCACCAGGGACACCTTGTCCCAGTCACGGCCGCTCTCCCCGCTCGGAAGGGAGACTTTCCCCGCTGTTGTTGTGAACGGGGAATTTGGCAGCTCTGCGCCAGCCTCTCAGCGCCCCAGCGAGCGCTCTGGCCCCAAATCCACAGGGCACACAGCTCGGCGGTCCCTGGCCGGGGCAGGAAGGGGCTGCGCTGCAGGCGGGGGCGGAGGGAGCGCAGGTACCTGGGGCGAGCGGGCAGGGAAGCTCCGTGCCCCTCTCGGCACCTCCCTGCCTGGTTCTGCACCTCCCTGCCCCTCTCGGCACCTCCCTGCCCGGTTCTGCCCCTCCCTGCCCCTCTCGGCAGCTCCAGCCGCCCTGGGGTGCTGTTCCCCGGCCCCGCAGTCCCCGGCCCCGCACAGATGCTGTTCCTGCCGGCTCCGTGTCACCCCAGCCGGCCCAGGGCTCCTCCTGCCCTCGGTTCCCCCGGCACTGGCGGGGCCGTACCCCGGGCGAGACACAGCCGGACCCAGGGAGAGCAGGCGGGCGTGGGGAGCCTGCAAACCTCTCTGACACGGGAATGGCGAGCAGCCGGGCGTGCACGGGAGGCGTTCTGCGAACAACAGAGCACGTCTCTATAAATAGCAATCCCTGATTTGAATAATTATTGTTATGCAGATCTCTCTCAGTGATTAATTCGGTAAAAGGAATTTGGAAGAGTTTCCTCATGGAAATGCGAGAGGAGGTTTGGTGCTGGGCTGCTCCAGGGGATGGGAGGAAGAGTTTGGGGCTTAGGATCCCTCCTTGGATTGACAGAAGCAGGGGGACATCCCTGCCCGTGGCCGGGCAGTGAAACAAGATGACCTTTAGGGTGCCTCCCAAACCCAAACAGTTCTGTGATGTGATTCCATTAATGCCTGGACCCTGTGCCCTGGGTCAGTGAGTGACCACTCCTCCCTCCAGCCCCCAGGAGTCTCACCGTGCTCACTGCTGGAACCTTTCCATCTGCAGGAAGGATTTCCTTCAGGCTGGGTCATTCCAGCACTAATGAAGCTCCAGCCACCAGCAGTGGGCAATGGAGAAACACAGAAAGATTTTGACCATAATAAAACCACTAATTCCACAAGAGCAGTGGTGGTACTCAGCATCCAACACCCCTGAACCCCCGAGGCAGGAGTGCCACCCTGCTGAGTCTTGGTTAGGATTGCAGATATCACAGGAATCATGGAGTGAGTTGGGCTGAAAGGGACCTCAAAGCTCATCTCTTTCCACCCTCCTGCCATGGCAGGGACACCTCCCACTGTCCCAGGCTGCTCCAAGCCCCAATGTCCAACCTGCCCTTGGGCACTGCCAGGGATCCAGGGGCAGCCACAGCTGCTCTGGGCACCCTGTGCCAGGGCCTGCCCTCCCTCCCAGGGAGATTTTGCTCCCAACATCAAACCACTTTCAGTGTAAAACCATTGCCTTTGTCCTATCACTCTCTGCCCTGTAAAAAGTCACTCTCCACTTGGACTGCTAATCGAAATAAATCCAAAAGACGAGGTGGTGCCTGGCTGTGTGGCACTCGGGCTGGCACAGGGGGCCCAGAGAGCTGCAGAATCGCAGAGGCATCAGTGAACAGTGAGTGTTCTCCAGGGGAACGCTGGGCAGATGATATCTGCTGTCCTGGCCAGGCTAGAAACGTGCCTGGCATTGTCTGAGGCTGCTGCCTGTGCCAGGGAAGGAGCCAGTGACAGGGAATGTGGGTGGGCACTGGAGCTCAGCCATTGTGCAGAGGAACAGATGGAAAGGTCCAGCCTTACACTTGAAGGTTGGTTCCCAGGTGACCTCATCTGTGGGGCAGAGGAGAACCACGACGCGGGAAGTGCAGGCTCAGGGGGCTCCAGGACCATTTCCACTTGAGACAACCACCTCACCCAGCCACTTGCAATCTGCCATGGCCAAGTCTCCTGGAAACCCCCAGGGACCCTCCCTTTCTGCTCCAGACCCTTCTCTCCTGGTTCAGTGGACACCCCTGTCCTGCCAGGTTTGCTTCAGGGATGTAAAACACCCTGGAACTCCCCAGCCAGCCTTGGGGTCCTTCTGCCAGCCCTGCACCCCCACACCTGGGCTCAACCCCTCTCCTCTGATGGGCTCCCAGCAATGGCATATTTTGGCAGCATCCACGTTCATTCCCTGTTCCCAGAGCAGACACACTCCAGCACCATCAGCAGAACAAATATTGTGGCAGCTGATAAAATTGTGCTTGTTTCAGAAGAAAACCAAAAGGAGGCAAATGTGTCTCAGCATCCTGTGGTTCATTTCTTGTTTGTGTGCTGCGTGGAAAGAAATATTCACGGTCCCCAGGTCGCTGCTCAATTTCATCTGCAGAATCCACAAACCAATGTTCACAGAGAGATCAGAAAAGCCCAGGTGCAGAGCCAAACCATTTGTTTAGGCTCCACTCACAACTTTCAGGATATTTGATGGTGACATCAATTTTCTAAATTACAAAAGTTTTGTTTCCATCAGAAATCTCCTGATCAGTGTGCAGAGAGCCTGGCTCATATCTGTGACTGTGTCCCAGACAGCTCCCAGAGGATGTGGGTGGTGTCTGCTCCCTGAGCCAGGAACCACTGCTCCCGCAGCCCCAGTACGTGCTTGCACTCCCAGAGCTGCTCTGCACTTGTCTCCTGGGGCAGAACCCACTGCCACACACGCCAAGGACCCAGGTACACCAATGCCAGGTTGCTCCCTGTCCCCCTCACTGTCACAAACAACCCTGGTGCTGCTGGGGACAGCAGTGGCAGCAACCCCACCAACCTCCTGTCACCACTGGCCACAGCTCTGGCCCCAGATAAGTGAGAAGTGCTGGGATAGCACAAGATAAAACAGTTTTAAACTAAAATAGCAAAGATTTAGATGGGATCTTGGGAAGTGGGAATTGTTCCCTGGCAGGGAGGGCAGGCCCTGGCACAGGGTGCCCAGAGCAGCTGAGGCTGCCCCTGGATCCCTGGCAGTGCCCAAGGCCAGGTTGGACATTGGGGCTTGGAGCAGCCTGGCACAGTGGGAGGTGTCCCTGCCCATGGATGACCTTTAAGGTCTCTTCCAAACCATTCCATGATTCCATGACTCAGGGAGGAACTTCCCAGTGAGGAAGCAAAGGAGTTGTTTCCTGATGTCTCCTCTCAGCACAGGGCACTTCCCCCTGGCACCTGCTGTGCCCACGTGTCAACAAATGTCAACTTACTTAAAGCTAAAATAATTCCACTTAACCAGTGTTTCTCAAAACCCACATGGAATCCTCCCTCTGAAATGGGCCCTTGTCAGTGCTCCTGGGATTGATCTTCTGCTCACTCATGGAAGAACCATAGCTGGTGATGCTCATAGGAATGTGCATGGAAAACAGGCATGGATTCTGCTTCTGGGTGGTCTTAGAAAACTATGGAGTCCCCTCAGACTCTGACATTTTGGCTCAATGCTGATTTTCCCATCAGAAAGTGATCACTGTTGTCCACATGTCCCTGCACCCCATTCTGGGAACTTTGAGCTGCTACAAACAAGTGTTGTGTCCATAAAACTTCAGTGCTGGAGAGTTCTCCTGTGGGTCGCAGAGTCCTGAGGGAAAAGGAGAAGATTTAAGGGAAGACAGGTCAACACTGACACTGCTGGCTGCTGGAAGGTCAATACAGCAGGGCTCAAGCAGCCCAGGAGGATTGTAGAGGTGTTGAGGACTTGGATGTTCCCTGGGCTTTGGAGATCCTGGTGGGTCCCCTCCAGCTCATGAGATTCTGTGATTCTAAGATCTATCCTTGCCCCCCCTCCGAGGAGGATGGACAGGGACAGCTCAGAAATACCATGGATTATCACCCTGCAAACATGCACAGAAACAGAGCTGGGGGCCAAACCAGGTGTGAGAACAGCACAGCTTCTCAGTCCTCCAAAGACCTCACTGAGAAAACAACTTTGTACCCAAAACCTTCCCCTCTCCACACAAGCATGGAGAAATAGGCATAGTAATTGCTGGGAAATCTACTGCTGTTCTCATGAGCCTCTCGCAGCAGTTAATTATTCTCATTATTCAAAATAAGCCTTTTATTTCTAATCAGAATAAGTCTGGCTTCGTTTTCCCTTCATTCCAATTCATTCTTCTCGAGGGCATTAAACAATCCTCCATATCAGATGTTTTCTCCTGAGACTTCCACAATGAAGATGCCTCTACAGCTCTTTAAAAGTTAATGTTTTGTACCCTCTAGAGAACAAGTGTTTTCTCCAGTGCTGGAATCATGTCTCTTCCTCCTCGCCACACTTCTTTGCTGTCTTTTCAAACACTGACACCAAACCAGAGCTGGAGAGGGATTGGGGCCAAGGGCTGGAAGGCCAGGAGGCAGGGAATGGCTTCCCAGTGGCAGAGGGCAGGGCTGGATGGGATCTTGGGAAGTGGGAATTGTTCCCTGGGAGGGAGGGCAGGCCCTGGCACAGGGTGCCCAGAGCAGCTGTGGCTGCCCCTGGATCCCTGGCAGTGCCCAAGGCCAGGTTGGACATTGGGGCTTGGAGCAGCCTGGCACAGTGGGAGGTGTCCCTGCCATGGCAGGGGTGGGATGAAAAGGTTTTTAAGGCTCATCCCAACCCAAACCATTCTGGGATTCCAAGCCAGAGCATCCCCTGGATACTCCCCAGTCCTCAAGAGGCTGCAGGGAAGCAATGCCTGTCTAACAGCCACAAATTGCTGCCCTCTGGGAGGGGTTGGGGCCCAGAGATGAGACTTCCCCACGCCAATGATGCCCCTCAGGACACAGGTGATGGGAGCTGGGGCAGTGACATTGCCAGCAGCCTTTACAGCCTGTTCCTTGCACTTCCTGTGACTAGAAAAGGACAAAACTTCAGTGTGGTGGGTCTTGAACACACATAACACAACCTAACCCATAACAATGGCTCAGGCACAGAGCTGAGGGGCAATCCAGGCTGGACAGGACTCAGGGATGTCTCAGGTCCCATTGCCTGCACAATCTGTCAGCCAAGGGCTTCAGTCTCAGCACTCTCTGAGGATGAAGCACATGAGCTCTCCAGGAAGCCTGCTCTGGTTCCTGCTCTGGGGCTGTAAATCAGGCAGCCCTGTGCCAGCCCCTGCTCCAAGGGACACGTGGAGGCACTTGAGGCAGTACCAGGGCATCCTCCTCCTCACCTCAACAGCAAGAGCCTCTTTTCCTCTTCTCCCCAGCTCAATTTGCCTCCCTCCATCCCCACCCCATTTCAAAATGTATGTCTGGACTGAAGAAACAGAAAATTCACGCTTTGTTCCTGTTGCATCTGGTAATTTTCATTGTCCAGAGCTTGCTGGGATTCCAGGCAGGTGTTTCAGGCTCCTGCACTGCTCTGATGCAGTGAGAACTCTCCAGGTGCTGCTCACAATCCAGAGATGTCTGTGACTGCAGACGGGGGCTTGCTCCTCTTGCCTCACCAGACAAAGAGAAGAGGAGGCAGAAGGGTTTAACATCATAAACGCTAAAATAGTTCTCGTGAGAAAGCTCCCCCCTCCCTGTCCCAGCCCGGGGCAAAGGCCACACAGCTCAGGTCAAGGTAGCACCCAGGGCTCACCTGATGGCTTCTCATCCCCTCTGCAGACACTCAGGGAGCCTGTCTTGATTTCCAGCAGTTCTGGGACCAGTGTTTCATTTTCCACAACAAAGGACTGCTGTGATCACCTTTGCCCTTCCTAACACCAAAAAGTACCTGCAGGGAGCTTTGCTTTCATTTCTGTTCAAAAGGGGCTGGGAAACAGCCCTCAGCTGTTGTAGCAGCTGAGCAAAGTGGTACCCAAGTGCTGCTTCCTCCTG
>VZRF01006288.1:172818-197622 GCA_013396875.1 Vireo altiloquus
CAGGGACACCTCCCACTGTGCCAGGCTGCTCCAAGCCCCAATGTCCAACCTGGCCTTGGGCACTGCCAGGGATCCAGGGACAGCCACAGCTGCTCTGGGCACCCTGTGCCAAAACTTCCCCCCTGAAGGCTGAGTTACCATCTTGTTTCAGACAAGGAGGTGATGCTGTTTATTATCTGCCTGTCTGTGAAGTGGGATTTTTATTAAATTAACATTTCACGGAAGCATAGAATCATGCTGTGTTGCCCCCTGCCATGGCCAGGGACACCTTCCACTAGACCAGGTTGCTCCAAGCTCCATCCAGCGTGGCCTTGGGCACTTCCAGGGATGAGGAATCCTGACCCGAGAGCTCTCAGTCGGCTCCACGTCCATCCCAGGTGAGCGCCAGGCATCCAGAGCTGCTCACTGACATTGAGGGTGACCCCTCCTCTCCCCTCCATCCTCCCCAAGGAGCCTCTGTCCTATCATTTGTGGACACTGACAGCTTGGCCAGAGGAGAATTCTCAGCTCATCATCTGTGAGAATCAGGTACCTCCTCACAGATCTGACAGCCATGAGAAAAGTTTTCTCTAGCTGTGGAAAGAGAATCACTTCCCACAGCTAGAAGATGAGAAGCAGAGAAAGTTTTGTAAACCCTCTGGGATGTTTTGAGGATATTTATCTCAACAGTCTTTGTTGCCTTTGTTATCCTAATGGATTTCTCTGTAGCTCCAATTGTAGCTGGTCCTGTCTCTGCTCTGGACCATGGCTGAAGAAGTACCAGGTCAGAGAGCAGCTGGATCTCTGGAGATCTCTTTGTCCTGTCTGCTTGTTTGCTTTGCATGAAATATTCACGAAATAAAGAAGATATTTTGCCTTCTGATGGAGTCAATCATATGCTGCACTGGCCAGGACATGGCCTTGGTTGCAACAATCACTTGCCCAGGCTGGGATGGGAGAAGTGGGAGAAGGACAATCACAGAGCTTGGCTGCTCTAACTCCTCGTGCCCAGGGCTCTGCAGTGAAGGACAGGTAACAAAGCACCTCTGTCTGTGAGCAGCAGTAAAACCCAGGGTGAGTGGGGAGCCTGAACCTGGCCCACACCAGGCTCTGTCCGTGGTGAGAGCTGAGCCTGTCCCTGCTCCTGCAGCCGAGGGATGAACAGCCAAGAGCCTGGCTGGGCACAAACCCCAGGCTCTGTCCATGGTGAGCTGAGCCTGTCCCTGCTCCTGCAGCCAAGAGATGAACACCATTCACCTCTCACACAGCCAAGAGCCTGGCTGGGCACAAACCCCAGGCTCTGTCCATGGTGAGCTGCGAGCCTGTCCCTGCTCCAGCCAAGTGATGAACAGAGATCACCTCTCACACAGCCAAGAGCCTGGCTCAGCACAAACCCCAGGCTCTGTCTCCACTCCAGGTGCAGGCTCAGCTCCTTCTCCAGGTACAGAAACGTTCACTGAGGGCAGAGGAGTGTTTGCAGTGACTTCCACTCCTCTCCCAAAAATTCTGGAGATTTCATTTACTTCTTGCATGTGCTACGTGGGAAAAACACCAGCTGGAATCATGGAATGGTTGGGGTCAGGAGGGACCTTAAAGCTCATCTCGTTCTAACCCCATGTCACAGGCAGGGAACCTTCCCCCTTCCCTTCCTTCCCACCAGGCAAAGGTCCCTGTAAGCCAAACACACTTACAAAAACCATGAACTGAGCTAAAAAAAGAATGGGTCTCTCCAGATTTGGAAAAAAAAATTATGAAGGAGCTGCATTTTCCTACCCTGTGTGAGTTATTAAACTGACATTTTAACCACCTTGAAATATAAATCTCCCTGCTTGGCTGGCTAATGCCCCATTAGGCACGGGCCCCTGGCCAGGAATGGCCCAGCTGGTGATTCATTGACGTGGGGACATTTCCCTGGGCAGTTTGCTCCTGACCTGGCCACCACATCCACCCAAGGAGCAGAGCAGCACATTTCAAACTGCCTCCTCCATGCCCTAAAACCATTCTGGGAAACCCCAAGGAGCAGACAGATCCATGGAATCATGGAATCACAGAAGAGTTTGGGCTGGAAGGGACCTTAAAGCTCATCTCATTCCACCCCCTGGCACAGGCAAGGACACCTTTCACTATCCCAGGCTGCTCCCAGCCCCATATATTGACAAATCCAGGTGGCAGCTCAGTGGTTCTCAGAGCTGCCGACAGCAATGCACTCTCCTGACACATTTCCCTTCTCACAGCTCCATCTCCTACCAAAAATCACGTGGCTGCTCTGTGCAAACACTTTTATTTTTGCTAAGAAAGCCAACGCCAACAGGAACGTTCTGAGGACATTGAACAAACCCAGCGACACGAGCAGCTTTTGTCCCCAGCTCTGTTATCTCCCCTGGTAGACAAACAGCCTTTAATGAACAGACTTTCATTTCCCCTGTGCCCGTCACAGGGTGCCACTTTTGATCAAATCAGAGGAAAATAAAACAAAGAAAAGAAGAAATGCATTGTAAAAGTGAAAAAGTTTTGGGGGGTTTTGATCTGAAATCATGAATCTGTCTCTTCCTCTCTTCTTTTGAAGTGGTGGCAGCATTACTGGTATGGCTGGAGCAGAGTTTGCTGCTTGGGTTGCTGTGTTGCTCTCAGCTCCTGAGTCATTCAGGTGTGAGCACCCCAGAGAGCACCCACGGCTCCTGCCCTCCACCAGGAGCACTGGGTTTGGTCAGCCCCAGCCAGGATGACCCCACAGCTCCTGCCCTGATGCAGGGCACAACATTTAATGGAGTCCAGATCCCAGCAGAGCCATTCCCCAGCACCTCTGGGGTCACCATCCCCTCCACACCAGACAGCTCTGAGGCCCAGGTGTGTAGCACTGGTTTCCCACCACAGGCACATCTGAGAGAGCTCTGCAGCTCTCAGTCAGGCTGGGCTGCCCCACAGCCTGGGCACAAGGACACTGCAGAAATGGCTGATATGCTCCATCTCGTGAGGAGCACCAGGAGCACACCAGACACTGCTGGGGTCTCACAGGTGCCAGACCACCCCACTCGTGGCACTGCCGTGAGAGCTGGGCTGTGGGGCCTCCAGAAAGGGCTCCCTAATCACCACAACCAAAACACTCTGGTTGCTGCCTGGATGAGGCAGAGCTGTACTGACCCCAGGAAACCTCTGGGCCCAGCAGGGACCAAAAAGTGCCCAGGCCCCCATTCCTCAGAGTGGAGGGTCAGAGAGGAAGGCAGCTGACAGCGGGGAATGCAGAGAGGAGCAGCAACAGTTTGTCACACGATCCCAGGGTCCCTGAGGCTGGCAAAGCCCTCCCAGCCCAGCCAGGCCAAGCTGTGCCCCATGCCCACCTTGTCCCCAGCCCAGAGCACTGAGTGCCACCTCCAGGCCTTCCTGGGAGCCCTCCAGGGATGGGCACTCCAAACCTCCCTGGGCAGCTCTTGCCAAGGCCTGAGCTCCCTTTCCATGCACAAATTGCTCCTGGTGTCCAAGCTGAGCCTCCCCTGGCCCAGCCTGAGGCTGTTCCCTCTCCTCCTGTCCCTGTTCCCTGCCAGCAGAGCCCAACACTCAGTGCTCTGGGCTGGGTGGCAAGGTGGGGATCAGACACAGGCTGGACCTGATGATCTGGGAGGTGTTTTCCAGTCTCAGTGATTCTGGAATTCAGTCTGTATTCCAGACACATGGAGGGTTGTCCTTGCTGGTCCTGCAGCGATGCTGAGTGCTCACCTAACACCTGCACCACGGCTCACGAGCACCTGGGCAGGGTGCACCAACCTCAGGTAGAACGAGGTGTTACTGACCCAACTGCTGCATCCACCAACGAGGGGAACAAGGAAAATCCAGCCAAGCTCTTTCAGTGTTGAAGGATGAATCAAATATCCAACGACAAAACTGGCAGTGTATCAGCCAGCACATGGACAGAGAAGGAGCTTGAGGTGCATCGTGCTTGGTGCTAGGTGCTGCTCCACAGAGCTGTGCTCTTGCACGGAGAGAAAGCATCCCTGTGGGGTGTGGTGGGTGTAGGAGACCACTGTAGGAGACCACTGTCCCTTTACACACCACTCTAAAGGCTTGAAGTGCATTTGGGAGTCATGGTTTAAGGGAAATGTTTCCTTCAAACACAGGACAATAAAGCCTTTCCCAAGCTCTCAGGGCACTTCAGCATGGAAACATCTTCAGCAAGAGGTGCCAGGGTCCCTGAGGAACGAGGACAGGAGGACATACCCCCTCTGTGCCACGGTGAGCAGTGCGTTGCCCATCCAGCCGTGGTTGGTGTGCCATGCTCCAGTCTGGCAGCCAACAAGGTGTTCATGGTCTGGACACTGTTGGAAAGGTGAAGGAACAGGCAGAAACGAAGCTGTGGACAGCCAACTTAACCAGCCATAGCAGGTGACAGTGAGTCAGCAGGTGTAAGAGCCTTGTTGCTTCTCAGCTGAACCTGCCCACTCTCTGCCAGAGAGGGAAATTCAGGGGAAGCAGCTCCCGGAGAAACCAGCAGCAGTGAAGATGCCGATGACCCGAGCCCACATTTCCAGAAATCACACCACCTTCAGCTTCTCTTGAACCCCTCGGGCAAAGCTGTTCCTCCAGGCCAGGAGGTGCCGCAGCCTTTGGTGCTGCAGAGCCATCCCACATCTCCCTCCCTGCTCTCAGCACCTGCCCCAGGCGGGGCAGGGACACTCCCCCGTGGGGCAGAGCAGGCGGGTGACCCGCTCCCGGATCTGCCTGGTCCTCACCCCGTACACAATGGGGTTGAGCATGGGCGGCACCACGACGTAGAGGTTGGCCAGCAGGATGTGGACGTGGCTGGGGATCTGGCGGCCGAAGCGGTGCGTGAGGAAGGAGAAGAAGGCAGGCACGTAGAACATGAGGATCACGCAGAGGTGCGAGCCACAGGTGCTGAGCGTTTTGAGGCGAGCCTCTGGGGACGGGAGGCGAAACACTGCCCTGAGGATGAGCGCGTAGGAGACGGCGATGAGCACGATGTCCAGGCCCGAGGAAAGCAGCGCCGTGGTCAGCCCGTACCAGACGTTGGCGCGGATGTCGGCGCAGGCCAGGCGGGCGATGCCCATGTGCTCGCAGTAGGTGTGGGGCATCACGTTGTGCCCGCAGTAGGGCAGCCGCTTCAGGAGGAAGATGGGGGGGAACATGATGCAGAAGCCGCGGGCGACGGCGGTGACGGCGATTTTGGCGATGACCGAGGGCGTGAGGATGGACGCGTAGCGCAGAGGGTCGCACACGGCCACGTAGCGGTCAAAGGCCATGGCCAGCAGCACAGAGGACTCCACGATGAAGCTGAAATGGGTGAAGAACATCTGTGTGATGCAGGCATCGAAGGAAATCTCCCTGGCGCTGAACCAGAAGATTGCCAGCATTTTGGGCACGGTGGTGGTGGAGAGCAGGAGGTCAGAGAGAGCCAGCATGGCCAGGAAGAGGTACATGGGCTCGTGGAGGCTCCGGTCCGAGGCGATGACAAAGAGCAGGACCAGGTTGCTGAGCACTGCAGTGAGGTACATCAGGCAGAAGGGGACGGAGATCCAGATGTGGGACTCCTCCATGCCTGGGATGCCTGTCAGGACAAAGGTGATGGGGTCGAAGCTGCTTTCGTTGAGCTCGTACATGGCGCTCAGGGTCAGCCTGACAGCTCTGTGCGAGAAAGAGGAGGGATAAACAACACCTGTGAGCCTGGGTTTGCCCACGACCCCTGACAGATGCTGCAGATCAGGACACAAGTTACAAGGCACCTGCCTTCCACCCTGAGGTGGAACACACCCTCGCTGTGTTTTGTACAAGGTGTTTGTTCTGTCAGTCCTATAAAGCATCTGTAAGGAAAACAGCTCTGTCCCCCCACTGCCACTGCAAAACAGCTCAGGCCTTTTTCCAGCTCTGCTTTATCCACTGTCACAAAAACCTTGTAAAAGTCATAAAAATAGTCATAAAAGTCACCCTCAGCCTTGTTGCAGTCAGTGGCTCCATCTGTGAGCAGGCACAGAGCTGTGTCCGTGGTGGGACTGCAGGGAGGTGGAATGCCAGAATTTCTCACCCTGCTCAGGCCAGTGACTGAGAGTTCCTTGTTAAACCCCAAACACAGGAATAAATCCTGCCCCAGAATCACTGTCGGGCGGTGTCTGGGGTGTGACCACATGCAGAGTTCTTCACTGATGCTCAGCCCCTGGCACCGTTCCACCTCTCACTTTCCGGAGCTCAGTTTTCCCAGTTCCTGAAGTGCTGGGGCAGCCTGAGCTGGGAGCACCATCCATGACTGATCAGCCTGAGGGTACCTTTGAAGATCTGAATAATGCGAAGCTGCAAGTCCTCCAGGAAAGCTTTGCCATGAGAGGGACTTTGAGAAGAAGGAGGACCACAGGACTGCTGGGTGCTTTATGTGCTTCCCCCCATCCTACCCCAGCCCCCTTTCCCTGTGTAAACTACATCATACATTAGAAAAACTCCAGGGTTGGGATAGAGGAAAAGCAGTTGGATTTGGATCAAAGATAAACCTTCCCTGCTTGCAGCCTGGTTTATTTTCATTGCAAACAGCAGGTACCCAAGTCAGACGTGTTTGCATTTCTAAGCGCTTCCATTAAGGATTCTCGGCCTCCCTGAACCAAAAGCCCACTGAAAACAAGGCTCAGTACAGAAAAGACCTTCAGCTCATCGCAAATATTTATCCACTCGCCTCTTCCACTGGCAAACCCACGTCACCCAGGTGAATCAAGCCAGTCTGGGTGTAAACCAGGGGATTAAATCTGCCCGGGAGCCCTCCCAGGCTCCGACACCAGCCGCTGTTACTGTGTGTGGGCTACAAAGCAGCTCAGCAAGACTTTCCTCCTCCACTTCCCAGCAAGATGGAAATCTATTCCTCTCACCACCACTTTCCTTCCCCTCAGTCTTTTGGAACAGAATCACTGCCCCAGCCCAGCGTTGGATGTGAAGTGACTCACCAAGGGCCAGCCCCGAGCGGTGCAGAGCCCGCAGGGCTGCGGGGCTGATGGAGATCCTCCAGAGAGATCCTTCCCTCTCCCACACCTCAGAGGAAGCATCAGCCCCTGGGCCTGGGGAGGTTTAAATCGCCGGTGCATTAACCATTAACAGCAGTTAGCACTCCCGGGCGAGCCATTTCCTGCTTTTCCAGCATTTGCATTCCAGGTGATTTTCCTCTCTCCTTGCGGGCGCTGGGCAGGACCTGAGCAGGAGATGGGCACAGCCTGAGGGCTCCCGGGATCCGGGGCATCACGGATGTCTGAGAGTGTTTTATCTACAGCAGGTGAAAATTGTCTCACTCCACTGCTGAAACCTCCCTAAACCTCTCTCATGCTGCCAGGTGGGAGGAGAGCCTCTGCCACCCAACTCCATCCCACGGGCAATGATCTACCACCATGATTGTAATGATTGTGAAGATCTTGATCAAATCAACCATCTACAAAATCATGATTAGGAAGGAATTGTTCCCTGGGAGGGAGGGCAGGCCCTGGCACAGGGTGCCCAGAGCAGCTGTGGCTGCCCCTGGATCCCTGGCAGTGCCCAAGGCCAGGTTGGACATTGGGGCTTGGAGCAGCCTGGCACAGTGGGAGGTGTCCCTGCCATGGCAGGGGTGGCACTGGATGGGCTTTGAGGTCCCTTGCATCCCAAACCAGTTTGGGATTCCCTGATTCTGTGATTCTGTGACCTCTAAGATCATCAAGTCCAAAAAGTATTTTCAGAAAAGTCAATATTGAACAGTGTCCTGCCCCACCCAGAGACCCAGTCCCAACCCTCCTTTCCCATCCCTCCTTTACCCTGGGACACATCTCCCTCCTCCCCCAAAGACAGAGCTCCTGGGGTAACCAGGAAGCAGGAGTGGGAGGTTCTGGTCTTGCAGAAGGATCCTGGATCCAGGAAAGGCAGCAGCTCTGACAAGGCACCATCACGCCTGCAGCAGCTGTGGAAGTGTTCAACAGGAGCCATGCAATTAGAAATACTGGTGTTGTCTCTCCTCTGACGCCTCATGCATCTCAAAATGCAGCATTTGGATTGGGTTCCCCTTTCTTTGGCTGCAGGAAGGGTTTGAATGATGCTCTGAGCTCTCCGAGGCGGGAGCTGGGCTGTGGTTTGTCCTGCAGCAGAGCCGATGCCCATCCCTGCTGCCAGCACTGAGCCTTTGGTGTCCTGGCAGGGCAGGAGCTGCACGGGAAACGTCTCACTTGGAAGCTGGACTCGATGACTCTGTGGGTTTTTTCCAAGCTTAGTGGTTGTGTCATCCTGTGGAACAGAGGAGGTGCTGCTGCTGCGCCTCCAGCCCTTGCCCAAGGCGCTCCAGGTTCCCTTCCTGCTGCAGCCTCTTCCCACCTCGGGCTGGTTTCCAGCTGCCTCCCTGCCACCCGTGCCACGGACAGCCCTGCCGCACTGTGAGTCACATCCCACCCCACACCACCACTGGGACACTTCAGGGGCCAAGAGCCTCCCAGGGGGACAGCAGGAGCCCAGAGCCAGCACCCAGGGGCCGGGCAGAGCCCGGGAGCAAGGATGGGCAGAAGTGCCAGAAGTAGAGGGTGTCACTGGGAGGAGTGCGATGTGGGGGATGTCCCTGCTGTCCCCAGAGCTGGGGAGCACACACAGGAGACTCTCTAGGGCTGGCCTGGGGAAGAGGAGCACAGAGAGCTCATTGGGAAGCTCCGGCTCAGGCAGGAGAGATGAGACATGGACAGCACCACCCATGTACGAGTGAAGTGCTGAGACTTTGGGAGAGTGGCTCTAGAGGTCCCTGTAAGGCAAGAAATGGTCCTGCAGCCAGGCAGCTCCACAGGGCTCGCGGTGGCACCACCCAGTGCAGGGGGAGGCAGGTGACAACCTTCCCCCAGGGGCCAGACCCTGCAGGCAGCCAGTGCTGGGGGGTCGGGCTGGATGCTGTGCAGGGGACCAAGGACAGGGATCCTGAAGCCTGGTGCAGTGGGACAGGAACACCATCTGTCCTGCAGCACCTGAAGGGTGTCCTTGGTGTGTCCCGAGGCAGCCCCTCAGGGAGCCCCACTGTCCCCGCAGGGATTTGCACCAGGGCTGGAGCAGGGCCTGGCCTCAGAAAACCCCTCAGGACAAGGACACAGAGCGTCCGAGGCCAGGCTGGAGGGGGCTTGGAGCAACCTGTCCCGGTGGAAGGTGTCCCTGCCCATGGCAGGGGGTGGAACAAGGTGAGTGCAGTGTCTCTCCCAGCCCAAACCTTTCTGCGATTCACTCTGCCCCATCCCAGCACAAAGAGGCACTGAGCTGCTCCTGCCCCGGGCCGGGCTGACAGGAGGGACACGGACAGAGCAACAGCCAGGACGGACAGAGATGGACAGAGAGATGGACAGAGAGATGGACAGAGAGATGGACAGAGAGAGGGACAGAGAGATGGACAGAGAGATGGACAGAGAGAGGGACAGAGAGAGGGACAGAGAGATGGACAGANNGATGGACAGAGGGATGGACAGAGAGATGGACAGAGGGATGGACAGAGGGATGGACAGAGAGATGGACAGAGGGACGGACAGAGGGATGGACAGAGGGATGGACAGAGGGATGGCCAGGATGGACAGAGAGATGGACAGAGGGGTGGACAGAGAGATGGACAGAGAGATGGACAGAGAGATGGACAGGATGGACAGAGGGATGGACAGAGGGATGGACAGAGGGATGGACAGAGGGATGGACAGAGAGATGGCCAGAGAGATGGCCAGGATGGACAGAGCAACGGCCAGGACAGACAGAGAGATGGCCAGGACAGACAGAGCAGTGGCCAGGATGGACAGAGCAGTGGCCAGGACAGACAGAGCAGTGGCCAGGACGGACAGAGCAATGGCCAGGACGGTGCCTCTCAGCACAGCCACGCTCCTGCCCCAGGCCCCTCACCTGCTGCTTTCCCAGGCTGAGCTTCACAGCTCCCACCACAGCCCAGGCACTCACAGCTGCTCCACTATTGTTCCTGAGGACATTTTAATCATTTTTATTTACTCATAGACCCTTTTCCTCACAGTGCTTGCAGCGTGCAAGGAGGGACTGTCCCTCTCCTTCCCCGGTGCACCTGAGCACAGAAAGCTGGGCTGGGCTGGGCTGGGCTGGGCTGGGTTGAGCTGAGCTGAGCTGAGCTGAGCTGGGGCTGGACGTGTCCCTCTGCAGGGGCTCAGCCAGGCCAGGCAGGCTCTGAGCCGATGCTCTGGGCTGATGATGCTCCTCATTTTGATGTGCAGCCTCCCTGGGCAGGTGCAGGAGTGCGAGAGGGAGCCTGACACCAGCTCGGGGTGGGAGCAGAGGATTCTCTTGCCCTGGGAGTACTGGGAATGACAGCTCTTGGTGTGGATGTGTTGGTGGCTCTGCAAGGGAGGGGGCAAGTGAAGATCCCCAAAATGAGTCCACAGAAGCCCCAGGGGATGCAGAGGGACCCCAGGACGTGCCCAGAGTGGTGCTGAGGGGCCTGGGGAATGGCAGGGGTGGGAGTGGGGCAATGGAGCTGCAAAGGGGTCCCCAGCAGCTCCCACCCAGGGTGGCACCAGGCTCTGGGCAGGGCAGGCCAGAGCTGAGCCCCCACCATCAGCCCCCACTGCTGGGGTCTGGCTCACAGCAGCTGCCTACAGAACCCCAGGGTCTCACAGTCCCCTCCTGCACCCATCTCCAGCCCCTGTGGGTGCTCCAGACCCCTCAGAGAGGTGGACCTGGCTGAGCAGAGCTCTGGAGTGAGAGGGTTCCCACGGGAATGGTGTCAGAGTGAATTCCAGTAAGAAAGGGCAGCAACAGCACCCCCAAAAGCCTCCTTTGGGGCTCAGCCCATGGCCTCAGTGCCAGATTTTGTCCTTCTCCCCTTCACCCTCAAACTAGAACCCAAAATCTTCCCCAAGAATTCAGAGACCAGCAGGGCTCTGCTCCACACCAACCTCCTCACGTTATTGGCTTTCCTTCTGCTTCCCTCACAGATTTTGGGGTGCTTCACAGCAGACACAGGCTCAGGGGCCTGTTCTGCCTCCAGTACTGGGGCCACAGCCAGCTCTGCCACCTCAGGGGGCAAAACTGGGCTCCCCTCTCAGGTCTTCTCCAGACACAAGGTATGGGTGTGTTTGTCTCCTCACCTGCAAAGCCTCAGGACAGATTTATCCTTGAAGTGTTTTCTCCCAGGAAGAAGAGCATGGGGAGCACAGGGATGCAGAACAGGGTGTCACAGCCCATAATAGTGCTGTGGTGAGCACCACACATCCCGAGGTCAAGAGACAGGCATGCTGGAAGCAGCACCACAGATGTTCTGCTGTTTCTGCTCCTGAAGCATCTTCCCTGGGAGGAGCATCACCTGCACAGCCCAGGGGTGTCATCTTCCTCTTTGGCATCAAGGCCAGGCCAGGTGTGCTCTGGGGACCTCTGCAGATCCTGGAATCATGGAAATGTTGAGGTTGGAAGAGCTCTCAGGCACCACCGAGCCACACAACTCCCCAGCACTGCCAAGGGCACCACAAACCCACGTCCCCAGGTGCCACATCCACACAGCTTTAAAATCCCTCCGGGCACGGGGACTGCATCACCTTTCCTATCACCTTTCCCTTGGCACACCTTGCCTCAGCCTCCCCAGCAGTGCAGGGCTGCCCCAATCCCTGAGCAAGCAGCCCTAGGGAAGCCTGGGGGTTCAGATGTGACGTTCCCAGCTCCCAGTTCAACACCCCTGAAATCCCCCCACCCACCCCACAGCATTCCAGGGGCAGAGCAGCCCCAGGGGATGCNAGCAATGGCCAGGACGGTGCCTCTCAGCACAGCCACGCTCCTGCCCCAGGCCCCTCACCTGCTGCTTTCCCAGGCTGAGCTTCACAGCTCCCACCACAGCCCAGGCACTCACAGCTGCTCCACTATTGTTCCTGAGGACATTTTAATCATTTTTATTTACTCATAGACCCTTTTCCTCACAGTGCTTGCAGCGTGCAAGGAGGGACTGTCCCTCTCCTTCCCCGGTGCACCTGAGCACAGAAAGCTGGGCTGGGCTGGGCTGGGCTGGGCTGGGTTGAGCTGAGCTGAGCTGAGCTGAGCTGGGGCTGGACGTGTCCCTCTGCAGGGGCTCAGCCAGGCCAGGCAGGCTCTGAGCCGATGCTCTGGGCTGATGATGCTCCTCATTTTGATGTGCAGCCTCCCTGGGCAGGTGCAGGAGTGCGAGAGGGAGCCTGACACCAGCTCGGGGTGGGAGCAGAGGATTCTCTTGCCCTGGGAGTACTGGGAATGACAGCTCTTGGTGTGGATGTGTTGGTGGCTCTGCAAGGGAGGGGGCAAGTGAAGATCCCCAAAATGAGTCCACAGAAGCCCCAGGGGATGCAGAGGGACCCCAGGACGTGCCCAGAGTGGTGCTGAGGGGCCTGGGGAATGGCAGGGGTGGGAGTGGGGCAATGGAGCTGCAAAGGGGTCCCCAGCAGCTCCACAACAGGGTGGCACCAGGCTCTGGGCAGGGCAGGCCAGAGCTGAGCCCCCACCATCAGCCCCCACTGCTGGGGTCTGGCTCACAGCAGCTGCCTACAGAACCCCAGGGTCTCACAGTCCCCTCCTGCACCCATCTCCAGCCCCTGTGGGTGCTCCAGACCCCTCAGAGAGGTGGACCTGGCTGAGCAGAGCTCTGGAGTGAGAGGGTTCCCACGGGAATGGTGTCAGAGTGAATTCCAGTAAGAAAGGGCAGCAACAGCACCCCCAAAAGCCTCCTTTGGGGCTCAGCCCATGGCCTCAGTGACAGATTTTGTCCTTCTCCCCTTCACCCTCAAACTAGAACCCAAAATCTTCCCCAAGAATTCAGAGACCAGCAGGGCTCTGCTCCACACCAACCTCCTCACGTTATTGGCTTTCCTTCTGCTTCCCTCACAGATTTTGGGGTGCTTCACAGCAGACACAGGCTCAGGGGCCTGTTCTGCCTCCAGTACTGGGGCCACAGCCAGCTCTGCCACCTCAGGGGGCAAAACTGGGCTCCCCTCTCAGGTCTTCTCCAGACACAAGGTATGGGTGTGTTTGTCTCCTCACCTGCAAAGCCTCAGGACAGATTTATCCTTGAAGTGTTTTCTCCCAGGAAGAAGAGCATGGGGAGCACAGGGATGCAGAACAGGGTGTCACAGCCCATAATAGTGCTGTGGTGAGCACCACACATCCCGAGGTCAAGAGACAGGCATGCTGGAAGCAGCACCACAGATGTTCTGCTGTTTCTGCTCCTGAAGCATCTTCCCTGGGAGGACCATCACCTGCACAGCCCAGGGGTGTCATCTTCCTCTTTGGCATCAAGGCCAGGCCAGGTGTGCTCTGGGGACCTCTGCAGATCCTGGAATCATGGAAATGTTGAGGTTGGAAGAGCTCTCAGGCACCACCGAGCCACACAACTCCCCAGCACTGCCAAGGGCACCACAAACCCACGTCCCCAGGTGCCACATCCACACAGCTTTAAAATCCCTCCGGGCACAGGGACTGCATCACCTTTCCTATCACCTTTCCCCTGGCACACCTTGCCTCAGCTTCCCCAGCAGTGCAGGGCTGCCCCAATCCCTGAGCAAGCAGCCCTAGGGAAGCCTGGGGGTTCAGATGTGACGTTCCCAGCTCCCAGTTCAACACCCCTGAAATCCCCCCACCCACCCCACAGCATTCCAGGGGCAGAGCAGCCCCAGGGGATGCCCAGCACAAAGGGACGAGGCAGCTGAGGCAGGTGGGACAAAGAGCTGGGTGGGGTTGGCACTCACAAACCTGCCCCTGGGACTCCACAAACACACAGGAATTTCCTGTTGCCACCTTGGTGATTTCTTTGGTGGCTCTCGGGGGATCCCTGGCATTGGTGGGGGTGACAGAGATGGGCTGCGGCTGCTGGTAAAATAATGAATTTACTGAGTAACTAAATAATTACATAACTGAGTAATTAAATAACGAATTCACAGAATAACTAAATAATTAAATAACTAAACAAGTCAATATATAAATAGCTAGCTAGCTAGATAGATAACTTAATGCCTCATGTAGAAGCAGCAGGCAGTTAATTCTCTAGCTAATTAATTATTTCACTGAACTGCCCTCTCTGCCCTGAGCCTCGGGGCAGCAGTGCAAGGGCTACAGGAACAGCACAGGCAACAGGACCCCCAAAAGAGATGCCCAGGGTGGGCAGAGATTCACCTGAGCAATGGCTGCTCCAGCCTCAGGAGCTGCTGCCCCACCACCTGAGCCCCTCCAGAGTCCCAGGGTCACTGAGGGTGGGAAAGACCCTCAAGATCAAGTCCAACCCTTGGCCAATCCCCCCCTCCCGAGGCCATCGAGTCCAGCTGCTCCCCCAGCACTGCCGAGGCCACCAAGTGTCCCACCCATGACCCTGTCCCAGGTGTCACACACGTGAAGCTGTGTAGGTGTGGTGACAGCAAGGACAGGGGGATGGGACGTCTGCAGGTGCCACCACAGCAAGGTGAGGAGTTGCCATGGGAAAGCCCCTGGCTGGGGAAAGGCCAACTCAGCACAGGCCGAACCCACCACAGCAAATATTGTCACCAAAAATGGCAGAGAACTGCATGGAATGCCATAAAATTACACATAATTACACGCAATTACATGTAATTACTCTCCTGACCCGTGCTGCAGTGACAGCTGTCCCGCTCTGCCTGGCACAGGGACGGGCAGCAGCTTCCCAGAGCTCCCACAAACAGCAATTCCAGCACGGATCCCCCAGCTCTGCCTGGCACAGAGGGCAGGTGGGAGCTCCTGCCTGGCACGGGGGCTCTCCAGGATAAGAGTGGGGTGAACGTGGGGTGAGATCTGCTCTGCCCCATCACGAGGAGTGCCCTGGGCAGCCAGGGGTGCCACAGGAATGTGGCTCTGACAGGGACGGAGACCCCCGGGCAGGGAACAGTCGGGCACTGGAGCTGACGGAGGGACAGGTAGGACAGGGACACCAAAGCTGTGCTCGGGTTCCTGGCAGGGGCTGGCACACCCTGAGAAGCCCAGCAGGACCCCCAGGTCCCCCTGCCACCTTTGCCTGTGCCTCTCTCTGACGAGGGAATCTTCTGAGCCCTTTTGGATGAGGGAGAGTCCTCACCTGCCCTGCTCCTGAGGGGCACAGTGGCCCTGGCAGCAGCCCCCAAGCCGTGGTGACACCAGAGCTGTCACTCTCAGCAGTGTCTCTTCCAAAGCCGTGATCTCTTCACCACAGGAAGCACTTGCCTGGGCATTTGGCAGCAGCTCCTCTCCACAGGTTTATATCCCATGTCTCCATCCCCAGTGCCCTTCCTGCTCCTCCTCCACTTCCACTTCTGTCCCTGTGCCTGTCCCTGAGGGTCCCAGGGTCATCCTTACCCCGTTCAGGAGCCAAAGGCTCATTTCTCTCCTTCACTCTGTGTCTGATCCCACGAGGGCACTGTGGCAGTCCCTGCGCTCCCGGAGCTGAAACATCCTTCCAGGGCTGGCAATGGAGCAGGACAAACAGCCTGGTCAAATTCTGGGAAAAGCATGGAGAAAAAAGAGACTGAGGGAGACTCCACCTGACCACGGGGCCATGATGTGGTGTGGGACAGGGCTGGAAAGCGACAGCCCAGGCTGGGGACTTGGATTTCCAGCCAGGAAGCAGCTCCAGGAGGGAGCCCAGCACATTGTCACTGTGGCAGTCTGGGGATTGACTGCCTGGAGCTGCAGTTGGGACCAGTTCTCCACGGGACCCTGCACCTCTGTGTACACCCAGGCTAGGGACAGGTTTGGGGGCTGCCCTCAGGGGTCCATCCGGTGGAGAGCATGCCTGGAAACACCAGGCTTAGCTGAAGCCAGTGTGCTCCATCCCATGGTCTGAGAGAGTGAGGAGCTCACAGGGACCTCAGCAGGTCCTTTCCCAGCCTGAAGGGCTGAGTCCCTGTCAGGTGGAGCAGGATGCTGTGAGATGATGGAAAAACCCCTTGAGGACCTGACCCTGCTGCGCTGTCTTGAACAACACCTGAGGGATGATTGATGCTGTCCCCAGGAGATGATGGATTTTGTCCCCAAAAGGGAGGGACCTTAAGGTTCATCCCTGCCTCAGGAAGCATTCAGCAATTCCCATTGTGGGACCTGAAGTGTTCTAAGCACAGAACCACAGAATGATTTGTGTTGGGAGGGACCTTAAGGTTCATCCAGTCCCAGCCTCGGCCATGGGCAGGGACACCTTCCACTGAGCACGGTGCTCCAAGCCTGTTCAAGCCCAAATTTTACTCATGTGAATTATTAGACTTTCGCCTTTGCAGAATACTGAATTGTTTGACTCCTGAAGGGTGACTCTGGATGAGCTGCAGGAGCACAGGGAGAGAGGAGGGGGAGCTTTGAGCTGAAGTGGGGATGACACCAGCGCTGCCAGAAGGGATGACCACAGGGTTAGGAGTCAGAGCACAGGACGGAGCATCCTGAAGTGGCTGACAGACATGAAATGGAGCCTCGCTGACCACAGGGGCAGGAAGGGGCCGAAGCGGAGCCGTGTGCGTCAGCAGCGCCGTGCCAGGCCCGGGGACTGGGATGAGGTGGCAGCAGTGGCCTTCGGGGAGAGCACGGGGAAGGACTCCCAGGAACTCAACAAAGGAGCAGTGGCCATGAGGATATGGTACCAAGAAAGCCGCAGAGCGAGGCGGGAGCGGCCACGCTGTGCCAGCAGCGCTGCACGTCCCTGCGGCTGCAGAGCCACGGATTAAATTGAGTTTGCAAATTAAATTCCTCAAGAAATAATGAAACATGCAGAGGCTGGTGCTCCAACACGGGGAGTTCAGTGAGAACCCACAGCAGCAGCCACCCAGCCGGGAGGGACAGGGGGGCAGGGACAGGAACGGGGCTGGGGGTGCTCAGTGGCTCAGGAGCTCAGAACTGAAACACAGCCAGGGTTTGGCCACCAGGAATAGCAGAATCACTAAGATTGCAAAACACCTCCCAGATCACTGAGTCCACCCTGTGACCCATCCCCCTGTGACCTTGTCCCCAGCCCAGAGCACTGAGTGCCACCTCCAGGCCTTCCTGGGACCCCTCCAGGGATGGGCACTCCAAACCTCCCTGGGCAGCTCTTGCCAAGGCCTGAGCTCCCTTTCAGTAAAGAATTATTTTCTAGTATCTTTTTTTTCCTAATATCTAATGTTTCCTAACATCTAATGTTTCCTAACACCTAATTTTTCCCGGAGCTGCTGGGGGGAAGCCACCCATGGAGATTCCCAGTCCTGGAAGAAAGAATCCTCACTGGCAGGACAGAGACGCACCAGGACGTGGAGCTGGAAGGTGGTGGCCAAGGCAGGCTCCAACCTGGATGGCCAAAGGAGGGCAGAGGGGAGCCACCACAGCCAGCCCGGGGGTGAGAGAAAACATTGCTGCAGGTGCTTCCAAGAGAGGGAAATCCATAGAATCTCCGTGGGCAGATGCCAGGCAGGCTGAAAGCTTGGGCAAGCGACTGCCTCAGGGGGTCCAAATCATCCTCAGACCCTTCCTCAAACACTTCCAGAGCAGGGGTCACCCCAGACACCTCAGGGGGACAAGGAGGGGTCCCAGCTAGAAGGGACCCATGGGGCAAATGTAGCCTGGAAAGAGCAGATGGGTGAATCTCGGCCCTTTTGGTTTTTTCCCAGCACAGGAAGGATCTGGAGCTGCTGGAGAGAGTCCAGAGGAGGCCAAGGAGATGCTCCAGGGCTGGAACCTCTCTGCTCTGGAGCCAGGCTGGGAGAGCTGGGGGTGCTCACCTGGAGAGGAGAAGGCTCCAGGGAGAGCTCAGAGCCCTTGCAGGGCCTGAAGGGGCTCCAGGAGAGCTGGAGAGGGACTGGGGCCAAGGGCTGGAGGGACAGGAGGCAGGGAATGGCTTCTCTGATTAACCATGTCCTCATAAACAGATAAACTCCCAATCATACAGGACTATGAAAACCAATCTTCCTTATTCATTCAGGACAGGCTTAGAGCAGCCTGGGACAGTGGAAAGTGTCCCTGCCCATGGCAGGGGTTTGGAATGGGATGGTTTTTAAGGTCCCTTCCAACCCTTGAGAAATTGGAATTGGGGAGTTCCACCTTGGAATCACGAGCCACTTAGATCCACAAATGTCTCTGCACTTGGGAACTTTGGATTGAAAATAGAGGTGCCATGGTCAGTCCAAGGGTGGCGAATTCCCACTTGGTGGCTCATGCAGGGAGAGTGCAAAGAGTCGCTTGGGCAGCTGGAGCAAGTGCAGTCAGAATAACTGAGCTGCCTGACAGGAGAATTCATTCCAAAACTCACGGGCCTTGAGAGCTGGATGGGGGATGAGGCTGATGAAGTGAACCCCCAGTGCATGGAACAGGGGGTGAGCAGCGTTCGTTCCTTGCTGGCAAGTCAGGGTTGGCTGAGGATCAGGGCCATGGAACAGCCACCAGCTCCTGGGGCCATGGATCACGCCAGGCTGGCTCTCCTGTGCCCAGCAGGTCTCCAGGGACATCCCCTGTGCCAGGCTGGCTCTCCTGTGCCAGGCAGGTCTCCAGGGACATGGACATTCCCCGTGCCAGAGGATCCTCCCATCCCCACAGCCCCAGACGGCAGTTCCTGCCCTGGAGCAAGGACAGAAAAGGACAAAGTGCCCCACTCCCACCACTGGAAGGGGGTTGGTCCCTCAGCTCTGACACTGAAGTTCCTGTGATCTCTTGGCAGAAGGTAAAGCCCAGGAGCTGGGAAATGGGGGTCCCCAAGGGGACACAGATCGCTCCCCTCGCTGCTGCTGGACGCTGCTTCCCCGAGAAAACCCAAATCCAGCAGCTCTGAGCATGTCATGAGGGCTTAGGAAGGGATTAAGAGGGAAAGCTTTTAACATGAGCTGTCCTGTGCCAGGTCTGCCAGGTGCAGCAGGAACATCACCAGGGGACACAGCTCCCAGCAGGATTCGGGGCGGGGGGAACATAGCCTACCCCCAGCTCAGACACCCCGATAAAATCACAGCTTGGTGTTAAAAACAGGCTTGTTGGGATAATTCACAGGAGAGGTGCATTAGCCAAATAAATCTGCTTAAGGGAGTGAAGGAGGAGGACTAATCACTCCGGCATGAAGGCTTGGGATAATCTCCCAAGGAGCAAATAATTGGGCATTAAGGTGTGGGGGATGTAGGCTCCAAGCAGCCTGTGGATCGGTCCTGGCCCCAGGGGCTTCCATATGGGAGCCGTGGGGAAAACACCACAAGCCTCTGTGCTGCAGGGCTCCCGGGGCTCCCCTGGGAATGGCCACTGAAGCCTTGGGAAGTCACCGTCACACATCACACGCTGGCCCTGCCTCGGGAGGTGTCCCAGGCTCCCAGCGCCACAGGGCAGCCTCAGACGTGTGCTGGGAACGGGAGAGGCAGGGCAGGGAGGAGCTGTCCTTAGGAACATGAGAGTGCACAGAGCAGCCTGAGCACTCCTCACCTGGGTCTGACAGTCCACCAAGCTGTGATTTTATCGGGGTGTCTGAGCTGGGGGTAGGCTATGTTCCCCCTGCCCCAAATCCTGCTGGGAACTGTGTCCCCTGGTGATGTTCCTGCTGCACCTGGCAGACCCTGCACAAGGACAGCTCATGTTAGCAGCTTTCCCTCTTAATCCCTTCCTAAGCCCTCCTAAGCCCTCATGACATGCTCAGAGCTGCTGCAAAGGTGTCCCTGTCGCTGCAGTCGGGGCTCTCTCCCGGCACCCCCAACGCCACAGCCCAGAGCCAAACCAGTGGCACTTGGCACCAGGAAGGGTCAGCCCAGGCCAGCTGAGGTGCTGACCGAGGGCACAGGAGCTGCCACAGCGCAGGGCACAGCCCTGTCACAGAAACCATAAAAGTGGTTTTCACAAGGCCAATGCTCCCAAACCCACCAGTGCAGCTACAACACTGGAGGGTGGATGCTGCAGCAGGACCCAGCAGCTCCTGGGACCCAGGGCGATGCCATGAGGACACCAGTGCTGAGGTCACCTGGGTGCAGGTCACTGCTGCCAGCAGCTCCATCCCCGTCCCAGACCGTTCAGGCTCGGGAAGGAGCTGGTTGTAGAGCTTGTCCTTCTCATGGTTCCCTGCTGTGGGACACAGCCTGGGCTGGTGGCACCACCTCAGCCTGGGGGGCTTCGATGCTGGGACAGCTCACAGGGTGCAGTGCTGGGGGGATTCAGCTCCCCCCACCCAGGAGCCGAGGGTCTCACCCAGGGACACACCAGGGTCCCAAGGGAACGAATGGCTGATGGATGCCCTGTCCCACACCCCCCTTTTCTCCTGCACCATGTGCTCCTCATTAACCCCTGACCAGAGCTTCATGCTCAGGACAGTGACATCACCCAAAGCTGAAGTTGGGAAATGCTTCTCAAGACCATGGTGACCCTGCCTGGGCAGTGTCCCTGTGCATCCCTTCCAGCTCAGGATGCCCTACGCTCCTCAGGTAACTGNAGCTTCATGCTCAGGGCAGCGACATCACCCGAGGCTGAAGTTGGGAAATGCTGCTCGAGACCATCCCTGCCTGGGCAGTGTCCCTGGGCATCCCTTCCAGCTCAGGATGTCCCACGCTCCTCAGGTAACTGGGGGATGAATCCCAGTGCACTCATGGCACCTGCTGGCACTGGACACCAGTGAGACCCTCCTGACTCACTGGACACTCTCCTGCTCGTTGTCCCTGGACACCAGGTCCCACATCCTCCACTGCTCCCATTCCCAGTGCAAACGTGTGACAGGAACATGGCTCCAGCAGGAGCAGGCAGGGACGAATCCCACTGAGCCCCAAAAACCTTCATTTACCGGGAATTTTGTCAACTTACCTTCAACACTGAGGTTTCTTTCAGGAGTCTGAGCACAAGGCACGGCTACAGCTCCACAGCCAAAGGTGTGGGGCTCACCTGGAGCAGGTGGAGGCAGCCAGAGGTCATGGAATGGTGTGGGTTAGAGAGANAGGTTTCTTTCAGGAGTCTGAGCACGAAGCACGGCTACAGCTCCAGCCCACAGCCAAACGTGTGGGGCTCACCTGGAGCAGGTGGAGGCAGCCAGAGGTCATGGAATGGTGTGGGTTAGAGAGAGACCTTAAAAGCCCATCCAGTTCCACCCCGCTGCGTGCGCAGGGACACCTTCCACTACACCAGGCTGCTAAGCCCTATCCAACCCAGTCTTGGACTCTTGGATGTGAAGGGGATGCCGCCAGGGCCAGCCCCAGATGCTGCCACCAGTGCTGAACCACTCATTCCTGAGAAGGACCCTCAGGGCCACAGCTGCCCCTCTCAGCACCAAACCCACACCCAGCACCTGCTGCAGCGGCGCTGGGAGGGGAGACACAGCCCAGAACAAACCAGCACTGAACTGGGACACAGCAGGCAACAAGAGCAGCCAGAGAGCATCTCCCTCCTGCCTTGTGCCACCACCTGTGCTCCAGGTGCCTCACACCTGGGCCCGCACAGTGCTGCTCCCCAGTCCGCACTGCACACAGCTCCACTCGGCTCACACACAGGTAATTCCCAACCTTTATTCCTCCCACACCTCTCCCCACAGGTGTCAGAACTTCTGGAACTGTTTCTTGGTGCCTGCAGCCTTGGTCACCTTGAGCACGTTGAAGCGCACGGTCTTGCTGAGAGGGCGGCACTCGCCCACCGTCACGATGTCCCCAATCTGCACATCCCTGCAACGACACCAGGGCTGCTCAGGGAGCTCCTCGGGCTTCCCCCATCCCTCACAACTGCACAGCCTGGAGTTCCTCCTGGAGGGGAGCACAAGGCTCCCACGGGCACTGCCTGGAGCCTGCCCCCTGGTTCAGCACATGCCAGAGGCACTGTCAGCAGCCCCTCACCCGGGGGACTCTGCAGACCATCGTGAGTTTGGACATCATCACCTGGGAGCAGGTTCCAGCTGAGGAGGGGCTATGAGCCCACCTGTGCCCCATCCTGAGGTGCCCTGAGCAGCCCCTGTGAGCTCAGCACTGCACACAGGCGCTGGAACAGGCGTGGGTTCAGCCCAGCACACACCTGAAGCAGGGGGAGAGGTGCACAGACATGTTCTTGTGGCGCTTCTCGAAGCGGTTGTACTTGCGGATGTAGTGCAGGTAATCGCGGCGGATGACGATGGTGCGCTGCATCTTCATCTTGGTCACCACACCTGCACGGGGACAGGACACCTGAGACACAGGGCAGCACACCTGGCAGCTGCTGGAGCAGCATCCAAGGGGACAGCAGGAAATCAGTGTGAACCTGGAACCAATACGCACCAGTTCCAGGAATTTCTCCTTATTTACTGCCCCCTCACTGCCAGGGCACAACCTCCCCCTTTCTGTCACTAACCCAATCATGACTCTCCTTAAAGCCCTTCTAACACACTTGCTGACGCCGCCCACACCCCCACAGCACACCTGGTCCTGTCACCTGCATCAGTAAAGCCATGTGGCAGCATCGTCAGGCCCGTGGTGGGCTCGGCAGACCATCGTGAGATTGGCATCATCTGCAGCTCCAGGTGCCTGCGGGGGCTGCCTGCCCCAGATCTCCCCTGGAATTCCCTTGGGATGCTCCAGCTCACCTGAGAGAATGCGGCCTCGGATGGAGACATTGCCAGTGAAAGGACACTTCTTGTCGATGTAGGTGCCCTCGATGGCCTGCAAGGACAGGTGGATGCTAAGTGGGGAGATGCAGCTCATGCACCACCAGAGCCCAGAGAACACTTGCACACACAGGAATCACACAATGCTTCAGGTGGGGGAAAGCCACCAGAGCCCTCGAGCCCAGGCAGCACTGCCAAGGCCACTACCGACCCCATCCCAAAACGCCACATCCCCATCAGGGCCACCACGGCCCCAGTCCCACGCCCACGCCCCCCTCACCTCCTTGGGGCGCTTGAAGCCCAGCCCCACGTTGCGGTAGTAGCGGGGGAGCTTCTCCTTGCCGCCCTCGCCCAGCAGCACACGCTTCTTGTTCTGGAAGATCGTCGGCTGCTTCTGGTAGGCACGCTCGGTCTGGGGGGACAGCACGGGGCGTCAGCACGGGCCGCGGCACCGGGGAGCCAGAGAGACCCCGGCAAGGGAGCCCAGCCCTGCCCCGGGGCACCGAGACCCTCCCCAGGACCTCACACGGCCCCGGAGCACGGAGACCTTGTCTCCCCCGTCTCCAAAGCCCCGAGGCAGCGGGACCCCGGCCCCGGCTCAGGGCGGGGAACGCTCTGCTCCCCCACCCCGACCCCGCAGGGCACCGACATTCCGCCCCCGCCTTCGTCCCCCCAGCCCCGAGACACGGGACCCTCCCCCGCCTCGGGCAGGCCCCAGGGCACGGAGATTTCCACACCCCGCAAACCTCGGAGCGCGGGGCCCTCTCTCCTCCCCCGAAACCCCTGCGCACCGAGAGCCGCCCCCGGCGCCCCCTCCCCAAAATCCCGGCGAATCGAGCCCCTCCCCCCCGCCGGCACCGAGATTCCGCCCCCCATTTCCTCCTCCAGCCCCGCAGAACGAGTCCCTCTCTCCCCTCCACACCCAGATCCCCGCGGCCTCCCCTCGCCATCCCCCCGCAGACCCCTAAGGCACCGGCCGCCCCTCCCCGCTCCAAGCCGCCTCCCCCGCGCCCCTCAACACTGCTGGGGTGGCATGAGCCTCTCAGGGGTCTGCCCGGGGGTGTCCCGGCGGTGTCCCGGAGCTCTCCCGGGGCCCCGCGCAGCACCCACCTGCGTGTCCGCCATCTTGGCGCGCGCGGCCGGAAAGAGGCCGCGCAGCGCGCGGGGCGCGGGTTAACCCGGGGGCGGGGGCAGGGGCCGGAAGTGACATCACGCGGGCGGTGTGACGCTCCGGGCCGGGGGAAGCGGGAGCCGCTCGAAAGTTCCGGAAAGGCTCCCGGGCCTGGCGGTGTGCGGGAATCCCTGAGGCTGGCAAAGCCCTCCCGGCCTCCACAGACCGTGTCCAGCCTGTGCCCCATGCCCACCTTGTCCCCAGCCCAGAGCACTGAGTGCNCCTGGCTGATACAGAAATGACCTCATCTGGGGCAAAACCTCAAACAGATGAGTTGGAGTTGGTCTTAAATCAGTGGGCAATTATGAAAAAGGCTCATCTGCAGGGTTGCAAGGGCCTGGAGAAAACGCAGGCAGGAGCCCTCAGATTCGAGTCCGGGGATGGCTCCATGTCCCTTTGCTGGCTGGCTGACATCCCACACTGCTAGGGAAAAAGTTGGAATAAAGCTCACCCCCCTCTCCTGCCAGGTGTATCTGCACCATGCAGCTGGAGAAAATCTGCACGGAGGACACCGAGTGACTTCAACCAACATGTGGAACGGGAAATGCAGACATTGCTGTTCCCACAGGTCACAGAGCCAGGGGGTGTTTGGGACAGAGAATGGAGTCACTGAACACAGAAAGCTCAGTGCCCCCCAGAAGCCCCAAGAGCCCAGGAGATACCACGGCTGGGGCCCATCCCCTTCAACCCCATCCCACCTCCACCCTCATCATCCCCATCCCCATCCCAATTATCTGCATCTCCATACTCATCTCAGTTCCCACTCTCACCCCAGCAGCCCTGGTGACCCTCTGGGCCCTGGGGGTGTCCTGGGTGGGTGCTGGACAGGAGCCGCAGCAGCACCAGAGCCAGAACGCTGCTGGGACACCTGAGGGACAGTGCTGGCACCTGCCCCATGAGCTGCTCGCTGTCACAAACCCTGACAGTCACAGCCTGACCCCACGGAGCCCAGCAGGGAGCAGACACAGGGTGGGTGTCTCATGGCTGTGCAGGGTGCCCAGCTACCCTGCCAGCCCCCGCAGACCCCGAGAGCTGCACAGACAGGGGGAGGCGATGCCCTCAATCAGACCCTTTATTCCCAAGGGTTTTACACAGCACAGACACACATCCCCTCCCCATGCACAGCCCCCCCAGCCCCACACCCCGGGGGTTGCATAGAGAGCGGCTGGGTGGGCACCGGGAGCCCCCGGGGGGCCGAGGGGGGCAGAGCCAGCCC
>VZRF01006291.1:0-103760 GCA_013396875.1 Vireo altiloquus
TAATAATAATAATAATAATCGGGCGAGACGAGGGGAGAAATTGGGCGATTTTTTTCCCGGTGAGTTTTGCCTTACAGAACAAAATGAAATATGGAAATAAATAAATCTGCCACCCAGACTTGATCCTGCACTTTGAGACGGGGAGGGAGGAATTTATTAGTTTGCCATGTAGAAAGGACATTTTAAGTTTCTGTGATATTAGAGGTAATATTTTTGGCAAACTGTCCAGGTCTATACATGTACCAAAAAATCCCCTTCAAAAACCAATTTTTATGTCTTTCTTAAGCAAACCATGAATTTCAGGTTTCCATGTAGTCTTTAAGCCCCCTCACCTGCACGACGGGAAGGACAGTGGCTATTTTAATTTGAAAAACTGCTTTTTTGTGGGGAAAAAAAGACCCAAACAAAAACCTAACCAAACAACAAAACAAACAGTGGAATGATCAGGGTATAATGTTGGAAAAAAATTGTAGTTTTCTCATTTTATTTAGAAATACATGTAATTGTCCCATCTTGGGTATAGAACATACACTCCTCCATCCCAAACCCCATAGAATAATGTGTTTGCATTTGCAAAGAAATCGTGGTTGTTCCCTCCAGAACAACTAAAATCAAAGCCAAGCTGGTTATGTTTTAAACAGCTAATGCATTAACTCCCTCCCTCTCTGTGTTGTTTTTTGTTTGTTTGGTTGTTTGTTAGGTCCGATTGGTTTTTTTGTTGTTGTTGTTGGTTTTTTTTTTTGTGAATTTTTTAACACCTCTTGCCAGGACAGTAAACTGTGTTAGAGAAGTGAAAATTTAATTTTAGGTTGAGTAAAGAGAAATAAAGCTCCATCTTTGGAAGATGAACAAGGAAGAACACTGACAAACCTCCTTACTCCTGGATCTGTGGCAAATACAGTGCAAGACATTTCTACTTGCCTCAAATTATAATGGCAACAAGGTCTTAAAATAGCTACTTAACTAAATCAAGGCCACTTTGCTGCTTGGCTTTGTTTTGGATTGTTTTGGGGGTTCCCGCCCCCCAAATCTCTCTCTTTTTCTTTTTTCTATTTTTTTTTTTTTTTGAAATGGGCATCTTTTGGGGGTTTGAAATGTTCCAGACATTGTCCAGTACTTTGTCCCCGACGCCAACCGCATTCGTGTGAGACCGAAAGGGGATTAACTTGTGAACTTTTAAAAATCAGAACTTAAATGAGAGGCAAATCTAGGCCACAGCTCATTGTGGGAACCGTTTCTTAAGCAATTAAAGCGAGAAGAAATTCCTCGCAGCCTTTTTCCTTAAAGCAGCTTTCTGAAGGATTTAAGGAGGACTAGTGTCCGGTCCATCAAGAAAGATTTAAACTGCACAGTGATATAGAAAATCTCCACTTGCTCTTATTTAAAGGGGCACTATCACCATTTCCATAAGACCCTTGACATTGTTTCTTTAATCTTGTTTATAAACTTAAACAGATTTAAAAAGTTTTTTTTCTCTTCTCTGCCTCCTTTTTTTTTTTTTTTCATGAATTCATTGAAAATATATTTGATGCAGTATTAGGAAAGCGACCAAAACAGGCTCACAGTTGGCTCACAGTTAAGGATTTTCTGTTACTAAAAAGTCTCAAGCCACAGCTTGCTACATTTCTCCTTTTGCTCTTGGAGGTTTGGAGGAAAGTGAGATTAGTGGGAAGAGGAATTTATATTTTTTTCCTCTCGGGTCAAGTATGCAATAAAAGTTTCTTTCTCCCCAAATTAAGAGGACACAAAGCACCTTCTCCCCCCCAGATCACCTCAAACCTTCATGCAATATTTGCGGTTTAGCACATTTTCCTTTGGCTGAGGGCAGAATTATATTCTAAGCAGCCTCCTGCAATGTCAGGTTTCTTTCTTTTATTCCCTCCTTTCTCTTTCTTTGCCCCACCAGTGCTCCCTCCTTAAGTCCTGGCTGCTGGGGCTGGTTCCTACCCATATTTAGAGGTCAGCCAGTGTTTTTTACAGTTTTTCCAATTCGAGCTACTTGACAAGGTTTTCTGCACTGTGTTAAAAAAAAAAAAATCGGCTAACCTTATTCCAGAAAAACCAGTTGTTCCCCCTTAAGTCTTAAAAAGAAGGAGAAGAAGAAAAAAAAAAGGAAGTGAACACCTTGGAGTCACCAAAGCTTTTGGTGCTTATAGCTAATTAATAGCCCTAATGATATTTTTCCAAGTCCATGAATACATTATGTTTGCAATCCAAAAAGCGTTAGCCCCATTCAAGGGTACTTCAACATCTGCTCATTTAAGGGCAATTAATCATTTTGATATATGGTTTAAAATTGACTGCTTCCAAGGGACTTTTTTTTTTGACAAGAATAACAAAGCAATTTGCCAGGAGCCATCTTCTGGACATGTTATTAGCAGAGCCTTCATCTTAAAGAGGGTTTAAAAAAAAAATCCTCAGATTTAGGTACCTGCTTTAAAGGGAACCCAACACCTCTCTCCTGCTTGCTTTCTTACACTCCCTCCAATTCTTCACCCAGCCCTTCATTCCTGTGAAAAGAGTTAGAGAACACTTCCATCTAGACCTAAAGTTTATACCTCGACTGCGGAGGCATGTGAGTTTATAATTTTGCCCCTCAAGGAGAAAGTGAGCTGAATATTAAAAAATATAGAGCAAGCTCAGCTCCTCCTCCCATTTCCGCTTTGTCTTAATTGGGATAATAATTGGTTTTATGTTTTGAGTAAAAAATGCTTCATATTTCCTCATTGGACTCAACCTTCTCGCAAATGCAGCCAAGGAACTTTTTTTTTTTTTTTTTTTTTTGCTATTAACTGCCGTTTGTAACTGTAATAAGCCATTCCTTAGTTTAGCCTATTTTTCAAAAAATACCTGTAAGGAATCAAATCTACCAAGAGCATTAGGTGAAAACAGCCAAAAAGATCAATTTTTTCAGCCTGTGGTTCCTGGTAAAAGTGTTAGCTGAGAGAATGTAAAGGGGAAGTCTCTCCCGTGCAGGGAATTTAAAGTATAGTTATGACAGGCAGATCTACTTATTTATTTATTCAGTGAATCCCAGCTGTGTTCAGAGGCTCCTGCCAAACAGGGGGCCCTTTCCAGCCCAGGAGCTGCAGATGAAGGAGGGCATCCAGGGCAAAAGAGATAAGCAGGAAAGGTGATGAGAAAAGGCAAATAAATAGAGGAGCGATGTGCCCAGCAGAGGCAGAGTCAGGAGGAGAGGCCTCGCTCAGCCGAGTCCCTGCCCTCCTGGGAGAAATGGATTTCAGGGTCCATCTTCCCTTGGGGACACTCCACTTCTGCTCTGCTCTGTCACAAAGGCACAGGTGTCTCTCCTCCTGTCTTTTCTCAGGCTGCCTAGAAAGAACCAGCAAAATCGAAATTTTGCAATAATATGTCAGAAGGGTTCCTGTTTAATTTAAAATGTTATTAATTTTATTTTCTGACTTGATGCACCAAAAATTCTCTTTGTGTTAACACCTGGGTTGGATTCAGAGCCCTTTTTCTGTGGCTTTATTCTGGTTTGGGGCCATCCAGTACCCAAGCTACTCCTTATCCTCATGCCATTTTTATACATCAATCTGTGGTCAATGAAATGTCATTATTTGCTTAAAAAAGGTTATGTAAATGAGTTGAAGTGATTTAAAAAACATCCCACTTATAGAAGATTTGGGTTTTTATCAGGAATTTGAAGGCACTCTCCACACTAAATAGCCTGGCAAAAAATCCAGCCAGGGAAGAAATATGTGTGAGTTGACCCTGCTGCTGTGGTGTGTTGCAGTTGCAGTTTGGGTATGAAACATCTCTTGTTCTTTGAGGATGGAGTGCTGGGGGCAGATAGCATCACTTAGATTATGCGGGGGACATTTGTCCATCAATGGCCACATGGCCAAAAAGGCCTGGTAGCTCCTTAGTTTTGAGATCTTCTGAGAAAAATGTTCTTCCTCCCCAGTGAGGCTGCAGAAATGACAATTTAAAGTTGCTGCAGACCCTTCACCTCTGTATTTTGCTGATTTTTTTTTACATTTTTATATTTTTCTGTATTTTACAGACAAAAGGCAGTGAAACATCTGAAGACAAGCCACTTTGCAGTCAAGCCTACAGTCCAGGAGGGCTTAAGTAGAGGCTGAAGGTTCAGCCCATCTACTGCTGCCAGAGGAGGAACTGAGGAAGCCTGATCTGCCCAGGCCCTTTGTGAAGGGTTTTTTTTTTGGTGTCTGTCTCACTCCTGGATTAATTAAGGGGGAAATAATCTTTTGGGGTTTTACAATGGTCATGCTGAAACCTGGCACGAATATATCCACCCATGTATCTTCACAGTCATCCTATATGGCTAGGGCCTGGCTGGAATTTTAATATTTTTCACACTCATGGGATGCACGCTGGGATGCTTCCTCTGCTCTGACAGGCGTTTCCTTGCCAGAAAAGCCTCTCCTTGCTTGTTTGAGAGGTGAAAAGCTCTCCACGTGGCCACCGCGCTCTGGTTTGTTATTCAGACCCTGATGGGACTCGTGGAAAGAAACGTGAATGTGGAGGAAGGCTGTGATAGGGATGTTACAGCTCTTGGAGCTGGTTCTCTAGCTCCTGGAGGGCTGGAAGTGTTACCCAAGCTGAGCAGAAACTCCAGAAAGTTGCTTAAATTCAGGCCCTCCCCATGGGCTTGGCATGGAGAGACTGCATTTTCTATCTTGAGACCCTCCCCACAGGAGTAGCAAAGGCAGTTGAGTAGCAAGTCAGTCTCTGCTGGGCTTCCCTTTCCAGCACCCCAAAATTTGGGCAGCTCTCCACATCTGGGGGGAATTTTTTTTGGTTTTAAGAGCACAAGGTAAATCTGTAAGTGGAGTTGTTTTCTCTGGGAGCAACTTGATGAGCCTGCCTGTGTGGGCACAAATTGTGTAAGAAGTTTGGGGCAATGAAGGTGTTTCTGACCCTAATGTTTCTGAACCCTTAAGCCACTGTTGTAACAGCCCTCTGTTCCATTAGCTGAGGTCCAGCTCTGCTCCATGGGATGCTCTGAATCCAACATCACTCTCTGCTGTGGTTTACCCTCCAGAGAGCTACTGCTCCTTATCCTCAGGTGAGACACTGCTCTTGCAGCCTGGTTGCATCTAAGTGTGCACTCAGGTTCGATTTATACTGAGAGTTGGGTTATCCCAACTTCCTGTCACCAAAACCAGAGGAGGGCTTTGCCGTTGGGACCAAGGCTTTGTCCCTCACCAGCAGATCAGACCCAGAGCTGGATCTCCCCAGACATCTTTTCAGGAAGAAGCCCAAACCTTTATCTCTTGGACACCAGCGCAAGCTCTGCCTGTCCTGGCAGTGAGGCTGGATGCAGTTCAGTGCTGTTTTGCTGGTGTAAACCTCAAGTAATTTATTCAAAAGCGATGATATTTATCTAGATTTACATCATTTAGCACTAGGTTCGGTCCTTCAGTAACGGAAGCTCAAATGCATGACTGCATTTATTTTGTACCTACCTCTGAGCAAAATGACAGATACGTTTCCTGGGGGATAAAATCCATCTCCTAGGCACACAGCCAGGCTGGCTGGGTTTTCTGCAGCAGAAATTTCAAGGACAGGATAGGACTGGGCAAAATGAACTTTTCCTTCTGGATCAGGAGCATGGCCCAGTGGCTACCTCCACCAGCACTTGTGCACCAGAGGCTCCAGCCCTTGTGTTGGGTTCTTTGAGCAGCTGGAGGAAGAGTTTCAACCCAATTTCCCTGCACTGGTCCTGGTTCTGGGGATGTGTTGGCTGCAGGCACCAGCCAAGGCCATGCCATCTCCTGTGCCACCCCACCTCAGAGGGTTTCTCTGAGGGGGTAACTGAGGAGGGGAAAGGAAAACGAGCCCAGCTCTGTTTTGTGAAACATAGGACATGAAATATGTTAGGTAAACACCTTATTAGAAATGATTTGTCATCCCTCTGCCTCTCTCAGCTGCATGTAACTCTATCTCCAGACTATTATAGTATCAAATATATTTTACAAGAGTTTTACCTACAGGTGACTTGCTCTTTATTACTGAATGTAGGCAAAATCAATACTTTAGTAACTAGAAGATCATTTATTTTGCTTTTTGAAACATTTTTCAACAGTGGGAGAGCAGCTAAAGCCTGCGAAGCTATGATTAAGAACCCCAAACTCTACCTTCCTTTCCTTCTCTGCCTCCTAACCCATTTAGTGACTTAAATAGGTAATTTCCAAACCCAGAACATTATCCTGAACAGCCACTGCTGGTGCATGGTTTTCTTTTCTTTCTTGTTTTTTTTTTTCCTTGCAGACAGATAATTCTTTAAACTTGGATAATTTCAAGGGGGAATCAACTTAATATAAATGTACCTGTCACTGGTTGAAATACAAGCAGATTCTGGCCTTTCAATAAGGCCACTTCTGCAGTCCTACACTGGGGAAAAATCAAAAATTGCTCAGAACTGATAATGCATTCCTCCAGCTCCATAGACCTGATGGAGTTCAGTCAGGCCAAATACCCCAGCTGCTTTTATGTGGTTATTTTACCTTCTGATTTGTTTTGAAGGTCATATGATGCAAAGATGTTGGAGGGAAAATGCTTGTTGTTTAGGGAGGTTTGTTCCTGAGTCACAGTGCTCTGCAGCTGGCAAATGCCCCACAAGGAAAGGAAAATGCTACTGGGCTGGTGCAGAGGGGAGAGAGGCTTTTGCCTCTTCTCCCCAGCCACAAAGGCTTTGTTGTCCTTCAGGTTTGTGGCTCCTCTTGCAGCTGATAGAGAACTTAATAAAGAAATAAACTCAGCTGAAATGTCCATGTGCTCAGCTGCTTTGGAGGATGGACTTGGAGAGAGGAACAAGTGATGTTGCTCTGTCCATGGAGGTGAGGATAAGAACTCAGACTTTAGATGTGCAGGAAACACTTGAACATCTGTACTCCACATCAGCCTGAGCTTTTATCTACTCTCCTACGGGCTGAGGAGAAGGGCATTCCCCCATGGACAGGTGGGGAGGAGCAGCCAGGCACTGGAAATAATGATGAGGGAAACCCTTCCTCCAGAGAACCATTTCTCCAAGCACCTTTCACTCACACTGGGATGCACTTCCCACCCATCCCACTGCCTCTGGCCACCCTGCAAACTGCTGGTCCAGTGGGTCCCTGTCATGTGGCTACTTCAGTGTCAGCCAGGCCACCCAGAGTCCTGCTCTCATCCTATTCTCCCTTCCAGAAGCAGGAGCAGAACTTTTCCTACTGCAAAGCAAAGGGAAAAACAAACCAGCAGATTTTTTGCTCATCATCCCTTTGGTTTCAACAAAGCTTCTCAACCAGCCATTTGGTATCAAATGAGCAAGTGTTTGCTTAAAAAATATATATATGCACATATTTGTGTACCCATGTTCAAACCCATGCACAAGTGTATAACCTACAGATTTTAGACTTTAACGTTTATCGTCTTTTGGTATCTTTTGATAAAGTCAAAGACCTTCTGAGTCACTTAATTTTCCAGAAAAATCTGATATAATAGTCTGCTTGTGACAAGACGGATTTTTAGGGTTTCTTTTTAATGGGTATTATGTCTTTTATTAAAATTTCCTGTTTTGGAGGGAAGAGCTTGATTCCCTCACTTCATTTAAGCAAGGATACTTCTTTTTTTCATTCTGGCACAGCTGCATAGGGTCACACACAGTGGAGTTTGGAGGATGAGGACCCTCTAGACCCTGCAGCCCAATGTTGTGTTACATCTGTAGTCTCACAGTTTTGCTACAAGTGCTGTGGGTATCAAGACAGGATCCCTTGTCCCCCAAAATAAAGAAAGAGCTGGGGACATATATAAATTGCCACAGGATGGAAATAAGTTGTCATTCAGGAGTTTCGCTGGATTAAAGTCGGGGTTCATTTTTTTCTTGCTCCTCATCCCTGCTTTTGAAATGATCATGTCATGCAGGAGGGATTGGCAAGTGCAATGGCCCTTTGTATTTTGATATGGGTAGGGGTAAATCTCCCACACATGTGAAACCTTAGTGTTTTAGAGGTTCTCTGTCTCCTGCCAAAAAACCCCCACAGTCTGTCTTCTAATGCTTGGAAGTCCTGTTGGCAGGGAAAATGAAGTGCCATCATCACTTGGTGCCTTGTCTTGATTTATTTCTATTTTACTTACAGCCTTTTTGCTTGGATATCATTGTATCATTATACGAGGCTTTTCCAGTTTATTCTGCTTCCTACCAGAGTCATGGCAGAGGACCTGGCTCTGGCTGACGGTGACATCTCACCAGCACATGCCAAGATTTAAGCATCTCCCAAAGGTGGGAAGGCTGAGGATCACCATTCTCTTACACAGCTGGCTGGTGTTTGAATAAATGAGATTCCCTCGTCTCCCTGTGCTGGGCTCCAGCGTGTCTGGAGCAGTGCTGTGGCTTCTTTTCACCAGGGTTTGCTGATGATGGTCCAAGTTTCGCTCAGGAGAAATGCTGCCCAAGCCCCGGTGAGGCCTTGCCTTCCCCTCACTCTTCTCTTGCCAGCCCCAGCTGAATTTTGCTCATTTTGGAGGAGCCTGGGAGGCAGCTCAGGCTGCCTCGCCCCCTCAGCTCCAGCATCCACCGTTCCCACTCCAGGTCTGGCCATCTCGCATTCACAACGTGTCCAGCAAAGTTTGTGTCAGGGGGTTTAAACCTTAGATTTGTGTGACCAAGGAATTCCCAATTCTGTTGCATGTGTTCCCCTGTCTCTCCCTCTCCCCCCCGTCTTTCTCTTGGCTGTGAAACAGCACAAGGAGACTCTTTGTATGCTCCTAATCCTGAAGCAACACAGCTTTAGCAACATCCAGGGATAAAAGCACCATCAAACCACAACTTTATGGGGGCAAATCTCCTCTAATCCCTCGCTTTAGCTAAACAAAGCTTCTTGCCCTAATCCGCTATCGCTTTAAAAAAAAAAAAAGCTCAGATTTTGTTTTTAGTAAGAAGATGATCCAAAGGACTAATTTTAAGAGAGACTAACCAACTCTGACAGCTTTTAAAATAGACGACAAGAAAATAGATGCAAACTTTCCTCTCAATTCAAGGGTTTTCAGGCTGTGCAATAAGAAAAATATCCAGGGTTTAACTGCTTTCCTTTAAGCTCACTTTTATTGTATTAAATGCTCCGACCAACTCAGATTCAAATCACCAGGCCCAAATGCCATTTGATCTTTAAAGAGAGAGTTAAAAAGTGTGCATATTATTCCCAGGAAGGCAGTCCAAGGAAAATCAATTATCATAAACAAGGATTATATTACACACACGGTCAATATGGAAAAACAAACACGATGCTGATAATGGGCCGTGGAAGTGGCTCACATCTGAAGCCACTTTGACTTCATTAGAGACAGTTCTTTATTAATTTCAGCATGAGTGTGTGTAAATATGGTAGTGAGGAGAAACTGAGCTCTTAAACAGTCAGGCCAAGCTTTCACTCCAAACATGAACCAAATGTTGAATTTTTCTTCCTTTTAAATTTATTTTCCCTTGTGGGATGTAGAAGTGTTACAGTTTGACTCGGGGGCTCAGCGTGTGCGTGCGGCTTAGAGCTGCTCGGCTTCAGATGTGGGAAAGTGCTAGGCTTGGAGGAATCCCGGGAACCACTGTGGCTCCCTGGGGATCCGGCTGGTTTGAGCCTCTGCAGTGAGCAGGTGCCTGTCTCACTCCCATCGTGTTCCCTGAGTGTTGCAGGAAACCAGTTAAACCCATTGGTTTCTTCCTCTGGTTTATGTCTCAGCACTTGACAGAGTAAGGAATTTTCATTATCCATCAGCATCTGACCTGACATTCAGCAGTCTGCCTGTGGGATGAGGAGGAGGAAGAGTGGGGTTGTTGAGGCATCATGGTTTCATCCTTACTCGTGCTTTGTTCCCAGAGAGGAAGAAAAATCTGTACCCACATTTTTCCGTCATGTTTGATACAGCCTGAGCACCTTGCTGATGTGAGGAGGGGGACATTAGCAGGTCTCTGTTCCCTCAGCACACCTGGGTGGGAAGGGATGGTTGGATGGGGTTGCCCAGTCATCTACTCCCATGCTGTCACCTTGCCCCAAAGCGGGGATGGGACCTTTCCTCGTCACAAATTCTTCCTTCAAGCTGTCTGGGGAGCAGCAAACCCCCCCCAAATAGCATTTCTGTCCCCAGGGGAGTTCCAGCATTTTGAAATGTGCTTTGGTGCAAATACGACCGGCAAGCCAAGATAATCTGTGGATAATTTTGGTGTTCTGACATCAGAGGATGTGAGCAGACACGGAATATAGCATGAACATGATATTAAATAAAACTGAAGTTGTAGGAATATTTTGACGTAGCATAAACGTAGAAGCTAAACAAAGTGAGGAAACTCCCCCCTTTGTGGAAACTTGCTGAAATGAAGCAGTTTTGATGCTCGGCATGCTAAGAAAGCCTGGATGGGTTTTTTGGAGGTTCTCCCATTATGAGAGGCTGTCGAGCATGACATCTTTTTTCCACGTGTTGTCTGATTGCAGTCAGATGGGGAATGATTCTGACAGACTCACTGGGAACCTTCCCCATAAATCCAGCTTGTGGGGGAGCCCCAAACCCCTCCTTGCTGCTGATCAGACCTGCCTGCACCAATGGCTGTGGATCACGTTTCACCTTTGAGGAAAGCCACTGATGGTCTCCCAGATGTTCCACCTGTTCCCCCGTGCTGGTGCTGCACCCATGGGCTGCACTTGGCTCCCTGTGCAGCTGTGACAGGAGCGCGTTTCCCCGAGGCCCTGGGCTGCCTGGGAGCTTTGTGCTCGGCCAGAGAGACTTGTATAATCTTTGGCTAAGCTCCCCCAGGACCCCCAGCCTCTCTCTGCTCAGCCACACTCAAAGGGCCCTTTTGAAGTCCACCCGGCATTGCGGGGAGTGTTTGCCCGCGGTCGGCGTATGAAACCAGCAAACACCATTTCTGGGCAGAAATCTCCAAAGTCCATATCCTTTCAGCCTTAAAGTTTCCCTTTCTCATTGACCTGTGCCCAGAGGTGACTCCTGATTTGAATAGCAAATAGTAGCTGTCTTTCCCTCCACAGCTAAGCTGTTTCCTTTTCTTCCTCCCAAAGCAAGGTGGGAGCTCTTCACTTCCCTCTTTCGAGCAGCCGAGGGGAAGGGGAGGCAGCAGAGTTGGTGCGTGCTGAGTGGAGTGCCCATCCTGGCTCACAGAAACAGCCTTTGGTGGACCTGTTTCCCCACAACAGTTGTTTTCCACCTGGTAATCTTCATCCTGCAAAAGTATCGTGCCACAGGGCTGGTATTTTTTGGAAGCATCGTTTGGTTTGGCCAGCATGAGACTGGACTGCTCAGTGACAGACTGATTTTATAGCACCTCCTGTCACCTGCTGATTTGCTGTCTATTCAGCACCAGACGCAGAACAGGCAAACCCCAGTGGAGGAGAAGGATGATCAGCAGGAAACTTTAACATTTTGAACCTCAGAACACAGCCAGAGTGAAAATACAACCACCCCCTCCCCATCCCAGCCCCACGCTGCACAACACAAATGAGCCAGTGGGTTGGGTCTTGTAGCCCATAGTCAGGCTCCGGAGATCGAATGTCGGGTGGGACTAAGCTTTTGAAACACACTAACTGGATTTTTTTCCCCCCAATATACTTCTTCTCCCTGCTGGCCCTTGAAAAAACTGTGATTTTCACAGGCCCTGCAGGATGCAGCCCTGAGGCTGGGGTCTCTGCCTTTCCCAAAACAGCCACGGGAAGCTGACAGGTAAAGGGGGCTCCAAAGAGCTCAAGTGAGAGTTGTGGAGGTAATGGGAGGTTTTCTGTCCCTCTGATGGAGCAGCCTGGGAGAGTTTCCACAGGTCACTGGCACTTTGCCTTTTCAGCACTCTTCCACTGGAGCAGGACAATGGGGAAAGCGCCTTCATTTGCTTTTGTGCTAATGAAGTCAAACAAGCATCAGGGAATTTGCACTGGGGCTCTGTCTTAGGGGCTTGATCTGTATTAAAGAAAAAAAAATTAAAAAGACAGTTCTTTGGGCAAAGCTTATCCCAAAAAGCATCTGGTAGGCTGAGGGCACCTCCTTTGTTTTCAAAAGTTGGGTAGTGACTGGGAGTGGGGGATATTTTTTCCCTAGATTTAGATTTGAATCTATATTTTTCTTCTGTTCAAGGGGGAAATGATGGGATGTGGGAATACCCAGTTCGAGCTCAATGCTGGTAATCAATCTGTACACTGAAAAGAAAGCTGCAAAAGCCTACAGCCTGGTGAGCAACCCCATTTGTTCTCCATCCCTAAATCTCCAGGTCCAGGAGTCATGTGATAGGACTAGACTCTCCACTTCGACTTTTAATCAAGCTGCAGGAAGGGACCTATGTATCATTTCAAAAGTATGAAAGCCAGAAAGGAAATGTGTGACATTATGCTTTATTTTTCTTTTTTATCTCTTGACTTTAAAGTCCAAGCTATGGACAAGGGCACTGAACAACCTGGTGGGAACATTTTGAGGCTTAATGCAATTATTCAGCATAAATGAGATATTTTGTAAGATTGTAAAATCCTCTTCTTTGTTGTCTAGATGAACCCATCTGAAATCTGTGGAGTTCACTCTACTGCTGCTACTGTGATATCACTTCTACTTTTCACCCTAAAAAATTGACTGGGAGCTGACTTTCAGCTCCAGGTTTTAAATCTGAAGCCTGGAGCATCCGGCTCTCTGCTTCAGCCTTTTCTACTTTCTATTGCTTTTCGTAACATTGGATGTGAATAGCTCATAAAACCCCCTGCAAACAGCAAGCCAGCAGCAAACCCAAACATGTCCCCATTGCAGCAAATGCTGGAAGAAATAAATTTAGCTGAAAAATCCCTGTCTTGGTTTTTTGTTATATTTCTTTCTCTTGGATAAGGCAAAAGAAGGGGGAAAAATTAAAATCCCTTGGTTGCAAAAATGCCTTCAGTCAAGTTCTCTCTCTTACTGACAGCTCAGTTCCAGCTACAGAAGTCTTAATGATATTTTGGCCATAATGCCGAGAGAAGCAAGAAAGCCCCTTCAGACACCGGGAGCTTTCACCCGAGTGGTGCAGTAAGTAGACAGCTGAAATGTATCTTTGAACTCAGGCAGGCAAAACTAGTTTGTTGTGGTGTCCCTCCTCCTGCCCACATCCACCTCCCTGCCCTGGCACAGGAGGTGCTGGTGGCACGTGTGCCAGTGGCTCTGGGCCGTCCCCACTGAGTGGTCAGGGCTGGAGGGCTTGGTGCCACCACCTGCTCCTCTGATGCCTTAAATGGCTTCTTAGAAACAGAGACTAGACAGGAATAAAAGAATAAAGGAGGTATTTATTTGAAAGGCCTTCATATGTCCACTTTGGGCTCCAGAGGGTCCTGCCTCAGTGGATCCCAAAACGGACGACAGGTTATGAGTTCTTCACATTTTTATATCAGCATAAATTTAGTAAGTAGGACCCCAGCCAATGATGTAATTTCCCCAAGCTTGCCCTCTTCCTCTCCAAGATGAAGGTTTACACTTTTGGGCCTAGTCTGTTTTGGACACCCAGATCGTCCTTGGGCCTAGGACAGTCTGGGTATCCTTGGAGAGCGAGCTGGAGAGGCTTTGTTATGTCTATCTTAGTATAAGAGAACAGCACTTAAGAAGCTACAGGAAACTTCAGGGTTACACTAGCAGTACAGGATTTGAAAAATATACAAGTTAAAACCTAAGTCATCACCTCTGCCTGAGGTATCTCCTTCATCTGGCCTGGAGGTCCTGGTAGGGCACAGTAGGTGTTGCCTTTGGCCTTTTTAATCATGTGGGTTGTGCAGGTGTGTGTCCCATGGCTGCAAATCTCACTCTGGTCACCCCAGAAACATGTGTTTCCAAAGGTTTTAATGGAAGGAAAGCAGCTGGACTTCCTCTGGCCATAAACTGGTCACCAGTACCTGTCTCAGTGGGCTGTGACACCTTGCAGGCTTGAACACTGATTTGTGTTAAATTGAGGTTGAGCTAAGGGAGAGGTGACTGCTCTCCTCAAGTGTGGGTTTTACAGGGCCTTCAGCTCCCCATGGGTCTGAGTGGACTTAGGCTGGATACTAGAAAAAGGTTCTTCACCCAGAGGGTGGTTGGGCACTGGAGCAGAGAAGTGGCCACAGCACTGGCCTGACAGAGTTCCAGAAGGGTTTGGACAACACTCTTGGCCACATGGTGTGATCCTTAAGGATGGCCCAATGCAGGGCCAGGAGTTAGCCTGGATAATCCTTGTGGGTCCCTTCCCACCCAGCATATTCTGTGGCTCTGTGGTCTCCTGTCCCAGAACTTGGCCCAGCTGTACTGAGCCCTCAGTGGCTGCATCTGGAAAACAATCTCACAGCTCTGATTTTGGAGTCATGGCCCTATACTTCCTTTTTTCTGCAGCTGACACAAAACCTGCAGGCTGTTTCTCATCGTCCTTGGAAGAACCCCAAGGTGATATGGTGTTGTCTTCTGTGGGGACAAAGGTGAATTGCTGTGCAGACTGTGCTCCTGCCTTAAGAGGCTCTCAGAGGGGTCCCCTGCTCTGTCTCCCCCATCCTTGTGCCCTGCCTAGGACTGAAGGCAACTCCTACCAGCCTGGAAAAGGCGTTTAAAAGTGACATTTTGGTGTTCCCTGATGCTATCCCTGATGCTGCTGGGTGCTGTCTCACCCCTGCTGGGTTTGGCAGCGGATTGTGCTCAGTTAAGAGCACAACCACAGAGGGGAAGGCCCAAGCCAAAGAGGAGAGTGTTGTACTTGCAAGGCTCTGAGTGCTCACTGAAAATAATTTTCAAAAATGATCTTTTACCCCTTAATCAAAGTCTTTATCCATATGTTTTAGTTGCCCTTAAGCCCCAGCTGGAGCCATTTGCAGATCTCTCTCGGCTATTGGCTGATCCTAAGTAATAAGCACTAATGTTTGAGCTTCAAAATCACTTGCAAAGTTGCAGTCGGGTAAAGCCATCTGGTTGAAATCTGTCAGTATTTATTATCCACTAGAAGATTCTCTTTGGACAGGTCTGATGCTGCCTTTCATTATCATGGAAAGCTGATCATATTAAACTAATTACAGGGAATAGCTGATGACAAGTTGCTCTTTAATCTGCTATCTTTTTTTGAATCAGAATTAAGGTCATTCTCCAAGGCCTTGATTTTGGAAACTCCCTGGCAGCAGTTGTTAGCTGGGTTAAAATAGATACAAATCTGTATATCTTCTGTTGCTCCTGTTAGGAATGAATAAGCAGGGATTTGTTAGTGGGCCTGAAATTCACCATTGTTTTAGAGGTACTAAGTATTGTTCCCATGCACTGCTTACCCCACGTGGGGTGGGTAAGAGGGGCTTTCACACATTCAAGCTTGCCAAGTCAATTTTTCTTATGCAGTGTTAGGTTGTCTTTACATCAACATAATTTTTTCCCATCCCTAGACTTGGACACACCAAAATAATGCAAGTCTGATCTGTAAATTCTTTTTCACTGCCAGGCTGTGAGCTGAGAACAGCCTCTGTGCAGGCTGGTCCCTACCTGAGTCCTTACAGGCATCTGAAGGGAGATGGGGGCAGTTTGTGGGGCCAGGGGGTCCAGCTCAGGGCACCTCCTGAACAGGAGGTTTGTGACCTTGCAGGGAATGGCAGAACAGGTTAGAAGGAGCCAGTGAGACCTGTGGATGGCTTGGACTCTGCCTGCCTGGTCTGCTTGCTGCTGGGTTGTGTGTAGGATGCTGACTGCCTTAGTATCCTTGGAGTTTAAATCAATCCTTTGTGGAGAGGTAGGAGGGAAATCTAGGCATTTAGAATCCATTTTCTTTGGCTAACGCTTTTTAAAAGTCGTTAATTGTCTATGTGCAAAGTTTGGAGGACGTAGGTCTATCCCTCTCTGTGGCCTGCAACAGTGTCATGTTACTGCATCTGCTCAGAGTCTGCTGTGAGACCTGGACAGCAGCTTCTCTGCCGTGGCACTGCAACTTCTCACCTGCCTTTTCCTCTCGTGGGGATTTACAGGAGAGGAAGGTTTTGGGTCTTAATGTTTATATAGCCTGGCGAGGACACAGCTTTCCAATTACCTCCATACTTTACAAATTACTTTCCTGTAATATGATGTAATTTATAGCTTGAACCTACTGCCAGGTCCCTAGGATGTAACTTGGTATGACTGACTCCATCCATGCAAACAGGAGCAACTGGAGTCCTTCCCTTAGGGCTTACTCAAATACACTATATTTAATAAGAGTTAATCCCTTTAACACAGTTGCTGGCCTTGACTTTTAAAATTGGATTAAGACTGATGCACTATAGAGAGATTTTAACGCCAATGAACCCAACCTGTTCTAGAAGATGGAAGTTGTAAACATGGTATGGATGCTAAGATTGGTCTAACCTTAGGAATTGGCCTTGGGAAGAGCTGCACAAAGGCCTTTTTCACACCTTTAACTCAGCCAGACCTGAAGGCAAATCTGCAGACAGATGAGCAAGGCTATGAGGAGTTCAGCTGATTCTCTGCTGCTCTCTCGCAGGCACAATTAAATGGCAGAAACCAGTGCAAGTGTCCTGAGGAGGAAAAGCACCAGGATTAGGAGACTGGAGAAGCCAAGCCCTAGAAGTGACCTTAAAACTGAGTAAAAGTGATGCAGATCTGAACTGTTGCTGGATCGGAAAAGTGAAAAAAATACAGAGTGTGTGGGTGTTTGTGTGTGGTGATTGACAAAGGGTTGTGACATCTGTGCACTAAAAAGAGCTGTAGAAGAAATAGTTCTCATTCTCCTAGAAACACCTTTGAGAAAAAATGCTAAGCTACATACTTTTGACTTAATTTTCTGAAAAGTTTATATATCCTTTTATCCCACATTTGCGGACATTTTACCTATAAATTTTAAATGTAAGTTACAGATTCATATTTGAGCTTGAAGGGAGAAATAAGGGCTTAGCCCTTAAATTTCACCAAGGCTGGCTTCTTGAACTCTAATTTACTCCTCTCCACAACACTGAAGCTTTCCATCCTATCTCTTTTTCAGAGCAATGAAGAAAAAGGACCATATGTGGATTGTGTCTGTGCCAGGATCTCAGACACAAATGGGGAAGGATGGAGGCTTCCATCCTTCATGGACAACACCTGGAGTGCACCACACAGTCAGGACCCATGCATGGGGCTCAGCTCCTGGCACTGAGCAAGGCTGTACCCATGGGCAGCCAGAGCTTGATTTAATTCATTTCCTCCATACCTTTCATGCTTTTTCTAATATCTTTCACTTTCTGAAGCAGCAAGGGGAAAGAGGTGTTTGCTTAGCCTCCCCTGTTTGCCCCATCATTTGTAACATGGAGCCATAAAATTAAACCCAGGATGTCTCTAGCCTATTGATAGGCATTGGCAATCTCAAAATCCTTCCCCTAAGTAGAAGGGGCAGTTCACTGACACTGCCAGACTGCAGTGGTATTTGGATGGGAACAAAAAGAAAAAAAGAAAAAGAATAAGAATAAACAGACCTGGGGAACTCCAGTTTGACATAAAAAACAACGTGATTTATAGTCCACAGTGACCACTGGCTCCAGTGGCTGGAGGACAAGAGAAAAAAAAAAAAAGGCAGGAAAAAAAGCCAGGACAAGCAATCTGCAACCAGCCTAGGAAGATTACTGCCATAAAAGCAATGCTGGAAGGGGCTAGTTATCAAGTGGAAAACAAGAAAGTACAACTCGCTCCCCAGTCACCAGATTTAGGGGACTCTGGTTGGAAGGTTCATACTCTGGTGGGCCATTAGAGCAGAAACAGAAATGGATGCAGTAATCCAGAACATATTGAGTCTCTAGGTTGCCATGAAATATAATGCAGGGAGAAATGAATTATTTTCCAAGGGCAGCTGTAGAAAGCACATATATAGACTTTTTTTTATTGGGACTGTGTTATCAACAGTCTCTCTTAATAGTCGAAAACAGCTTCTTATGTTTTTTATAGAGTTTTAAAGATCCCTCTGGACGTGTCTGGAGGGGCTGGATGGGGGGACCAGGGGAAGAGGAGAAGGGAGGGAAGTGCTGTGAGAGTGAGCATGGTGCTGATTTCCTTGCGCTGTCTCAGCATTTGAGTGTGGTGCTGCATTTTGTTAATTCTGCCTCATTCCTCGCACAGGAGCAGCGACACACATCAACTTCATTCTACGTGGAGCCCTGCTGGCCTGGGTGTTTGCCTTTGCAACATGGTGAACCAACACTTCTCCAAAAATTAGACAGAGGTAAAAAATGGGACTTAATGCTGTTTCCATCCACCTTGGAGCACACACAGGGGATAGTAAAAGGGCAGCTGGAGGAGCCCAAGGAAAACTAAGTTCCTCCTGGTTTTGGAGGTTCAGGATCATCTCCTTGTTCTCCTGAGCCCACATTTAAAGAATTAAAGAATCTTGTGAAATCCCTTACATGACTCTGACAGGACTTTAAATGTTCGGGAGTGAAAATATTAAGGCAGATCTAGGAGGTTTTGATGGTTTTTTTTTTCCATGGACAAAAAGCAGTTTTATACTATAACACCTGTATCTGCCTGTAATACTAACTCCTGGTGAAAGAGCTGCTGCTGGTGACACGAAGTTGTCACAAAATGAATCTTGAGATTATAAAAACAATGTGTAGTGAGGTCTCTTTTGCCTTATTACCTGACTTTGAGGCTCTGTCTCGTGTGCAAGTCATGTTTGCAAGGCTTTTTGACAACCATGGGTGAGACAAAGAGGAAAGGGAAGGAGAAGGGGAAGGGGAGGAGGAAGGGACAAGAAAGGGGTAGATCCCAAGCAAGCTGAATTGTCTGTCTCACAGGAGCTGAGGTTTGAAGAGATCAGAGCCAGGGACTCAAATCATAAGAGCTCACAGCAGAGATTTTTAGTCACAGCAGAGTACTTCCAAGAAAAAAACCTCTGAGTTCCCATGACGGACAGAGCACACAAAGGCATGAAAATCACTTTTCTTTGCAATAGCCTGCCTGTGTCTGGAATTGGGAAGCTGCCTCCAGAAGCAGCCTCTGAAATGTAAAGGCTGCTGCATGCAGGAACCAATCCACCAGCCAGGAGTGCGGGGATATTTTCCTCAAAACACAGAGTTGGACCACTTGGAGTAAGAGATAAAAAATGAAAAAAAAAAAGAATGATCAGTCTAAAACTCAGAAATTTCTTGAAAAAATGAAATATCTTGGATAGAAAACTTGATTCATACTCTCTGTCTGACCACTTAACACTCCCGTGCTTTCTTCTTCCTATAACTCCAAAGCTGTTTAGCAGAAGAGCTCATAGCTGCAGTTTTTATTGTTTCAGTATTTTTAAAAAGTGCCTATCTTATTAGATTCTTTAAATTTCAGCTGATGCTATACACAATATATATAAAAGAAAATGGCAGGACAGTAAACAGAGTCTCGCTTCACCCCTCTCTGGGGACATGCTGGTGGTAGGATGAACGAATATTTACAAAGTGAATTTTCCACTAAATACAGATCTAAATAATTTCAGAGACCCAGGCAGTGATCTGGCACACCGTGCAGTCTAAATTACCTTTTTTTTAATAACCAGAGAGGTGCTTATCTCACCTTAGACTTCACCTCTCAGGTTGTACCTCTGCCAAAACACCGTCTCCTGCCCCAAGGGCCAGCCCTGCAGCCCTATGGGCGGATGGGGACCCTGGCAAAATCCCCTTGGGAAGCTGTGGGATGTGGAAGCTGAAGTGTGGTGGCTGAATGGACAGATGGGTGGCTGTGCTGCCTTCCTTAAGAGGAGGGGGTTCCTCCAGCTGCTGGGACAGAGATCCCAGCGTGGCACGTGCTGGAATTTCTTTCTTGCTGTGCCAGTTTCTAGGTCTTGTGGGAGCATTTGGGGTGGTGGTGGGGGCAGATTGGCACAGATTTATATGCCAGGCTTGTCTCTAGCTCTGACTCTGCTGTTCCGCCTGGGCTTCCTTCATTTAGAGTCCTTTGTTACAAAATGTAATGGATATTGCCCTAGGAGCCGTTTTCAATTGCTCGTGACGACGCAAGAAACAATTAGGCAAAGCATATTTTTGTTTATATCCTCACTGCCTCCTTTCCTAGGAGAGATTTAGAGATCCCTGGCTGGTTGGGTTATTGAAATGTTGCTCAATCTGAATCTCACAGGCTGGGTTGGGGTTGTGGCTCTCCCTGCGCTGCATAGGGGTGGGAGGAGTAACGTAAGGGTAGAAACAGGAACTGAAAATAACAAAATGAGTGGAAAATCAGAGAATTTAATTTTTCATTTTCTTCAAAAAAGGTTTCCAAAACTGCCCTAAGGGCAGTTTGTAGGCTGGTGTTGTTCTACTGAGAAAACCTGCACTGGGAACTTCAAACTGTGCCGTGCTTGGACCTGGGACTGAAATCCATATTTCAGTGCTTGTGGCTGGCCTGCCAGAGCTGCTTGGCAGATGATCCAGTCAAGGGTGGAAAAAGTGGTGGCAGGAAGAGATGGCAATGCCGGTCCCTCAGCTGCAGAATGGTGATACTCGGGGAATCTCATGGCTTGGGTTGTCCCTCCCAGGGTGAGTTGAAAGCTGAGTGCAGTGGGATGTGCCTGGACATGGGATCCTGGTCCTGTGTGTGTGTTGAGGAGATACAGAAAGGGATTGAGAGAGAAGAGTAATCCTTCTGCCTCTCTCACTCCCCTAAGGGATGCTGGTGGGGGATGTGAGCTGCCTTGGGTGTTCTGGGGTGGAAAAGTGTGCTCTCTGCTCAGGTACCCAGCAGGAAAGGTTGTCAGGCAGGTCCTGAAGCCAGTGGGAAAAAGGCTAAGGGAGAGTCCAAGAGGGAGAAGGGCTGCTGAATGGTGGGGAGGAAGAGGAGGAACCCACCCGCTGCTTAGGGAGAGCGGTGACAGAAGGTGACAGACCCCTAAGCAGCATCAAATAGAGTGGGATGCGAGTGTAAGGACAGGCTCCATGTCAGGATGTCTGAGAACGTGATCCCAGAAGCTGCTACATGCTGGGGCCTTCCAGAGAGAGGTCAAGAAGCAGAGATTGCTCTCATGTGGGCTATGGGGACACCAGGCTTGAACTCCTCAGGCTGATCCCTCCATCCTTCTGACCGATCCCTACTGGATGTCGTTGTACAGCCTGCCTTCTCCAAAATGGCCCAAACAAAGTGGTCTGCTGGAGCCATCCTTTGGGAAGGGGGCTCTCCATCTGCTGGACACGTTGCCGTGTTTGGACCCTGCCTATAAACACAAAACCGGCCTGGAGTAGTCCATGCTGGCGGTGAAATGCTCCTGCTCTGAGCAGGCAGAGCCAGCACAGCCCCCTGCCCCCATCAGGGAGGGCAGGCCCCTTCATCAGCTTAACGAGCCCGGCGGTGTGCATGCAAACGAGGGCAGCCTTCATCACTGCAGAAAAGGGCTCAGAGATGCTTGCAACACATGGCTTGTCCTTGGGAAATTGTAGCCCGAGGATAACACAGTATTCGGACCTTCATCTGGCACAGAGAATAAACTGGAAGCTGCCTTCCCCAGTCATTTCAAATAAATCTCAGTTACTGATACAAAAGGCTCTCAGGGGGTCATTGACAAACCTCAGTGTGAAACCCAAACATCGCAGCTACCTCCTGGTGAGGAAGGAGCAGGTTTAGAATGGGTTAATTAGAAAGATAATGAGCTAACAAGGCTTCATTTCTGTTCAGTGGCTCAATGAGGAATTCATTAGAAAGGCTTAATCTAACTGAACAATCCCAGGGCTTAGAGAGATTGCCCATTGATTGCCAGCCCAAACTGTTTATTTACAGGTTTTTGCGGGCTGAAAGGTCTCGTTCCTTTATTTCTTAAGGCCGTTCGGATGTGCCATAAGGATGCCGTGTGTACCCAGCAAAAAGCAGCCGCAATAAAAATCTGGCAGTAAAGCCAGATGGGAAGGAGAAAGGGATCGATGATCCCAGTAACACCAACCATGTAATTTTGGTGTGTTCCCCCAGCTAAGGAAGAGGGAAGGGGGCTTTATATATAGCAATTGGGTGCTACTGGAAAGAGAGGAGAATTGAATTGTTAGGAGAGGAAAAAAATGGAGCACAAACACCATTTAAGTGGGAAGAGGGGCTGGAGCTGATCCCTCCAGGCTTTTCTATTTCTCACTTCATATCATAAAATGGACATCATTTTGCAAGTCTTTTTCAGGGGCTTTCAAACACCCTGGGGAACCTTCTCATCTTGGGAGTGTGAGGTGCCTCCACAGGGTCAGGGAGAAGCCAGGAATGTGCCACCGGAGGAAATCTCATAATTAAATCTCTGCAGACAAATCCCCTTTCCCTTCAGCCCTCTAGCTGCTACATTCTCTCCCTTCCTTTATGGGAGGCAGTGGGACTTTGCACTGGAGGGCCAGAGGGATGGGCACCTTTCCCACCTCAGGACAGGAGTCTACAGCACATCAGGCACCAGTGAGATTCTCTGCAGCCCTTCATGGTTCCCTGCTTCGTTTGTATAAACATACTTTTCATGTTTTTACAAACTGAATTGATGCTGGGCTGGGCTGCACAGAAGTCCCAGGAGGATTCTTAGGTTGAGATCAGCCTCTGATGGTGCCTCCCTCCTGAGAACTGACAGGTTGATAAAATTTCAAGCTACAACCTCTGTTAATGCACACTTTTGGCAATCTGGCTCTGTTTTAGAGATTTTTTTCTTTACTGTTATGCTGGGTTGTTGTTTTTTTGGTTTTTGGGGTTTTTTTTGTTTGTCTTTTGTTTTTTCCCATGACAGCAAAGCTATGTGTTCTGCTGCTGGAGACTAAACCAACGAGGTTCATGACCAGGAATCTTGGACCAGAACCTCGTGAGTTTGTTCATGACCTCACACACACTTTCAATGGTGCTTTTTAGCAGCATGTGACAGGACTGTGTTTAGTAGGCAAATGAGTGTCCTGGACATGGGTATAGCCCCTTCCACGAGGCCATCTGCCACTGTCAGAGAAATGCCAGGATGATGAGCCTAGACATGAGCAAAGTTGGGAGTTGGAGGCTCTCAAAGATCCCTTGGGCATCTTCCAGTGGTGTAAAAGTGAAAAAAACCTAGAGTGCCTTTAAATAAATGGGAGATGATGCTGACCTGCCTCCAGTTTTTGTAAGCTCTCTGTGGTCGGTGAACGTGACCTCTCTATCAGAACAGTTATTGTTTGCACCAGTGAACAAGGCTGGTGGTAATTTCTAGGTGGAGTACGTTAGAGTCACATTATATTTGCTGAGCTTTTAAGAATCTTGCTAGATTAATAGCCTTTAAAAAAAAAATCTATTTTAGTGCCACATTAACCACAGGCCACAGTGTATTAACTGACAAAACCCAAATTGTTCTTTAATATTCCTAAAGCTGGTGTTAAGCACAATAAGAACAATTTTCACTTTCAATAAGAAACTGACCCTGGGTTTGCCCTCTGCCCTGACCTGGGTCTTTCTCTACAACCATGAGGGACCATGTGGAGTCATTCTGTTCTCCCTTGAAATGATGATAATTAAAAAGCATTTGCTTGCAGATTTTTCTTCCATCTGATTATGGCTTCCCTTTTGGTCTCTATTCCCTTCTGGATGTGCAACTGGATTTTCTGTATTTTTTTTGTGCATTACTGGTGAATTCCTCTGTTCTTTTGATGAATCACAGCATGCAGCAGTCCAGCTTTTATTTACTGCTAGATTGGTCTTCCTGAGGTTTATTTATGGCAGAGAGAAGCAGCACAGCCCACTGTTCAGTGTGTTATTTGTTGATGTGCTCACTAGCTCAGGGCAAGTTAATGGCTGTCTCTCACCTCAGTTTGTTTTCCCATGCTGTGAAGTTTGAACACCAGTACCTGTCTGGAAATCACGGGGTGAGGTTTTAACTGGGTGACTTTAACTGTAATTACAATGAAGGAGGTGTAAAAAGTAGGAAAAAATTAAGAATAAGAAGCAGAGTTTTTCTTTTCCCTCCTTTCAATGTGTTATTAAAAGGAAGAGCTTCCTATCTCTCTGGTGCTGATATCTGGACATTTTTGTGGTTAGCCTCAATGACAGTCAGTGGTTTGCAAGGGACATGAGACCTCATGTTTCAGGGTTTAAACTGATTTCCAGGTGTTAGGATATTTCTGTGTAGTCATGGTGTGTCTGCCACCAAACAGCACCTCCTGCTAAAGTTGCTGGTTCTGGTTCCTGGCTGGGATGGGAGATGTGAGCCAGAATGTGGTAACTCCTGGCTGCCTAAAATTGCAACCACGAGGGGAATACTTGGAGGAAATAATTGCTTTCCTACTTACATCAGTTACATCATTGTTTAACAAAATCTGTCCTCCAGCACCACGACAGCTTGGGAAGCAGTCACCTTTCTCCTTGTCTACTCTGATGTCTTTTCCTGCCCTGTCAGTGCTGGGGCACTGCTGTTATCTCAGTGACCAAAACAATGAAGCTTAAAAATGCCCTTCTCCTTTGCATTTTTTTTTTTTTTTTTGAGGACAGATTTAATCCTGGATCAATTGGCTGATCAGCGTGGAGGGGATGGAGGGGCAGAAACTTCTCAAGCCAACCCTAAGGAGTGGCTGGGCCTCCCATATTTGGAGCAACAGAGGAAATCAGGGCATCTTCTGGACAGGGAATTTTTCTCTGCCATTTGTAGTCAAAGCAGCTTGTTACACATCCTGGACAATCATCCCTTGGAAATGCTGAAAGGGAGAAAAAGGACTTGTAGCACCCAATTTGTTTTCCCAAGTGACTGACAAATTTGCATGCTTCAAAAATAAGTACAGAAAGCAGAGGTTGCCTATGCAAATGGACAAAAATAAAAAGGAGATAAGAAGTAACTTAATTTACTGATTTATTCAGAGCAGAGAGTAAATATAACACTATTGTCAGTTTGGACAGCTTCTGTAAGGGAAAGAAAACACTCAGATTTCAGCTTTTCTGACTGTCTACTTCTTTAAAATCCTTTAAAGTCCTGCACCTGGATGTCCCCTAAGAGCAAGCTTGAGGTAATTCATTACCTGCAGTGACTCTGGCCAGGGTCTGTTTTATGGGTTTGGCTGCTGCAACATAAAATCAGAGCGTGGGTAGATTTGTATTTTCTTTGATCTGAGGACTCGATAATGCTGCACTGCTACAACTCTGCAAAATATTTACTGGCTCAGAGAAGAGCAAAGGAAGAATTGTTGAAAGCAGAATTGGTGTTCCTAACTTGAAGTTTTCTTTGCTCTTGGTTTTAGGTACCTGCTCCCCACTAGAAATAGTTGGGGAGGGGGGTGAAAAGAGCAAAGTGTATTGTCTCTGTGTTTCCCATGCATTGTTCCCTATGAAAGCATCTCCCTGCAACCTTTACCTTCTGTTCAGACGGCCCCAGCCTGTGAGGAGAGAATGGCAGATTTGTGCTTTCTAAGCTCCAGATGGGGCTCCTTTCTTCTTCTTCTGTAAGTTAATGGTGTCTTGCTGAGACCAACTGGGCATGTAAAGATTTGGGCAAAACTCACAGCAGTGGTCTCATAACCCCAAGGCTTCACAGTCTCATCCCAACGTGACGGCCGGTCCCCAGCGGAGCCTGGCTGTGGCTCTGATGTGGTGCCAAAGGAGATGGGGAAGGTTGTGTTGATTACATCTGTTTACCAATGGTTAAATAAATTAAAAGGCCATTGCAGACCACCAGCAGGCCCTGCTTTCTGCCCAAGTCCCCTTTGCACACTAATATCTCTCTGTGTGTCAGTATTGCCAGGGTGGAGCTGGTTTGGTCAGGATGAATCTTCACAAATAAAAATAAGTGAGATACGAGCTTCCTCCTTCCAGCAACACCAAGTGCCTGAGCCAGATCCTCTCACCAGGGCAGGGTCACACCAGTGAAGTCACTGGCTGTGCTGATGCACCACAGGGCAGCTGGACCAGCTCCCTCCTTGCCCACATCCTATGCTAAAGACAAAGATGGGAAGAAAAATTTGTGGGATCCCTTCTAAGACCTTGGCAAACCCCAGAAGAGGACAAAAATCTTCCTGCAGAAGGATTTTGTACTTTGTCATTACTGCTGGCACAGCACAGGAAGAGTCTGCCCTTGACTGTGGTCCCTGCATGCTGGGCTTGTGTAAAGTCACTGTAAGGGACAGTCCTGAAGAACATCTGGTCCTGGTAAGTGGGAGCAGAAATGAGGCAGTGACAGAAGCGGCTGCAGTGATGGCAGGCTGGGGAGGATCTTGGAAGAGAATGTGATTTCCACTCATGAGTCTGATCCAATAGTGTCACTCCAGCTGGCAGAATCCTGTGGGAAGAAGGCCTGGAGGGTAAGGAAGACTAAGTGGCCAGCTAGGGCTCCTCTGCCTCTAATTTCTTTGATTCTCTCAGCTAAGCTGTCAGATCCCTATTTGAGGATTTTTTTTATAATTCATTCCTAAGCAGCCAGATTACCAGCCATATGGACAAAGGATACTAGAGAAAGATTATTAAGATTATTAAAACAGATTATTTTTGCCGTTGGAGTAGAAGTTGTGATCAGTGGGAAAGGCTTGAGCCAGGCAACTAAGACAGGAGCTTTAACTTGCCCAGCCTAATCTCAGAGCTGCTGGTAGTTTCTTGAGCAGAGGTGTGTAATCTGTTCTACTGGGAAGTCTCCAGGTGGCTGGTATCAGGTGCTGCCTGTTATCAAAGATGGGGAAGGGGATGTTCTGGAGCCCTCAGATTTACCCATGCATCACCGTGTGCATGTATGGAAATTATCTGTGTGAGTCTTGTTTGCTCTGATAGAAACTTGTGTTGCAGGAAACACTTTTGGGAAGAGAGAGGGAATCAATTCTTTTGAAAGGAAGGGAATCCTCTTTTGGAGAGATGATGTGCCTTCCTTCCCATCATCCATCGATATATCTGTGATGCCACAAGATAGGACAGCTGACCCCAACTGACCAGAGGGACATTCTGGACCATATGACATCATACTCAGCATATAAAGCTGGGGGAGGACGGAGGAAGGGGATGAAGTTTGGAGAGATGGTGTTCTCTTTGCCTTCCAAAGTGTGATGAAACCTGGCTTTCCTGAAGACGGCTGTCCATGGGAAGTGGTGAATGAATTCCTTGCTTTGCTTTGCTTTGCTTGCACATGTGGCTTCCACGTCACCTATGAAACTGTCTTTATCTCAACCCATGAGTTTTCTCACTTTTACCCTCCCAAGTCTCTCTCCCATCCCACGCGGGGAGTGAGTGAGCGTGGGGCTGAGTTGCCAGCTGGGGTTAAGCCATGGCAGAAGGCTCAGCCACAAGTCACTGCAGAGAGACTTGCAGAGCTACCAGGCACAGATGTTGTCATTTTTGGTATAAGTGTTCTTGTTTCAGGTTTTTTCAGGTGTGAAATTTCCCTGTTCGACAGCCCATCAATCACATAGGGGACACCATTAATAAATCTGTCCGTGATTCTCCTTTGAGCTTGAAGAAAGAAAAACTCCAGCTGTTAACAATTATTATAGAAAATTAACTCCATGGCTTTAAACAAAGTCTCATTGCAGGCTATTTTTGCATCATAAGGATGGAGGGAAAAAGATCACCCTAAGACCTACAATGATATGAATTTAAATTTCTTTGAAAAAAATAGACATTGGACAAAAGTTTAATCCTGGAAGTAGAGGCAACTCCAATGGCTTCTCATACTCTTCTGTTGAACCTGGCTCCTTGCTAGCTCCATTTGCTGACTGGACACTGCAGAGTGGCATAATGGGAGTCACCAGCATCACATTTAAAGAGTCAGCAAGGCCTGCTGTGATTTTCTAGGGTGACCCCATAAAAGATGTTTCTCCATCCTTCCTGAATCTCTCACAGCATTTTTTGGCCATTCTTGGCTATGTCTTTTAGAAAGCCTCTGCTCCCAGTTTCCTGACTGTCATTAATGAAGGAAGTAAGTGACGGAGGGTTCCTTCCAATTCCTAGCAATCCATTCCAGTGGCTAATTACCTTGACTGCCAGTGATTTGCAATCTCTGACTGGTTTGAACCTTGTTGGCTTCATCTGCCAGCAATGGATGTCATTGCGTCTTTGTCTTCTGGATTGAGAAGTGCTTTATGCCATGTGAAGGAACCACAGTCTGTGATCCTGTCTGTGGTTTGTGGGAAGCAGGGAGGGTATATCCATGGGTGGAGGTCCTGTCATCCCAGAGCCTGCCATGGAGAACAGCAGGATCACACAGCAAGTTTGCTGGGGTTTTTAACATAATTATACCTGCTCAAGGACTACACAGTCTTGGCTGGTCTGATCCATGTGCACACATCAGGGAGTCAAGATTAGACACTCAGGAGGTGTTGTGTAAGAGGTGCAGTTCCTTCTGCCCAACACCAGTTCTGAGCCACCACAGATCAGCAAACTCCTACCTTGTCCCCATAATCTTCTGGTCACCTCTGCATGTGGCAGAGGTCTCCCCTTTCTACCCACACACTTCTTAGGAGCTCATTGCAACCTTCCTGTGCCCCTGCATCTCCCAAATCTCCCTGTGTAGTGTCGTTTGCTTCCCTCTGTCTCTGTCAGAAGCTTTCTCTGGGTTGATGAATCCATGTGAAGCAGTAGGTTATATTCATTTGTCTTGTTCTCCAGTTCATTTATCACAGGGAGTGCTCTGTTGTGGAGAATCCTGATAGGAAGTCCTCTTATTCTCCTCGTTGGCTGAAATGAGGCATTTCAATCAGCTGATTGCTTATTACTGCGACCTTGCTGGAAAATCTGGGCAGCACCCAGGAGGGTGGGTAGGGAGGTCTCCCTTTGTCACTCTTCTCATGTGGAAGAATGACAACAGCATTTTCCTTTCTCTCCTACCGTCTACTCCAAAGAGTTTTGCCTTGGATTTATTTTCACATTGTTTATTTTCACCTGTAGAATCAGGCTGGCCATTGTTGTGGCAGGGCTTGAACACCTCTAAGGATGGAGATCCTCCACCTCTGGTGTCCTGTCCGAGTGCTGAACCACCTGCATGGTATGTGATTGTTTCTCCAACATGAACCTCCCAAGTCACAGTTTGTGAATATTTCTCCATCTTAGATTGTTTGGCACTGGTGAGAAGAGTTCTGGCTCTGTTGCCTTCTAAACAGCCCCAGTTAGCTGTAAGAAGCATTAGATCCCTGCTTAGAAACATGGGAACAAGTGACCTCTTGAAGTGCCTTCCACCTTAACTTCTGTGCATAGGAGACCCTATGAAACCATCCCAGCTGTGAAACCACCCCAGCTGCCCATGAGCACATGGATAGGGACATCCATAGAGCTGCTCCATGGTGTAAATGGGTGTGATTTTTTCTAGCACGAGTGATGCCTGCTTGTGTTTTGGTTTGTGTATGTGACACATTTTCCCTCTCACAGCCACACTGAGAACCACGTCAGTCCTTACATGTTACTTTCAGGGTCAGGCTTGCAAACACATGCATGGGTTTAACCTTAGGTATGGCAATAGAAAGGATATTTTTAATAGTCAACAGTACATCCCACCACGATATAAATGTGGACACTACTCTTTAATACTTTCCCCTGCATCCATCCATTCAGCAGCAAAGGACTGAGTAGAGGGACATGATTCAGCCTGAGCTCTTCTCCATCACCAGTGAGAACAAATGGGTTCCAGTAGCAAAGCACACTGTGGCTTTATCATTCTTTTGACAGGTAATTTTCTCCCTGGTGAATATATCTGAGACTCCCTGAGAACACTTCTCAGTGGCTGGAATGAAGTTGTTTCACTTGGCAGCAAGGAATGAGCCCGGCAGTGGCACTGGTTTGTTGCTCTGTGTCTCTCTCTGAGCCCCACGCTCCTGAAAGCCTGGTGAGACTCTTTATTATCCCCTGATTATGTCATGTGTCCTCACTTGCCTGGTATGACCATCAGGCATGTTATTTATTGCAGTGTTTTCCACCGACCTGTTGTAGTCCCTTCTCCGAGGCATTTTGCACGCCATTAGGAGATAATGTTCTCTCCCAAGAGTTTGCAGCAGAAAGGCTTACTCAGCTGTAAACTCAGTTAAGTGCTGCCCCTCGCTTGCTAGCAAAACCAAAATTCAGATGCAAGAAGGGCTGTGGCATGCTACTGAATGCAAAAAATCAGATACAGCCTCCACTGCAGGGAGAATCAACACCTCAGGTTGAAATAAGCTAGTAGGGATGTATAGCAAAGAGAAAATTCAGCCAAGGAAATAGGGGAATGGGCCTAGAGAGAAACTGGGGAAAGCAGTAGAGGCTCCAGTGGAAAATCTTGGGCTATACAGTAAAAACGAGGAAAATAACCTTTCCAGCTCTCACAGGAATATGTATGCAAATAGGCTACCCTCACTGAGGCTCTCTGGAAGGTTTCAACTCTCTCCAAAAGGACTTAAAATCCCAGCATCCCAAGTCAGGGTAGAGAAGTGGTCCTGCAGAGCTGTTCAGCCTCCATGTCAGTACTGTATCAAAGCAAGGGCTTGAGCTCCATCCCTGGGTTTGCTTGCTCAGAAGGAACCCAAAAAACAAACAAGGTAGTTTGACATGGCGATGTTTCCCAGAGGAAATGTGTTTTGCTTAGGAGAATGCTTAGTTTTTCTCTCTCTCTTCCTGCCTTCTTCTCACCCCCTCCAGCTCTTTTAGTTTTCAGCCAGACCAAGACCTTGAACTAACACAGCTTCTCAAGGAGGCACAAAGAAGGGGACAGGAATACACAGAAGTGTAGTATGGGAAGGGAGCAGAGCACAGCAGTCCTTATAAAAGGAGGCTTCAGCTGGGGCAGAACCTCTCCTGAACTGGTGAATGCTCATAGAAAAGACTAAATTGTTTGTTGGCCACTGTTCATTTAAAGTTTTTCTGCTGGGATTTCAGTAAATCCCTTTTGGATTCAGGGTCTGGTATACTAGAAAATCACTATTCCCAGTGAAGCTGAAATGCTGAAGCTGTGGAGAGCTGAGCAGGTGCTAGTGGAGCCTGATCCTGGCACTTCCCACTCAGGGCCCCAGTAAACCCAGCCCTTTGATTGTCACCTCACTCGCCTCTCTGTATCTCTCTTCAATCAGTCCAACAGGGTCTGACAGTGTTGGAAAGCTTTCCTCCCTCCAGGCCTTTGTGGGTCAGTGCCCGAGTCTCAGACCTGCTGGTAATGAGCCTTATAAAGAAATAATGGGCTGGAAAGAGAGTAAGCAATGAAGGAGGAATTCCTCCAGACATTTGGTGGTTTTATTGCTCTTTTTTGTCTGTTTGTGTTTGTTTGGTTGGTGGTTTTTTTTTGCTATAGCTGTGATCAAGACTTGCAAAGGTTGCTTTTCTGGGGGAGATATTTTGCCACCTTTGCCACTGGTTCCCTTGCTGCCCTTTGGAAGATTTATCCTCTATTAAAATACAGGAGTCTTGAACAATTGAATGGTCTGGATTTTACCACCTGAGCAAAGGCACTGAATTGATTCATTAGATACTGAGATGCAAGTTGCTCCCTGAAAGAGTCAAAGAACAGCAAACAGTTTTGGCACCATGGTCCAGGTCCTGGGAAGACAGAGAGAGAAAATGATGCTGGGGACACCTTGCCAAGTCATTGCTCCTGAGGACTACAGGGAGCATGAGGTGCTCCCTGAGGTGCTGAAAGGATCCTGTAGTTGCTACAGGTCCCTCCTCCTTTGCAACAACCTTGTGTGGGTGCTGGTGGTCACTGTGCAAGGCTGGGGGAATATTTCTTCCAGCTGGGAATATTTATTTTGAGACATGAGTCAGCCTCTATTGGCTCTGGGTTGCCAGTTTGGCCCAGAAAGCTGCACCTGGGCCTTGCTGGACCCCTTGTCCCACCCAAATTCTTGACTCACAGCCACTGAGCCAAGCAGCAACCCCATTTTAGTAACCATCTTAGTTTTGATTTTAGTGGGATCCAAAGCCACCACTGTCTTGCTTTTCCACGTGCAAGGGCTGTGCCTGACTCCTTTGCTGAGGCAGACTGCAAAGGGAGGAAGGCTGGACTGTGTTTCCCTGACCAGCTGTACTGGCTGTGCCAAGCTTTGGTAGCAGAGGGGCTACAGGGGTGGCTTCTGTGAGAAGCCAGAAGCTTCCTCCGTGTCCAGCAGAGCCAATCCCTGGTGGCTCCAGGAGATGGACGTGCTGTTGGCCAAGGCTGGGCCAGTTAGAAGTGGTGGTAAGGCCTCTGTGATAACAGATTTGAGAAGAACAAATGTTAATGTGCAGTTGTAATTGTGGCCAGAGAAGAGTGGAATGTGAGATGAACTACACCGCAGAGAGCAAGGTCAGTAAAAAAAGAGGTGGAGGAGGTGCTCTAGGCACAAGAGCTGGGATTCCTCTGCAGCCTGTGGTGAAGACCATGGAGAAGCAGCTGTGTCCCTGCAGCCTGTGGAGGAGACCCACCCCAGAGCAGCTGAATGCCTGGGAGGAGGCTGTGAGCCCATGGGAGACCCGTGGAGAGAGAAGGCCACCGTGGAGCAGCCTGTCCTTGATGGAAGAACGGCCCACGCTTCAGCAGTCTGAGGGAGATGGACCCATGCTGGAGAAGTTTTTGGAGAACTGTTGCTCGTGAGATGGTCTCCTGTTGGAGAAGTGCACAGAGAATGGTCTCCTGTCAGTGGGACTCCACGGTGCAGCAGGGGAGCCACTCCTCTCCCTGAGCAGCAGGAGAAACCACAGGTGATGAGCTGACCATAGCCCCCACTCCCTCTTTCTCTGTGCTGCTGCAGTAGGAGGTGGAGATGGGAAAATAGGAGCGGTGGAGGAGAAGGTGTTTTCAAGGTTTTCTTTTGCATCTCATGGTCTGATTTTGTTAGCAATAAATTCAATTAATATCTCTAATTCGAGCCTGTTTTGCTGAGTGATCTCTCCTGGTCCTTATCTCAACTCATGAACCCTCTGTTATGTTTTCTCTCCCCTGTCCAGCTGTGGAGGGCAGTGAGAGAGGCTTGGGTGGGTGTCTGACATCTGGGGAGTGCTGGCTCACTATTCCAGCACTGGGGCAGCTGCCAGGGTTTGCTGCCTTGATGATGGGGGGAGTGCTGGATGGAGGGAATGATGCCCAAGGGAACAGCTGAGGGAAAGGCAGTCTGTTCACCTTTGCAACTCCCAGCTGAGCTGGGCAAGTCACGCTGGTGGGTTGTTGGTCTGGAGGAGCCCAGGAAGGGGGCAAGGTGGGCTGCAGCATCAATCCCCTGCTCCGTGCACCCCTCTCCAGGCCTCCCCGAGCCCCTGCTCCGCAGGACACAACCCCAGCCTCGTGAGCCTGGGCAGCTCTGCTCAATTTGAACAGACCTATTTGAAATTCAGCTGGGAGATGGGCTCCGGCTTGTTACAATGCCATTGCTGGAAATGGAGTCATCACTGGAGACTATTCCTTTTTACAACTTCAGGTATATAGATTTCCTCTCGATTCAATTTATTTTTATATAGTGTCTTTAATACACTGTCTCTCCAAACGCTTTAGCAGATAGAATTGAAATAATGAGATAACGCTTTGCAGGAGTGTGTGCAGCCGCTCCCAGACAGGCAGCGGGGTAAAGCAATAGATGGAGATGGAGCAGAGAGTGCAAGGTGGAGGCAGCATCACTCTGAAGCAGCAGTAATATGAGCAAACATTCATGCAGACTATTTATGGTGAGCACAAGGGCTGATGGATATGAAGAAAAGCAAGCAGGCAGGTGTGATCGAAAGGGAGGAATTAAGGAGTAATTTCAATTGAAGAAAGATGGCTCTAAAAGGGAATGAATTCGAGGGAGGGATGTTCTCAGCCAAATGGATCAAAGGCAATGAAAGCAATCCTCGATTCTCTCTGTTCATCAGGAATGGAAGCCTTGTTTGCTCCCCCATCACTGTGATATGAAACAGAGATGGAGACAGTGTAGGTACTGTGGCTCCACTCCTCGTGAGTGCTGAAATTGCTGCGTTGCCCTATTGACTTCCCTGGAAATGGCCAAGTGTGCAAAGATGCAAATGCACCCAGCCAGAAATTTCTCTCTGAGCCTGTTTTCGACAGATAATGTTGATATGAGAAGCGCAAAAGGTTTTAGAGGAGAAGAACCAGCCAGAAGGGGAAACAGTTTCAGTCTTATTAACATGGGGATGACAGGACGGACTGTGACAGGACAGGTGTTGGTTAAAAATAAATGTAAACACAAAAAGCTTTGGTGAAAAATGTAAACGAAATTGAAAAGAAAACTTAATTTCATCCACCTCGTGTCACTTTTACTCAGCAGGGAAGAGCAGCATGAGAAATTGCAGCACTTTTTGTTTTCGTTACAGTTTGGACTGGCAGGGAAAATGAAATCATCAGTTTTCCTGTAAAAGGGACACTCCTGTCACCTCAGCCACGGTGAGTGATGGGAGAAAAGTTGAAAATCTTTCTTGAACTGGGATGTCTGGGCCTAACCAGTGACAACTGAACACAAGGGTAGTTTCACTGGGACATCTTAAGGGATAAATCTTGAGTGACAGGGAAAGCTGTGAGCAGTCAGAGGCTGCTACTCAGAGACCAGGCAAGAAGATGGAGCAAGCTCATGACACTCTGTGGAACCAAAAGGGTTCAAATCTCGCCTGGAAAGGAGCAGGGAGCTGGGGTGTTGATGGACACAACTGGTTTGCACAGAGACAATATCCCCACGCTGCTGTAGAGATGGACCTGGGGAATGGAATTATTGATGGTTCAACACTGGGTGACTCCATTGCTGAAGGTTTTGGGGAGCTCCTACCCTCTCAGACACTTCCTAACTTCCCTTCCCAACACCCCCACCACTTCACAGGACCCAGCTGTCTTTCCTCAGCACTCAGTGGCTCCCACCAACATCAGGATGATGGATGGATGAATGGATGGATGGATGGATGGATGGATGGATGGATGGATGGATGGATGGATGGGAGCTGTTCATCTGACCCTGCCTCTGCCCTGTCTGGAGGAGGCTCCCCATCCCCACAACCTGAGCTGTTCAGAGGGATGGAGAGGGAGACTGACTGACAGAGAGAGGACAGGTGACCCAGAGCATTGCCTGTTGAAGATCTACTGCTGCATCTTCATCATGGGAGTGATGGGTGCCAGGACTCCACTGGCTTGGCACAGCAGGGAGCAAACCATTACAGCTCAGAGGGGCTATAACTGGGACCTGCCAGTTGAAAGTGTCAGGGGGAAGACTGTAGGGAGAAGGCAGGGACTGCTCCTCTTCCCAGGGCCTGTGGGAGAAGAGCTTAGGAAGGTTCCTCATTTGCCATCTATTTCTCCTTTTCCAGACCTGCCATTAAAATCTCAGTGAACGTCCCATATTTGCTGTGACCACACCAATGTTTTAGGCAATGTGAAGGTGAAGTGGACATCTCCTGCACAAGAAATCTCAACCTGGATCCCCATTTCTCAGCGATATTCAAAACTTGAAATAGATTTATCCTTGCAAAGGATGGGTGGCAGCTCTGAAAGCAGAGCTGAGCCAAGCTGGGAGTGTTAGGATCTAGGGTTCTGATTTGGAAATAAAGGAAAAGGTACAGAAATGTGAATTTTGATTATGTTTCATTTAATGAGTTTTGAAAAGATTTGGAGCTGAATTAAAAGTAACAAAAAGCCAGGGAGATGAATGACCCTTATATTAAATTCAATTGGCTTTTGTGCAATTTGTTGCATAGAGAAGCCTCGTTAATACATTTTGCAGGTGGTTGGGTCATTTGTCATCAGAATCGCACTTTATGGAAAGCAACTTTCCTCCCTCTTCAGTTATTTTGCTTTGAAATGAGTTTCTCTGGGTCCTGTCTGCTGGCAGGAGCTGAATTGGCTTCAGAAGAGCCACAGGGTTTCATGGAAAAGAAGAATCTGGCCTGTTATTTTCTATATATTTATAGTTATCTTTATATAATATGGTCTACAGTTAATATCCCAAGTATATGTAGCCATAGACCTCATCCATTAGAAAAAGCCTTGCCCTATATTATTGTTAATAATATTTATAGTTTCCTTTTGTTTTTCTTAAGAGCCACGGCAGCTTCCCTCTCCAGAGGGAAGAAAGGCTGAAAAAAAATACCCAAATAGAAAAAGCTTATTTCGTTTGCATTTTCCTAATTTGCTTTTCTCTGGCTCAGACATGTGTTGCCTATAAGCTATTAAAACTCTTTCTCTAGGGTTATTCTCCCCCCTCCATCCCCCATCTGATATTCACAACTTCATTCTGCCTGGATCAATGACTGCAAATTTGCTTTATGACAACTTGAACAAACCCATGATGGATCAGAAAGGACCCCAAAGTAGGCTGAAGCCTACTCAAGTCAAGAGCACCAGACACGTTTGTTAAAGACCTCATTGGCCTCTGATCCTTGGGTTGCTGCAGTATTGATTTTTAGGGTCCGAGCTCAATTGTGCTGGAAGTCGAGTCATATGGAGTCGCATGCTCGTGGGGGAGACAGGAGCTTTATAATGGGAACGGATCGATGGGGAATGATTTAGCACAGAGGGAGCTGGAGGCTTGGCAGGAAAGTTAAGCAATAATCGAGTTCTGGGCTCAGAGCCGTCTCAGGCTGGCGTGCTGCCTGTCTCAGTCTGTGTGCAGGGCTCAGGGGCTGCCGTGCTGGGCTGCGCGTGGAGGGCTGGCACCGGCCCTGCTGTGCCTGTGTGGGGAGTCACGGCACTGGTACTGTTAAGTTTTTGCTTCCCCAACACTCTCTAGGTTTGAAATAAACCAAATTGGATCCTCAGATGCTGTGCAGTAGGACCTGGTGGTGCTAGTGTGCTGCAGCTCTGGGCTAAAGCCGTAAGTGACTATAAGGAGGCAGAGGCTGAACATGGAGAGCAGAGCACCCGAATAAGGAGCACATTTTGTGCAGCCTGGTAAATGTGGGGTTTTATTTTTAAACTGTGACCTTCTTGTAAACAGAAAGACTTTCCATTCTCTAACCCTGTACTGCTCAGTATGGATGGGGAATGAGAGACACTTGGGCAGGGATTGGCTTTCTGCTGTGTGCCAACATGCAGCCCATCCTGGGGCCTTGGTCTATATTTAGGTTACCCCTAAGTGATATAACACAAAAATCCAAGCAATTCCACTAAAAAGAAAAGGAGACAGCTTATGTTTCCCTCTCCACTGCTGCATGCCTCAGTTTACCTCAATGATGCATAAGTAAAGATCTGCTTTGAGATGGAGGTGGCACCTCTATAGTGCCTCCATGAATGACACACAGGTTGATTTTCTAAAGCAAAGTGGCTTTATGTCTAAGGTGACTGAGCAAATTACCTCAAGGACCCTTTCTTTTATACCAGGTCATCAGCAGTGTGGCTCTGATGATTTATGGTGGCATATCTGATCTCATTTAAGTCCTAAGGGTTACACGGAGCGGGGAGTTGTCAGAGATGGAGCTCGAGGGGTAAAATCTAGTCACCATCCCAGCAAAGTTCTTCCTCTTCTGACTCATTTTCAGGGGTGTTGAGGTGCCACAGTTCCAGCCCTGAGCCAGCCCATACAGGGGTTCTGTCACAACACAAAACTCACGGGTGGAGTGGGACATGAAATGTGCAATAGAGCAGAAAAGAGGCTTTTCCTGCTCAGCTCAAGAGCAGGTAATTTCCTTCTCCTGCGAGGAACCTGGGTCTGGATCTAATTAATAAAGCTCTATTCCCTAATAGTAGTCCCTCTGCAGCCTGTGCTGCTGCCTGCAGGCACTGAGACAAACTGGGAGGACAGACTGGGCTTTTTCTGAAGGGATGGCATGTGCACAACTGCTTTCCTTCAGCAGAGTGTGTGTGTGGGGTGTCTGGTGAGCTGGACAGAAGCACATGAACACCGATATTTTGAGCTTTCTCCCCATTCCATCCCCATTCCCACTCACCACCACCCCTGTTATCCATGTTGTGCAGTTTGTTGTTAACCCTGTAAAAGAGTCCAGTGGCTGAGGGTTCTCCATCCTTGGAGACACTCAAAACTCAGCTGGACAAGGCTCTGAGCTGCCTGATATAATGCTGAAGTTGGATCTAACCTCAGAGTGGTTCCTGTTTGCAGCAGGAGGTTGAACTAGAGGCTGGACAAGTCCATACCCATCTGAATTATTGTTATCCTATCAAGCTGTACATGAAGCTTGGTTTGATTGCTTCAGGCCCCTCCGCTCCAGCTGGAAAGACTGGTTCAAGGTCTCTGTGAAAAAGTTCCTCTTTCCCCATCTGGAGATATTCTGATCATTTCCCAGCTACCCAGTGTCTGTGTCTCAACCTCACCTACCCCTCATGTGTATTGGTGCATGGGTCTGGCAGAAACAAGGTGAACCTCCCTAACCTGACAGAAAAGACCAGCAGCACAAGCTGGCTCAAAGCCCAAGGAACTCTAAACAAAGACAACTTGCCTGGATTTATTCAGACTCTGTGTTCAGTTTTCAGATGGTTAATTCTAAGTGAGGCCAAGCCCTCTCTGCCCCCACGTCCCACAGTTAATGCTGCAAATAAACATATTTCTCTCAGGCATAATTCCTGGCAGTATTTCTCTGAGGGACTTTGCCTTTCCTTTCCCTGGATAAACAACTTGTTCCCCGCCACTGATGCTAAGTGACTGCTGGTAATAGATGCAGCCCGAGAGCAGGTCGAGGGATCTGGATAAGTGCAATTAGCAAATCTTTGCTTGGCAACTCACAATATTTTGGGGGAAAAAAAGAAGGAGAGAGGTGTCTTAGCGCGGTGACAGCTAGGTGCAGCTTGTGCTCTGAAATCTTTGCGCAGAGGTGGGAAGAGGCAGCCAGGTTTCATGCGGATGGGCAGATTAGGAAGTGTGGGGATTAGCAGGGAGTAATTACAGTGCCTCCACTGTATATTAAGTGTGTGAAACAATATACAGGCACTCAGCGCACGGCAGGCATTATGGCTGGGTGTCATAGTTGACATTTTTAATATCCATTATTCAAAAATTGATTCCATGCCTGACTATCAAGCAGCATCCAGCTATAATGTGGGTGTAGTACCACACAACAGCACTGTCATCTGCTAAGAGCTTTACAAACATTAGCTAATTCTGACTACCCTCTCCATCAGAGACAGGTAAGGGCTGCTATTTGCGACTGTCTGAATCCCCAGGGAGGGCTGGGATTAGATGAAGGTGTGCTGGGGAAGCTGCTGTAGATGATGAGGCTGAAGCAGCCAGGGACATACAGGGAGTGAGCAGCTCAGAGAGTGGCTATAGCTTGGAATAACCTCCAAATTCCTCCAAACCCAAAGAAAAACATGTCCAGTGCTCAGAGATGCTGATAAAATAGGACCTTTAAGAAATCCCATGTTTTGTACTCTGTTTCATTTTCTTGAAGCGTTTTTAGGGAAGTTTTTAATGTTGACATTTTGCAAGAATCTCTAAGAAAGGTTTTCATCTGGAAATCCTTTTCTGCCTATCTTTATTTTCTTTTTTCACTTGGGCTCTCAGGAAAGGAAGATGTAATGGCAAAAAAGGTAGGGAAACCAATAAGCAGATGAGGAACAGAGACCAAAACAAGAGAAAAAATATTTTTCTTGTTCAAGAGGGAAAAATGAACATTGCCAAAACCACGATTTTTGTTTTGCTGTTGAAATTATCTGGTTTAGAAATAAAAAAAACCCCATTTTTCTTCTACTGAAAACACCTATGACTTAGAAGATGAGCTGATTTGTGGTTCCTAAGTGAAGGCAGCAGTGTTATCTTAGAGAGTGTGGCTGATTTTTGGTGGGTCCGCATTTCCTTGACGGCTGTTGACAAACCAGATTTCATCTTCCTCTTCCACCCTGACTTGACTCCAAGAATTTCCATTCCCAAACCTCTTTAGGCAAATCCTCTCTGAAGATTACCTACATTATCTGCTTCTCCCTGGAGACAGCTTCCTCTCCTTTGCTATCAATTAACAACAGCTCTCACCAACCCCTCGCTTTAATTGCACCATCTTTAAAAGCAGCCCTGACGTTGACGCGCCTTTTTCTCCTATTTTAGTTTTTCCCTCTGAATTATTCTGTTGCTTCTGAATGCAAACACCAGCATCGAAATCCTGGGGGATTAATGGATTCCTGCCCTCCTCTCTCGGCTCTGGGAGCCTCCTCCCCACGCTTGTGCCAGCACCACACCTGAGGGCACAGAGTCTCTGTGGTTTGTATCTCAAACTCAAACAAACTCATGAAACCAAAGGAGGTGATGGTGTGGAAAAGCTGTTTTCCAGGTCATGTAGTCCTTTCTACTGGGGATATACCTGGGGGATGTTTAACAAGTACGAAGGGTATGTCTGTGTGAAGGGTAGGCTCTGACTTATCCTAGCAATCCTCACTGAGGCTGTAAATGTGAAATGCAGAGCCAGTAAAGGATCAGGTGGGATCTTAATCGCAGCAGCAACAAAAGAAAACGCAGTGCAGACTCTCCATAATCTGTGTGTACCAAAACCAGGGTCAAACTGCCCCTTGTGTACTCCTGTTCCATTCCTAGGTTGCCTCTCTCTCCTTTTGGAGCTGCTTGTGCCACAGGAAGGGTGGGAGTGGATTTTGCTCAAAAACTTGGGTACCTCGGCCTTTCCAAGGTACATTTTTTCCCTCAAAGGATGGTTTCCCAGTGGGGAAAACCAATTGCCTTTGATGAAAACTCTCTGTATCTGCCTGGTTCAAGCAGAAGGAGGACTGAGTGCCCTGCTCCTGTGGATATCTGAGGCTTGATGTCTTTTTCCAGTGGGGTGGCTGCTCCATGTGGGGTGTAAACCTGCAAAGGACAGCCTCCAGCGTCCCCCAACTCCTGCTGCAGTGCATGCACAGACATGCCCTTGGGTCCAGCCTCATTTGAAGGTTAAAAATAACACAAAGGTGCTTAGAAAAGTAAAAAAACAGAAATTAAACCACCCCCACACTTGAAAGAAACCTACCCCTTTAAGAAAGGATTGAACGTAATCTATTTCCAGCGTACGAGAGATCGGCTAAGGATTGCTGGGACATTTTCACTGACACAAATCTACATAATCGTTTTAAACTTCTCACCATTTCTTCCGATTATTCTCTTTCTGTCACTTTAGGAAGCTCTAAAACTGATTTTCTCTCCGTAATCTTCCAGTATTGCTTAGCACCCAAATCTCTAATATTTTAAGAAGATTATTTCATTTATAATTGATTGAGTGTATTTGCCAGTTTGCTACTTCAAAGATGTTGTGCTTTAAGGGGTTCAGGTAGAGCATTACTAAGTTTCCACCCCTTACCCCCCATCCAAAAAAAAAAGAGGCAGAAAAATTTTGCATCCTGCCTGACACTTGATGCTTTTTTTCTTTTTTTTTCTTTTTAAAAATATTATTGGTATTATTTACATTGTCAGCATGCTGAATAGCTAAAAAAAGGGATCTCCAGAGATGAAAGGCAAATGGAGCTGTCTCCAGCTGCAGGCTCAGGCCGTGGTTTCCGTGGCAGGGAGCAGTTTGATGAGCAGCGATTGCAAGCAGCCGGCTTCAGCAGCACCACATCTCTCTCAGGGCCCCCTCCCAGGGCCTGGCTGCCCACCTCGCTGTTCTCACTGGGAAAGAGATTGGAGAACTCACAGTAGTTAAAATATGTTTTATTTTTATTCTTTGCCTTTCGATGAACGGGGTGTTCTCCAGCCGTATCTGCTCCCTGGGGTGGATTTCTGCCTTGGGACAGAAGGTACAACGTGGGGGTGAAGAAATGGGCAGGAGAAATGGGTGTGGGTAAAGGGCATTCCTGAAACTCGTTGCTGTTGGATGTTGTCTTCATCCAGCTCAGGACTAGGCCACGGCAGCTGCTGCCTGCGGGCAAGTGGCCTCCACCACTCAGTGCTGGATGCTACCTCGTAGAACGCTGACAGAGGGGTTGAGAGAGGAGAGAAGGGTGCAAGAGGTGATATTTGCTGAGGGTAAAGGCAGTAGGACATCTGCAAGCAGAGTTGTGGCGGGAGAGATCCCATTTAATGCACTGCCACTCCCCACCGCATAACCAAGGAGCCTCAGAAAAAAAAGGGGGAGATTGCCCCATTCTCAGCCCTGCTCTGCTCTTCCTTCCTTATCACCTGTGAACTAGTGAGGAGATGCATGGCACAATGCTCAAAGGAAAGCTCTGAGCCCTCTTTTAGGGCTGGCAGAGACTTAGTGATGCTCTGTCACAGTCATTTCGGGGAACGGAGCAGCTATCAACTAACAAGAATGAATTTCAAGGCTGATCACCTGCAAGCCAGGGATAATGGGAGGTCTGCACAATCAAACACGTCTCCTGTTATAGTAAAACAAGCAACACTTGAAAAAGACATGGAAACAGGCTTCTTTAAATCCAATTCAGGGATTTGGAATCCCCACTAAACGCTTAATTAATTTTTGATTAGCTGAGAACCCATTAAACAGACTGATTCTTCTAGCTTTATAAGTAAAGGCAGCATGCTGCTTTAATTAAATTAATACTAAGAGATGTTCATTTTCAAATCCTTATGTTGGTTATTTGAGAAAAAATAATTTCATTCCCTTCCCTAAGAGGTTTACCATATTCTTTTATCCCAATGCAGTATCTCTTCCCATTCTGTTTGTGTTGCTATTGGTTTGCCTGGAGGATCTGTCATGGCCCTGGATTTGTTCTGCCCAAGGGACATGGGGGTGTCCCAGAAGCTTTAGGACCAAGAACCTCATATTCCTATAGGGGTTCACCATATGGGTATGAGCAGTCTGAGTGTTTTGGGTCTCACAGCCCTGGCTTCTCCCAGCCACTCCTCCCATGGAGCTTGGCTATTTCCTATGTCAGGTACTGGACACGAATCCTGATTCTTCTTCCACAATGTAGCAAGCAGCTGGGAATTATCACCTCCTCTTTTGAGGGTCAGGGGCCTGTCCAGGTCCTGTCCAGGTCTGCACTGTATCAGAAAACGTGCCATGGCTTCTTCACTCCTGCTTTTCAAACCCCTGTGGATTTCTGTGTTTCCCAGCGGAGGTCAGAGTTACTGTCCACCCTTGACTTCTTCCCCACTGAGCAATACTTTCCTGTGTGTGCTGGATTCTGTGGTGTTGGGCCTTTCCTTGGTGATGCAGATGTGAAATGGACACAGGTGTCACTGGGTGTGATTAGGGAAGGAATGTGTCCTTGCTCTCTGAGCCACTCTTTTTGTGGGAGGATTCAAAACCTCCCCTTTGCCTTTTCTTCCACTCCCAGTGAGATCTAAAATTGAAATTTTCAGCCTTCTTCCACTGACATAATGGGTGAAAAACTACTCCCTGCTGCTTTCAGGGCCAGCATGTTAAAGTTTGCAGCTTGGGGCTCTCCTTGCTTCAGTCCTAGGTCCTGCCCAAACCTCTGAGCCATCTGCCAGTCTAAGCCTCTCAGGTTCTTGCCTGTGCTGAGCAGGGTCCATGAGCACCCAGGCATCCAGGGAGTGAAGCCTGGAACAGCCAGGGAATTTCCATATCTATTTATTTATGCAGATGCACTGTGCCCAGCTCAGAGACCTGCCAGCCACATGAATCCCGTATGACGACAACTCTTCCATGACGCTACTGAACAGCTTTACATTGATTATGATCCCATAAGTGGGAATCCTTTCCTGTCGTCTCAGGGTTGGGATTATTTTTTTCCTTTTTAAGCTTCTTCCATTTGGAAGAAGAAGAACTTTTGCAAAAGTAGCTCACAAGAACCCACTGCTCGGATGAACCACTTGGGAATAACACCAGGCTCGGTACAGGTGTGACTTTCCTTACACCATCTCCATGTTGTTTTGGCTTGATGTCCATCTCTGGCTCCATCTGCTCTGGGCACATCTGGATTAAGCAGAGGTCTTGTTTCACTCCCTGCTCTGTTTGCCCCAACCAATGAAGGGTGAAACAGGGCTTTCAACCCACCAGCGTCCCCTTCACCATTGCCTTTGCAGAGCTTGGATGTCACCTAGATCCCAGCAGCAGGAACACGGTGGGGTGGTCCCCAAGGATTTAATTGGCTAGTGCTGCCATTACACGGGATCTGGAGAGGGGGGCTTGGAGAGCAGCCCCAGCCCCTCATACCTTCACCCTCCTGCTCAGCTCGCCTTGCCTCTCCTCTCCCCACTGCCCACTCCTTGTTAGGAGCTGTCGGAGGCAGCTGGCTGCTCGTGCATTAAATTAGCAGATGTTGCTGCTACACAACATTAAGCACAACAATACTGTTAATGTGCCCTCCGGAGCCCTCTGCCTCCTCCTCACCGGGCCTCACCAGACACAGCCTCTCCGGAGGCAGATTAATTTCAACTCTCTGGATCATAATAAATTAATTTTTATTAGAAAAAGCAGCAGGGGGGTGAGGGGGTCCGGGACTGATCTCCTGAGCTGCAGAGATTTAAGCCAGCTGTCGACTGTCTCCTGGCATTTCGGTTTGGAAGTAAATACAGAAGGAGGGGATTTTTACAAAACACCCATCAGCCCTCCTTGCTGGGAAGAGTGCGAGGGAGGCTTGGAGGTCAGGGAGAAAAACCTGTGTTGTTGGGTTAACACTGTACAGAGTCCAGGGCTAAACAAACTGGAAGGAGGATATTTTCTTTCTTATTCAGGGGGAGCACTTCCCTCACGTTACCCTGAAAACAACCCTCCCTAGATGTGAGGCTGTGAGGTCCCAGAGCAAGTCCTCCTGCCCCCACAAGCCCTCCTTTGCTAAGAAGCCTCTTTCCCAGGATGCTCATTGGAATGGGGGTTACCCTACTAGGGTAATAGGAAAAGTTACCAACTTTGCATTGCCAACACTTTCGGAGGTACATGGCACAACCCTGCCAGTCCCTGGAGCATCCCCACCCATCCCCATCACCTGCTCCATGCCCAGCCCAGCTTCCCAGCCACAGCCCAGCAGCAGATCACTGGAAGCTGACTCTGTAGGGCCACAGAGTTTCTGAGCAGAGGAGATTTTGACGGTTCAGCCTCATTGCCTTGGACGCTGAAGGCTCACAGCTCCTTTTGGCTTAAGTCGGGGCTGTCTGTACTCAGCACTTATGAAAATCAGCCCTGGGTCTTTGCTCAGATTAACAATCAGTGTGAGCACAGCGGCTGTGGGAAGCCCAGATCTTCATTTATCAGTGGGGAGTGCATTGCCAGTCGAGGATTTGGAGGACATGGGAGTTGGGGTCGGGCTGGCCATACCTAGCTTCACTACTGAGCTGAAAACTTGGACCTGGTAGTTTTAGTACCAAAACCATTGCTGAGGAATCTGGACTCTGGCAGGGCGGTGGATAGGAATGTGTTATCTACTAGTGCTGTGATAAAGGACAGTGACATTTCCACTGGTCATTTCAAAGGCCAATAAATGCAGCCAATCTCTGTGCAAGGGCTGATCCCACTCAGCATCCTGTCTCCAGCTGTGGCCAGTAGTGAACACTGAGGGAGGAATGTCACACCACAAACTCACAGTGATCCTTCACCAGAATACTCTCCCAGGCCCCAGATGTGTGGCTGAGGGACTTTCCAATGAAACGAAAATTAATTTCTTTCCTTGATTAGTTTCTCCATTTGCCTTTGATCATTCACAACATCCAGTGGTGAGAAGCTCTACAGACTAAACAGACCTTGTGTGAAAAATTATTTTTCCTTTTCCAGCTGGTCTGCAAGTTTCTACTGCTGCCTTCCAGGTCTTCTAGAAGGAGAAAAGGTGAACAGCTATTCTCTGTTTGCTTTTTTCCGTCTATTTTATCTTTATCACTTCTTCTTCAAAAATTTATTTTCCAGAGATAAGAAAACCCTGTCACTGAAACTCTTCCTTATACAGACAGTGTTCTGGGCTTTGTTGGTAGCTGGCTCAAATACTAATAAACCTGCTGGATGTTCAACTGGTCTCTGGTTGCTGCTTTGATGAAAAATTCTGTATTTTTGGTTGTGTAACTGTAGAGTTATCTTGCAGTGTGAGACCAATAAAAAAACCTGTCCTACTCACCTGTATTTTTCTTCCCCATCATGATATTAAACAAGGTTAATAATAACAACTTGTGGTTATGGAGAAGGGTTAATTTTAACCCGTAGCCATTTGATTTCTTGGTTCCCAGTCCATTCATGGTGGGGAATTGCAGCAAAAGAGGGGAAAGAGGGGAAAGCAGCTTTCACTGCAGAAATGAAGAAAGCACAGCTCTAAAGCCAGGGCCAGAGCTTGGGAGCTGGTTAGGCTGGAGCATGGATTTCCAGCTTAGGTGCTCCTGGATCAGAACACAGCAGTTCTTGGGCAAAGACCTGCACCTGCACCTGCTAAAGCCTTTTGGAGCTGCTGGGGTGCATCTTCTGAGTCCTCAGCCCGTGAGCATCTTGTTCACTCCTTTACAGAGACTGTGCCCACACCTGAAGCTGTCACCTCGCATACTTCTCCTGAACTTCCCTTTGATGCGAGACCTTGGGGGAAAGGAAACCGGAGCTCGAGTGCAGGGGATGGAAAGGAAAGTGGTGCTTGTGATAACACAAGATCAGGTTTCACTGAGTCCTTTTTCAAACACTGGTTGAAAACCCCTCCCGCCACTTGACAAGTTTCCAAAATCCTCTTTCTTTCCAGGATCTACCCATGGCCCTTGAGTAGGGAGAAGAGGCTGAGAAATGAAAGACCTGTTTGCTCTGTGAAAGAGCTTGACAATGTGTTGAGAGAAAGTGATACTCACTGCCTTCAGAGCATTCAGAAAAGCATCTATTTATCTCTCTCTTTCCTTTTTTCACCCGTTCTTCTTCTGAGGAATCTCTGGTTGTAATCCCTCTCCGGGATTTTTCGCAGTAGTCTGATAATGTTAATATTTATCCTGGCTCAGAGATGAACTGACAGCCCTGTGTTCTCTCCTCTCTCATTTTATCTCTGTACATCTATCAGGTGTTCTGTATGGCTTTCATTTTATCAACACCCAACTTGCTGCAGTGACAGGTAAAATCACCCTCCATCACCCTCCACCTCTCTCACCTCCAGTGGTTTCTTTTTTCTGTTTTTTTTAGTATCTTGTTAAAACTCTAAAGATTCTAAGTAAGTCTAAAAGCAGTTATAAGTGATCAAGGTATTTGGGAGTTCTGAGGGTAATTCTTGGACTGCTCCTTGCCCTGTACTAAAAAGCTGATTGCGGACTTTTGGTGGAAGTGGGGAAAGAAAGTTGTGGGGACACAGAGGCAGATTTTATTTTCAGGATTTCAGTCCTGGAAGAAAAGGACCCATGAAGTGGTGGAGTTTTCTTCTACTGATGGTCAGTGTTCTGGAGCCTGACCATACAGGTCAGTGAAGAGTTTGTGTTGCCCTTGGAATAACAACAGCCTGTGGAATAACAACAGCCAGACATAATTTGTCATGGAAAACAATCAGAATTTCTCTCTCTGGGGTATAGCACAAACAAGTGGAAAAGGGCAGCAGTGAAGTTTCTTTGTATGGAATTAATGCCTGCCAACACTGGTGGAACATCTGTATTTGTCTTAAAGCCTCCTGCCTGGGAGTCAGATGAATACACAAGAAGATTTTGGTTTGCATTTGTGTAAAAATGAGTTTATCAGTTTTGTGTGTGCCAAGTACAGCCAAGAAACAAGAAAGAAGGTATCTAAACTAGCTTGAAAACTCTGTAATGGCTAAAGTGATCTTGCTATTGCTATGAAGAGCCTGACTGAAAAAAAATGGGAATGTTTGCAGCTGGCTGCAGTTCCCCAGTGACCTCTATAGTATCAATAGTCCACCCTCATACAGGCATGAGGATGATCTGGGAGTGGGGAGTGTCCCTGAAGCCATACACAAGAGGATAAACACCCAAAGTAATGGATTTCACCTCAACTTTTATTGATGTTGTGAGCAACCTCAGTGGAGACCACAGGTAACAGTTTGCTGGTAATAAAATTTTTGGAGATATTTTCTCTAGTTTATTGCTGTAGGATCAGATCTAGGAATGCGTGAAATTGCACTGAACAGGTGGAGCACCAATCTGTGTGGAGAATGGTTTTACATGCAAACACACCATCTTTCTGGGCCTGAAGGTTTTTCTCCATTAGTTAAACTCCATCCAGAGCTGAGCTCTTTTTATTCTTCCAAACCTTTTCTTCTATGATAAGACTGATCCTATGTCTCCTCCAAACCACTATTTCTCCTCTAAACTGCTATTTCTCCTACCTGGAAGCTCCAGATTACATAATTTCATCTGATTTTTATTCATCTCTCATCTTCAGTGGCAAAGGAGAAAGAGTTTGAAGAACTTGGAAATTTAATAAAAATCTTCCTACAGACAACACCAGAGGTAATTAAGACTCATGACAGTTTTATTCCAAAAGGTGAACACTTCCATCAACAGCTCCTAGGATTTTTCCCTCTTTCATATACAATCAGTTTTGAATATCTGTTCTGATTAAAAAATCCCCAACCCTTTGTTGATCACCAGATTTCTATGGGAAAGGCAGGAAGTTCAGCAGTGTCTGCAGCCATAAAACAAAGGAAATGTGAAACTACATTGGAGTTGCAGTGAGGTCAGATCCAGCAGCAACAATAAAGATGGTGTGGAGCGATCACTGAGTATTTATGACTGGGAGCATCCTAATTCCCAGTGGTGGTTACTCCAAAATCCCCCATTTGGAGGCAGCTGCCATATGGCAATCTTTTAAAGCTAGGCTTATCACAATGATGTAAGAGCAAAAAACCTCAGCTCGACCAAGGAGTTTTTGTTATGTGAGGAGCTCACACTAAACCCTGGCTTCTCACTGAGTGAGTGGTAATTATTACCACTCATGTTAACAGAGACTCAGCTTGTTTTCTCCACACTCCCACCCCAAGAGAGGATTCATACCTGATCTGCTTTTTTTACACCAAATTTCTGCAAGTTTCTGTCGGTAAGCAACCCACAGGCCACTGAGTAGAGTTTTCTCACAGTCTGGGCTGAGGTAGATCCTGGCCAAACCTAGCAAGAACTTTTTCATGTGGCCACTCATTTCTCAATAGCACAGAGTGGCTGAGTAGAACATCTGGAGATGTGAATGCCCTGGGTGGTCCTGAGAAGCCTTCCTCTCTCTTCTGATCCAGGAGCACTGGATCAGGCCTTCCCAAACTGAGACAGAAGAGAATCCCACCAGGAATATCAAAGTGAACAAACATTTGAGGAAGGCTGAAAATATCAATAGCATAAAGATCAGAGCTTCTGGTTTTGTGATCTATGCTGAAAGCAGCAACCTCCAGAGAAAATCCAATCCCTCACAGTCCACAGTGCACTTTGGACTCATGAATGTGTGTTACCTCACGTGTCAGCACACCCACCTGAGTGCTCCTCACCTCCCCATGAAATCACTGGGTCACATAAAAGAGCATCTCTCTCTACACAAATTCCATCAGGCTACACCAGGATTGACCTAGGAAATCACTGCTACCAAATTGTACCCCAGCTGCAGCCACGCTAGGAAGAACTAATCCTGCAGTGCTCCAAACAAAAGAAGGATACATGCGTTAACGTTACAGCATAAAATTCATGCGCTCATTAATTATAATTAATTAATTCTTACATTGCGCCCCAGACACGGCCACTTCACTGTCTTTGGAACTCCTCCCATCATCTGCCCTGGCTCCTCCGAGTGAGTCTCCTCAGTTAAACCAATGGATCTTTTTCCAGTTCTTCCACTGGATCTGCAAAATATATGCAGATTTATACAGTGAGGCACACATTAAATACTCCGGGGGAAGGAGTAAAATAGACATTAATCAGATATTAAAGTACTTGTGAGACAGGGAGAAATATACATTTGGGCATAGTTTGAGGTTGGTTTTGAATGATATGTGTACACATATACAATTATTATGTATGTGTATGTATTATTCTTCTGTTTTAAACAACTGGATTGGATAGGATAAGAAGAAAAAAGGAAGAGGCAGGAGTTAAATACCTAATAACACCAATGTTAGGGAACTGTGGCTAATTTGCAAATGGATACCACATGGAAACACGCTTCCTTTAATCTGTGTTGCTTTAAAAAGGAAAAAAAAAAAAAGAAGGAGGAGGAGGAGGAGGTTGGGGTTAGTAAGCTATCTGACAGTCTGAGCAGCTCAGCTGCTTGCAGGGATTGGGTCGGGAGCAGATATTCCCAAGTGCCTTGAGTATCAAGTACATTGGATATGGCTTTTGATCAGAGGGTCAAGGTGCTGCCTCCTCTTCCCCAGGCTGGCTCCCACTGGGGGCAGGTACCTCCCGATGGAGCACCGAGGGAGGGTTTGGTGGCACTGAGAGGGACAGAGACAGCTCCTCATTGCGTGTTTACACCAGACCCTGGCCTTTCCCCTGCCTGTGTTCCTTGTAATTTCTGGAAATCAGAAATAAGCTGATGTGATTAGAGAAGAACAGATCTGGCTTAGTGCTCTTCAAGCTTAAAAAGGTGTTAAAGACTTGACAAATTACAAATACAGAACTAATAGAGATCCTAAATAAGCACGGTTACCTAATTCCTTTACACTGAGAGACAAAAATGAAGGGTGGCATTACCGTGATTGATGGGCAGATAGCAGCCTGGCCAGGGAGAAATAACTGAGAGCTGAGGCACATCAAAAAACATTTTACACCCAGCCCAGTCTTGATCTGGGTAAGGAAGGACTAGTTTTTGCTGGCTTTTAGCTTTGTTGATGGTTTGATACTGGTGACCCAGTGGAAAGAGAGTTTTTGTGGTGTCGCTTCTCCTCAGGGAGAGGCCAGTCTTGCTTTTCTTTAGGTTACACTTTTTCTTTGTCCTTTTTATTTTTTTTTCCCCTTTTTTTCAATGCAATCTCAAAGTCATCTTGCATTAATTAGCCGTCATCTTAACGACACTGTTGCATGTTAGACGAAGAGATCTCTGAATTCAAATAAGACTTGACCCTAAGAGGGACCAGCTCCCTGGCTTTTTCTTCTCATCTCCTTAAATCTAAAAATTGCTAAGTGATCTCTGAGGCTCAGGCTTTCCTCGGAGATTAGTGTAAGAAAAGCCCCAACATCTGCAAAAGTGACTGCTTTTGACAACCGTACAGATATCTTAAAGAGCAGGAATTTCCCTAATAAAACCCCTTAAAATAAGTCTTCTTAAGATTTCTTAATGCCACAGTGATCAGTTTGCATGTTTCAGAAATTCAAGAATTTTTTATCTGCTTTGGAAAGTTATGAAAAAAAAATGAAGCAGGTTTATTTAAAGGGGAGAAGTATTTGAGATGCAGGAGAGACGGGGTAGAAAAGCTTAGGAACTGGTGATAAAACCATAAATTGTATAGCTCAGGGAATTTGTGGACTGACTAAAAATGACAAAGCAAAGCAGCCCAAGTTGGTCATCAGAATAATAACAAAGAGGACTTTTACCAAGGAAAAAAAAAAAAAAAAAGCACGTGGACCCTCTGGCATTCCATAGGCAATTTAAATAGCTTAATTCGGCATTGTTGTGATAGCCATATGCCTGATAGCCTGTGGGCCAGATCCTCTGCTGGTGTAAAGCCGAGGCTTTTCCACCTATTCAGCAAAGCATCCCTGTTAAAGACAGCGTTTAGGCATCTGCTGAAATGTAAGTGAGTGCTTGGATCCCAACAAAGACACCGGGGGGCTCAGCATCCCAGGGAGCCGCTCTGGCACACAGAGATGTTTAAATCAGTGTGTTCCACAGCTGCGGCATGAGCCCCTCACCCAAATTTGCCGTGTATTTCTAAGCTCTTGGGTGCTGGTACAGAAGGCTGGGCTGCCTGCGAGATCCCAAAGCACAGAGGGATGTTGCTGGGTGTCTCTGTAGGCTTCTGGGGCTTGATCCTGCCCTCCTTTCCCTGCCTGGAGTAAACACATGGATCTGCAGCGTGTGGCAGGACTGGGTGTTGTGTGCTGTTAGGGCTGTGCGTGCACACTGGGGTGGGCTGGGCTGAGCTGCTGGTGCTTCCAGGGGTAAAATTCATCCCAGTGTCATCCCTGCTCAGCAGATCTGGAGAGTTGGGCTGAGCACGGCAGAGGAGCCCTCAGAGAGAGCTGTCAGCACCTGTGAGTGCAGGGCCTTGGTGACAGAACTCACACCAACATCCCTGAGGTTGGCTCCTTGAACTGAGTTTCAGTGGAAAAGTCCCACCGAGGGCAGGATTACTGGAAAATTTGGGGAGGGTTGCTTGATCAGGTCCTTTGTTGTTTTTTCTTTTTTTTTCCGCCAGTTTTGTGAGTCTCTGATAAGGACAGAAATTTAGGTGCCCAAATTTCTGATGCCTTCCTGCTTGCCTGCTCATTTACTTCATCCCCATAAAAATAAGTCTGTTTCGGCACCAGATATTCCTATTTAACAAATTTGTTTACTTCCATTTACAAGCCCATGGCTGACAGGGTGGAAGAACTATTGGGGTACAGCCCAGAATTTTGTGCAAGATAGATGGATGTAGGTCCAGGATGTTTGTTGAGGATACATCCCATTCACCCCATGTGCTGTGGGATAAGGCAACATAAAGCAGCAGGAACCAACATATGGAACACCACACAGTTATTTTTTCTCCTCCTTTCCCTTCATGGGACACTTTCCAGCTCCACTTCAGAGCAGAGGGACATACTGGAATTACAGAATAACCCACTGAAACCAAGAAATCTGGTGCATGCCCAGCCCCAGCAAAGGTGGAGCAGGAAACAGATCAGGGATTAGACCCACGGAGGGACATAGGTTCACAATTACCATGTTAAGCCCTTCAGTCCAGCTGTAAAGCCTCCGAGCCACTACCCAGCTCCTGCTTGACCCTGGGTGCCCCTTAAATCTTTTTGGTGTGCTGGTTTGCAACGCTAAAATTCCCAGGTGCTGAGAGATGTGTTGCTCCTGGGAACACCCCTGCCGTGCCTTGGCTGAGCAGCTCAGTGCCCCTTCTCTGGTCCTTGAGGTGTTTTCCAGCCCTCCTCACCCACAAAGTCCAGCTAATGAGAACTCCCAAAGACCCAAAGTGCAAACAGTGACGGTGGTGATGCCAGGATGAATTTTTGTTCTTTCTTTTATACCCCTCCTATATACCCTTTTATACAGTTTTTATGGATTCTTAGTGCTTTTAGCCTGCATACTTGTAATTTTCCAACCCTGATAACTCAGCTGAGACTCACTGTACTGTTAAACCAGGAGACCAAACATCCTGGGAGCCCCAGATACCAAGGTCCTCTCCAGAACACATTTGGTAAACTAAGACAGGCCCATCCAAGAGGAAGGTTCCTCAGAACAAGGGGTTCACTCAAGCCTCTCATTGGGGAATCTTTGATAGATATGCTAATTTGCAAGGCCTATAATTGTGTGCATTTCGGTGGGTGAGAGACAGTGTGTGCATTTCAGGGCATTCCACCTGGACAAAGTGCTGCACCCAAGGATCCTGAAATAAATACCGAGGTAAAAACCCATTTCCCCCATAAACTGTGTTTTAGTCTTAATTTTAAGACCAGGGAAAGGCAACAGTGGTGGTAGGGATCAGAGAGGGTGGTAGAAAACCTTGTGACTGCCATTTTTATCCTCATTATTTTTGTGTCTTTGCTCTGGTCCAGCAAATTGGCAAACAATTTTAAGAAGTGCTATAGGTTAGATTAGAGAAGAGAATATTTCATTTGGAAGGGACCTACAATGACCACCTAGTCCTACTGTCTGACCACTTCAGGCTGACTAAAATTTAAAGCAAATCCTAGAGTTAAGGTTATCCTAGAGCTTAATACATCCGTGCCTGTAGGTGGAAGATATTGGGTCAAATCCCCTCAGACAGGGGTGTAAATAAATACCTCAGGGGAATGTAACATGTGGGAGTGTAACGTGATGTTGTGGGATCAGCCATAGAATTCCGAAATATTTTCTGCAATGCTTAATATTTTTTCTTACAAAATGTGAGACTTTGAGGTTTTTTGTTCATGTGAAGCTGTTTTGCTTTGGGTGGGGTTTTTTTTGGTTTGGTTTGGTTTGATTTGGTTTGGTTTGGGTTAGTTGTTTTTTTAAGAAGGAAAGCAGGACATTTTGTTAATGGGACCATCTCAGATTGCAAGCCTCAGAGGGGAAAACCAGATCTGGCAAATTCACCTCTCAACCTCTCTGTGTCTCAGTTTCTTTACCTGTGAAATGGGCACCTGATTGCTTAGACTGCTTCTTCCAGTGTGCCCCTACATTGCAGGCTCCAACACGATGTAGACAGTGCAAATCAAGACTCAGGTGTCTTCTCCCTGTGCAGCAGTCTCAAAAATACTGCTCTGAGTGAGAAAAAATCGTGCCACCAGAAGGAGAATTTTATTTAGGACACTGCAGATCCGGATTTGCTGCCAGCAGCCTAAAACTAACAAGAACTTGGAGTGGAGAAAAAAAAAATCCTTTCTGGTTTTATATCTCAATCAAGAAGAACTGTCCTTTTTAATTCAAACGCTGGGGTCTAGAGTTGTTTTCCCTGCAGATGCTGCGTTGTATTGGGAATATCAGGAGCTGCCAATTGCAATAACAGTTTCTAATTCCAAATTAATTCAGTGTAAATGAACTGTCAAGAGAAGATTGATTTGTTTTGGTAATTGCCCCGATGCAGGCTGCTGGGTGACAGCGGGAAAGAGCAAAGAAGGGAGCTTTGGCAGGTCTGGCTGAGCCTAAGGGTGGATTGAGGAGACGGAGACCTAGCTGCAAATATCATCTGTCAGGACCGCTGCTGAGCCCGATACTTTTTTCCAGCCTTCGACTACATCTTCAGGAATGAAGCCGACACTGCAAAATGCTCCTTGAGTTAAAGACATTGGTGTGTTAGGCAGTTAGGAAAGGGAGGGAAAAAGAGACCTTCTCCACTGGAAGGTCTGCTCATTGTCCTGCCCCCTCCTCTGCTGTGCCGGTGGGTCACCAGCCCTCGCCTCCTCTGCGGTGGCCAAGTGACCATCTCACTGTGCCTCATGGCTGGGAAGGGCTGAAAATGAGGGACACGGGGCTGGGTGAGGGTGTGGTGTGCCACGTGGGACATTTCGTGCTGCCTGATACAGATGGAAGAGGTCTGGATCCCCGAGCAGCTCTGTGTGGATGTGTCTGAGGTGCTGAGCCCTTCTCAAGGGCTTCACCTGCCCCCACGGTGGGTGGAATCCCTCCGTGCACCGACCTGCAGCAAGCCCATGCTGGTGCTGTGGGGTCCACCCAAACAAGGTATTTTAGCAGGAAATTCAAGGTTACACTCCCTTTTTTGAGGGAAAAGGCTGAACAACGCAGCACATCAGGAAACAGCACTGCCTGTAACCCAAAATCAGACTTGGGAGACATTATGTGACATTAGCTAATTCAGCAATGTGTAGGTGCCCCAAAAGGAGCAATGACTGTATGACTTTTAATCCACATTACGGATAAACATAAAAACTTTGTTTAAATTACTCCATAGGTACAGCATTCAGGCTATCACTGCAGTCTATAAAACAGCAAGGCAAGAAAACTCCCAGAGCAAATGACACAGTAAACTCCTAAATGTTAATGAAGTTGCTCGCTAAAGAACTGCCAAACAAACTAGCTTTTGCTTGCTGTATTTTTGGGGGGTTGTTTTTGTGCGTGTGCTTAAATTCCCTGATCAATACAGGTGCTGTGTGACTGAATTGCTAATGGAGTCTGTAGATTAGTTTATCAATAGCATTTAAATACTTTTCACACTTGCAGTAGATTTTGAATTATTTATTTGTTTCTGGTCAATTGCTTATGATCTCATTAGCATTTGTCTGTAAAGTGATACTAGACCTGCTGGAATACTTTAAAGATTTCATGGCTCTGCAACTTTGTCTGGGAGAAGGAGGTGTCAGGGCTTAAACTCACAAAATCCTACAACAGTGCTTTTAAAGGCAGGGGCACTGCTTGCAGGAGGAGAACACTCAGAATCTGCTTTTTCAGGAAAGGATGGAGGCAAGGTTTTAGGTAGACAGATGCCCTGGAAAGTTCACCCTTCAGAATGATTCCTGAAAATGTGAGGAAATAATGCTGCCATGTTCATTCTGAATTTTGGGCTCAGAACCTTTCAGGGATATGTCTGCCATAGGGCTCCCACAGAAACCCTATAGAAGTGCTGGAACATGAACTGAAGCCTCTTGAGTCCTTTTCTCTAGTCTTCATAACAAATCCATTCATCTTCCTAATTACAAGAGTCACAAATATGCTAAACAATCTCATTTCATATGTTGTGTTATTCTGATTTGATGGACGAGGGGTTGCATTATCCTGACAGCCTTTACATTTGTCTTTTTGTCTTTTGATATGTCCCATGTAGACCACATGAAGCTTGTAACAAGATGTAGGCATCTCAAAAGCGGAGGGGTTGTGCCTTAAAAACATTGGAAGTATATGATTTATAAGCATTATCAATGTACTTTAAGGAGGGGAAAGAAGATTAAATGTAAAGCCAGGCCAGAAACCAACAGGAAGAGAGAGCAGAAATGTCAATTGAAGAAGGTTGTGGAAGAAGGAGACTTTTAACCCTTAGCAATGGCCTGGGATGTCCAAGTATAAATTCAACAGATGAAAGGTGTGGAACAAAACAAGGAAGTTTCTACATTGGGTTGAAAAAGGAGCACATTGGGAAGCCTGTAGCAACACTGGAAAAAAAAATCTCCTTCTGGGAATCACCCATGCCACCACTGCTCTCTGGTGGACTCTCCCCATTCCTCTCATGAGCCTGAGAACAGCCAAGGAGGTGTCAGACCCTGAAGTGCAATGCACGGTGCTGTTTTGCCACCCTCAGGCTTTGCTCCGTGGCTACTCCACTGTTCCGTGCAGGAGCAGATGGATTGATCTTTTCCCAGATCTCACCCCTGGAATCTTTGACTTGCAGACAATTGACTGCAGCCAGGTCATGTTAAGAAGCAGAGGACCCCAAAACCCCCAAGAGCTTCCTCACCTCTTACAGAGGCATCCACAGGACTTTTTCTACTGGATTTACTGCCAATCCTCACACTTTGAGGTCTAATCACATACTAATGACTCATTATGTGCTGAGCTGTTGCTGATTTTAGAGACATTGGCAGCACTATAGGGATACTGTGCCAAATTTCTACCTTCAGAGCCTCTTCTGAAGTGCCTGCACAATTCACCTTGACCAGCTGCTAAGAAAAAAGGAAAGTGCCCAGGACCGTGTTTTCTGTCAGCACTCAGCACCTCTGAACACTGCAGGCACTATGGAGAGCCCTGTTTTGGTGTCAGGACACTTCTTTTTAGTTAAAATGAGATTATCTATATATTCCTAAGTATAATCACAGCTAGGACTCAGCCAGGACCACAAACTGATGTCAAGTGTCAGTCCTACTTCTGTAGGAAGTACATCATATGTAATCTCTTCCCTTTTCCCCTAAGTATCTGCTTTATTTTTTCCCTGGTTAACACAAAGTGGGCAGGTGTGAAAAGGTTTCTGTGCCTTTTGGCTACTCTGGTGGAATAACCAGGACTGTAAGTTGAATCCACTGGAAATCTGGTGGACATCAGTCCTGGAGAGTGAGAAGAGGGAGCCAGAGTTCTCTGTCTTCTGCTGAACTCGGCTGCCCTGAGGATTCACTGTCCCTTCTCCCTTGCAGCAGAGATTGTGGCTGCCAACACGTTTATGGGGAGAGACATGACAACCTCATGAGTCTCTCAGCCACCTCGAGAACAAGCAAAGCTTATTCAGAATGACCCAACCTGTCCCTGTAGGAGGCCCCCAGTTTGCCTGAGGGACCTCCTCAGGATTTGCAAATATGAAATACCACGTGTGCTGTACACACCTTCAGCAGAGAAACCCAGATGCGATGTGGTGGCAGCCAGGGACACCTCACAAAAAGGAGGACAGAGAGTCCCACTGAATCACCTGGGGAAGGGCTGGCGGAGCAGTCACAAGTAATTTGAATACTGCATGACAAATATGGTGTTTTTGGCAGATACACAAGTTTTCTCCCCCCGAAAGGCTCTGGGACCATGCAGGACACTGAGTCAACTGGATCACAGATACAACACTTTTTCCTTTCTTTCCTTTTTGTCTTCTTTTCTTTCCCCTCTCTTTCTTTTTCTTTTTCAGTTCAGCCTAAATAATGATCTAGGACAGCACTGTCTCTTTAAAGGTGGCCTTTTTAACTGCAACCTAATCTTCTTCTATCCACTTGGACCTTGGATTTAAAAAATTTCACCAATCCGGATTTCCAAATCCTTGCAGATTCTGAGGGGGCTTGTTTATGGAAGTATCCTTTAGAAAACGGCTTAGACTTTAAGATGAGGAAACGCAGGGAGCTAATGTGAAGATTTAGGACTTTCTAGGAAGCTTGCAGTGCCTAAGCCCTGCTTGCTTGAGCAGTCTGAAGGTCCTTTTGCAGACTAAGAGGGATTAATACCCCTTTAACCAGCAGGGCTATGCACACATTCATAAATATACCATCTCTCTCTAATCGCTTCGCTCCCTAATCCACAATGATTTCTTAGGAATTATCATTTTATCTCAGCTAAATAAGCACATTCCTTGTGCTTTCCTGTAGAAAAATAAAATATTTCAGGAGATTTTCTTTTCAGCTGTGGTGCCATGAAAATCAAGCTTTTATTTAAGACCTTGAGTAAATAAAGGAAACTTTGTTTATTTGCTTCTCAAGCGAAGGGCGATCGGTCACATCCGCCGAGCATCTGCCTGCTGATCCACCCACTCCTCACCCAAATGACTCCCCTGGAGTCAGGATCAGGCTTATTTGTTTGCCCAACACCTCATGAAGTGGTAACACCTCTCTGTACGCACCAGACTCAGGTGGAAAGGGTTTTTGCACGAATTACAGCTAATACCAAGGTGATGATTGTTGAAAGAGACCATTTTTGGGAATCCCATGCAGTTTTTCATGTTTGTTTCGTAGCTCTTTCTCTCTTTTACTTTTTCAGGTTTGGTGGGGTTTTTTATATGGTTTTAATTTTTGCGTTTTACTTGCCCAAGCTTCCTTACACAGGACTATCTGTCTTGATTTTTGGGAACATCAGTCCCAAATGTTTTTGCATGGTATTTTTTGCAACATACCACTCTCTGGTTTCTCATGCAGCAATATCCTGCTGGCTGTAAGCGCAGCTGGTTGCATGGGGTTGATCTTGGGGCAGGGAGGAACTACAAGTAATAAGGAATCTGACTTCTAATGGCATTTTAAAAATAAAAGAATATAGTTCTTTTTATTGCTAAGAATATTGCACAGAAGTGAGTATTTCTTTGGTAAATCACTCCCCACTTAGGCTTTGGTTTCTAAAATCACTTTCAAATCCAGAAATGAGTTCAGGCAAATTCCAGCTGAAGTGCAGCACTCAGCTCTGGGAAAGGCTTTGAGTTTAATAAAAAAAAAAGCCTCTGAATTTCCTCTATTTCTAATTCTTACTCAGTTAAACTCTGGCCTTCTATCACAGAAAATGCACATAACCTTGAGAATCAGTACAGCTGTGCTGCATGCAGAGCTTCAGCACCTATAGGTTTCAATGTTCACAGGTCAAAAAAATGGTTATAAATATTTATTCTGGACAATTTTATTTTTAAAATAGATTTAATAGGGACAATATGAAAAGGTGATTGTGGAAAACAAAAACTGTTTTGGAGCAGCTCTGTTTGTTTAACATAAGTATTTAAAAAATAATTTGGGATGTGAATTAAAAAATATCTCTTTCCTGAGTAGATATAATAATGAAAAATGAAGAATTAGAGCTGTCTCCAAGTATTTCCAGAGTTCAGAGGTATTTGAATCTGTGTTTTCTTTTATGTCTCTCTCTACAGAGACCGTTCAATTTAATAAGAAGTGAAATAGTGTGACAAATCTGCTGCAGCCTTTTATTACTTACAGTCCCTATGGGCTTTACATTTTTTCTCGTCCCTTGCCCCTTCCCCATGCACTCCATGGTCAGAAGAGAAATACAGAAGCCATAACATGAAAATACAGATGGCCTACAATGAGATCTTTGTCCTAGCAGGAGCGTTTGCAGTGAGCACCCAGTGTCCATGCTTCCCTCAGTGTACAGAGAGCTGAGCCTGACCAAGGTCCTCCTACAGAAGATGTGGAAGAGCCCCATTCCCTCTCTTGGCCGGGAGATCCTTCAGCATTTGCTGTGCCTGCAGCTGGGCTCAATGTAGATGTGGCTTCTGCCTGCGCTTACCTGCACATTGGGACGTGGATTTGCAGCCCATGTGAGCTCAGGGGTGGGGCTGGCTGAACTGAAGCACTGTGTGAATGTGTGTGACAGCTACCAGAAGGAATCTGCTCTCACAGCAAGGCCATCCTTCGTGGAGAGGTGCCTCCAGTTGTTTTGGGAGGGTGTTTCCCCAACCACAGCTCTGCCACCATGGCATCTGCCGCCTCCTTGTGCCGTAGTTGGCAGATCTTCAAAGCATCCAGACCAACCAGAGGGCCAATATCGCTGGCTCTGGCTTTTAACCTGTTTGCCTGCTGATCCTATTGGGTTCCCCCGTGGCATTAAAGGACTTGGAGCCCTTCTGCCAGGAGGATGTTCCCAGTGTTGTTTCCTAAAATCTCACAACAATGAAAATATCCACCATGCTTCAAAGGCGCTCAGTTAAACCTGAGATTGCTCTGATTTAAGGGGGATTTCTACCTGGGCTGAGGTCCAGGCTTCACATCTCTCCATACAATGCTCTGCCCTAATGCTCATTGAAAGCCTGAAAGTGGCTGGGAGGATTAGCTAATGGGTAATTTAAATGGGTCATTTCATGAGAGATGTGTATGATAGGCAAGCTTGAAGCCTTGCTTAAACCCTGTAGCTTTGTCTTGTCTCTGTGTGTCTCTTTGTGCCCTTGCCATATGTCTCTTTGCTACTTTTTTCTGTTCTCATCTTCCACCCCATCAATTGCAGAGCTCTCTTTCTTTGTGTTCTCAGCCAGTCTCAGCTAAAGCCCATTTTTGTCAATGGGAGTCATAGACTAGGCCTTCAAACTCCATCTGACAATGAATCTGCCCCACATGAAAACAGAGAAAAAAGATAAGTCTAGGGAAAAGAGCTTTATATGTGCGTGGACATACATACACAGATTTATTTTTTCATTTCTTATCTTTGCGTTTCTCTTCTAGACTGAAAGATCTAAAGGGTAGGAAATATGTGATAGTGAGCCTAGGAAAGTATATATAAAGGCTGCTAACGACAAGCATATTTACTGCAGCCCCTGGACTTAATAATCCTCATTAGAGCTGGAAAAACAAACATATTATGCCTTAAACTGTAAGAATGTCTTCTAATGGAATTTGAGGAATTAAAACATGGAACCAAGGTTCATCAGCCTGTTGCTAGGAGAGCTGCAGTCTGTGTTTGCTTAGGGAATCATCATCAATAATCCCTTAATCTAATCGCAAAATATAGGAAGCTGCTGCACTGGAATGACCCTATTGGATGCAAGCAGTAAGCAACAGAAGAGAGCTACGGGGTTACCCAATAGCAGCTGTTGAGTTGTTGCTGTATCCAAGAGAATATTCCATGTGTGCAGGCACCTTGGAAGCATATGAGGAGACCTTTTGTGACCAAATGGACCTCAACGGAACAACCAACCACGTTGTGGGATTTCCCCAGGAACAAAAGGACCTAAATGCACCAGAATGGATGTGCAATATCAGGCCAAACACCTGCTGGAAACAGCACTGACCCCATTTCTGACAGCACCCAAAAGGGACGGCACAGGGAAGAATGCGGAACACTTTTCCAGAATATTCTCTGTCACTTTGTTGTTTAGACCTAGAGAGCCAGCAGTTTTATCTTGGAGTGGAGCACCTCTTTTTCTTCCATGAATTTGTTCCGTTGCCTCTTGAAGTAAAACAAAATCTTAACATCCAAACCATCACTTATTGTGGAATTTCATAATGTATTTACGAGCTCTGTGTTTAGTTTGGATCACTGTTTGTTAGTGTCGTTAGATTATGTCTACTTCTCGTACTGGAAGAGACAGTGAACAAACATCCTTTATTTGCTGTCTCTGAGCTTCCTGCCTCTTGTGGATATACAAGTGAAATTTCAGATGCCTTCCTGGGAATATATGAGCACAAGGAATACCAAGAATTCCCTGAATTATATATAATAAAATAAAATAATTTTGTTTCTGTCACTGTGAAAGGCTTAAATAGTGAGCTTGCAATCAAGACACCTAAGTAAAAAAAGGTGTAAAAATGGTGGAGTCATTTGAATTCACATTCGAAATAGTGTAAACCTTGATGCTTTTTGATGTGTGGATAACATGTTTGTGTGCATGTCAACGTGCAGGAGTAAATTTCCACTTAACCCATTGGACAGTTGGCAGTATTTTTTGAGCAGACACAACAGAGCAAAAAAAGAACCTCCAAAACTGTTTGCACCTGTCCACAAATGTTTCTGATAGCCTCTTATTGCTGATAAAGTCCTCTGAAGAACCGTTCTGGCAGAAAAGATGGAGATTTCAGTTTTTTTTCATAAGACAGTCAAGAAAGGTGAAGGCTCTATTTCAAGGTGAGCATACTGGCCCTGGGTCAAATCTCTCATAAATCACTGCCTAACTCTTGCATCATCCATCCAGTGCCTAGGATGAGCATTGTGATTTACTACTTAATTTGGAACTCGAGCCAAAGTCAATTGAAGTCAGGAGGTTGACACCAAGAAGTTCAGCCCCTAAGGCTGTTTAGGTAGGACTTATTGAAGCAGGGACTATAGACATGAACCTTCTGTTGTCCTTTTCTCACTATTTTTTATTTTGATCTATGTCCCTTATGTTTTTTTCTCCCATCCCACCTCCAGGATTTCTGTCTCTACAGTGACTCTAAATTCTGCAGAGCACTCAATGTCGAGGGTTTTTTTGTCCCATTAGAGAGGGGACAGACTGGCAGGAAGTGTCCACAGGAACAGAGGAGGTGGATGGGGGACATTCTCCTTCTGCTGAAGTTGCCTTGAGCTGAGTCTGGCCTGAGGAAGATCCAAGGTTTCAACTTGTGCATCGTACCCTGGACATCTACATTCCCTACCCTACTCATTACAGCTGTTGTCTTTAATATCCATCCTTCTCCCACTGAGAGGTGTCAAGGATGAGGCCAGCCAATCTCAGTCTACTACACCCTTCCCCAGCTGCTGGGATAATTCAAGGTCGATTCTTCCATCTCATCCCTGAGGTCAGACACTCCAAGCCTCTGGGCTAGGAATGAGACCTCAGGGCCCCAGACAGCACCAGGAGGTTATCCTGAGTGGGAGAGATAGAGCCATGATGACCTGGGAGCCTTTGATGATGTCCTTGGACAAAGCCAAGCTGTTTTTCAAAGAACACTCAGGATAAGCGTGCAGAAAGGTTTTGTTACCGTGAAGGGTTGGATGTTCTTCTCAATGCCTTCAGCAACAGCCTCACCTTTCAGGGGAACCACACATTTTGGTCGTATCAAAGGATAGCCAGCACCCTTGCTTCTCCCAGGACTGGACTTTAGGAATCTGCCTTGTCCTAGCAGTGCCGGGAACTTGTTACACCACAAACTCTGAAGCCTGTTTAGGAGGTAACATTGCTGCTGTGCCACTCACCTGTGTGGGGTCTGGGATGTTGAATAAGGCCCCAGCCTCCCTCTCTCTCTCTCCCTCTCTCTCTCTCCCTCTCTCTCTCTCTCTTTCTCTCTCTCTCTCTTCCCTTTGGAAGAACTTCTAGTCTTTCTGCTCTACCAGGCTACCTGTTTTCCAGAAATTTGCAGAAACTTCCCAGCTGTCTGGGAAAATCACCTCTTGGAGGCCTCAGTGGTTGATGTTGCCAAGGGATTCAGAAGAGATTTTTGGGGAGGAAAAGTGGGGAAGGAGCTGAGAAGGACACAGATGGACACACACACACACACGGGCTGATAGCATCGATCTCTTTTTCAGGAGATCACGGGAAGGTGTGCCTACAGCAACACAAGAGCTTCCATGGGCAGCCCCACCTACTTGTGGATGAGAGGAAACAAACACAGATAATCTCAAGGTTCACCCAGTTTTGCTGCTCCCCTCAGTTAACCCCCTACCAAGAGCTCTGCCCGCAGGACAGCGAGGCTCCAGCCTCCCCTGGACACTGCCAGCCCACTGGGGAAACAGCCACCAATCCAGAGCCACCTCTTCTCCTGCCCAAAAACAACCTCCCGTGCAAATTTCATCCCCCATCCCATTGGCCCCTGGCAAGCACAGGCTGGTTGGTCCATGGCTGCTTCCACAGAGTCTGGCAGGAGACATGAGAGCCAGAATAGGGATGAGTCCCAGTGGCCTCAGCTCTGGCCATATGGCTCCATGAACCTTGTCTAACAGCGATTTTCCTTAAATGCAATCCTTTAAGGTGTTAAATCTTGCTTTAACTTATTTGGCTGATCCAACTTAGATCAGATTATGTTTGTATTTATTGGGATTTATGGATGTATGATTGCCTCTGAGCCCATATGGACAGCTAATTTGTCAATTAGAGCAATGCTGATCATTGCGGAAGCATGGCAGAGGCTGTTAAGCACCATTATCGGTTTCAACCTAGTCTGACCTTGAGACACACATTTATTTTGTCTGACAACCTTTTATTCTCACTGCCGGATTACAGATGTGTAAATTGGGCTAAAACCTTGAATATTCATCTTAGGTATGTCAAAAAAAAAAAAACCAACAAACCACCAGAACTTGTTGGATATGAAGAATATGACAGGGAGAGCTATTGAGCTGCTTGCAGAGAATGGGGCCTGCTGATATCTTTCTTTGTATTGTGCTTGTGGCAGCGGTGGAGTTTGGGACCAGGATGGCAGGATAGTGCCCTGGGAGCCTAATTAAAAACAATGGCCATTTTTCAGGCAGAAAGAAGTTAGCTCTGATTGCTAATTTAAAGGCCATTATTCCTATTTTGTAGTAGCTATAGCAAGGGCAATTTTTCCCTAAATCAGAGGTAAAGGGTGTAGCCTGGTGATTTCAGTACCTGGCAGTAACAGTCGATATCTCCATCCCAGTGACAGCGAGAAAAGCCAGGAGAGTCCTTTTGTTTTGGTCTGCAAGAATGCATCGTTGCATCATGTTCAACTTTTCATCCATGAGAAGCCCCGAGTCTTTTTCCACAGGGCTGCTCTCAATGATGTCTTCTCCCAGTCCATACTCATGTCTGGGATTGCCCTGACTCAGGTGTGGCCCCTGGCACTTGGACTTGTTGAACTTCAATAATTTCCCCTGGGCCCACTTCCCAAGTTTGTTCAGGTCTCCCTGCGTGATGTCCCATCCTTCAGGAGTGTCAGCTGCCCCACTCAGCTTGGTGTCACCTGCAAACTTGCTGGGGCTCCCTCGATGTCACTGTGTCTGTGCCGTACTGAAGATTTCCAGTGCCACGACAGAGCTCTGAGGGACACCACCGGTCACCAGCCTCCACCCGGACACAGAGCCACTTCCTTAGTGATGTCTCGGAAGGGACTGGTCTCAGAAACGTGTTAGAAGGCTGGGTGAGAGGCACAAATATCCCAGGTGTGAGGTCAGCCCTCCTTCTCCTGTCCCATCTCAGATACACCGCGGTGAGCTGAGCTGCATGTAAATGTGAGTGCCAGATGTGTTTGGGCCCAAGGTTAAATGAGTACTTGGGGTTTTTTCTCATCTGTTTAGAAATCAGGTGTCCAGGCATTTTCCAGGACTGTGGGATAGGGTACCTGTAGGTGATAATGCCTGATAGAGGAGGAATGAATCATCAGCTGCAGCTGCTGATCTCCCCATGGATTGAGAAGGAACTGTGACTACTGGCTTAAATGAAATGCCTAAATTTTAAACAGCTACCATCAAGCGAGATGAATGCTACTGTGGATGTGGGATGCAAATGTGGGCCTGGAGAGGGGAGCTAAGTGCTTCTTAACCAGCTTCCTTGCCTTCCTCTCAGGCTCCCATGACCACATTAGTCAGATACATCATAAATCATGTGTCTGAAAGAACAATTGTTCCACGCACGTCTCAGTGATTCTGCACTCGTCACCTTGACCCTGGTGTTTTACAGAGAACAAAAATCATACCCACACCTGTTAAAGGACAAGACTAGGAACATTGGAATAGGATTGTTTTAGCAATATGCCCCCAGCCTTACTGGTTGTAAGGGACTTCATCCTGTAGATGATTAGGAGGACTGAATTTGTCAATTTGCCATCAATACTGAATTATTTCTGCTGCAATCATCAAGTCCAGAATCCAAATCAAGAGGGATGTTTTCTGTTGTTTTTTTTTGTTAAGAAAATATAGATTTGGAGGAATATGAGAGTAGGAAATCATACATGTTTTGTCAAACTGCTTAATAAATTGATAAAAGAGGAGGACAGGAACACATCATTTCAGTGATTCACAACTGACCATTGTTCCCACTGAAACTCTTTTGTTTCTCTCTACCAAAGAAAGGAAAATCTCCTTGATGCTGCTTTGCCTGGAGAGATGCATTGGTTGAAGTCCCACAGCACGAGCGCCTTGGGTGAGAAAATATCCCACAGTGGAAAAACTCAACTCTAAAAATAAAAAGCATAGAAATATTAACTCTTCAGAGTGAATAGTGTGGTTGTTTGTTTACCAAATGGGACGTGTAAACCCATTACGTAAAATGTCTTTCATCGCCCATATGCTTTCTAAACTAATCAGCTTTGAATCCTGCTAAATCCCAGATTGAGATAACAAATGAAGAGCTCAGCTCACTGGAAGAAAGGCAGCCTCTTTCTGCTGGGTATTAAAAAGAGTTAAAGGTCACATATTCCCCGTGTGGATCACCCAAAAAAGAGATCGTGCCGATAACACCTACGGCTTTTCCGCGCTAAGTAAGTATTACTGAAAGGGAAAATTCATGTCAAACACAACTGAAGGGCAAAGTTTCAGATTAAAACTCACGTGATGGCTTTGTACAGGATGGAACATCATATCCTAAAAGAAGATTTTCCTTCCCAGTCATACCGTGATGGTATTTACAAGGCGGGGATGAAGACGCTGTTGGCCGACGTGTCAAACCAACACAAACAGGCCTTTGGCTCTGACCAGCTTTCTTCTGGGCTGCATTTGGGGTGGCCATTCTACTGGTTGTCACCAGGTACAAGGCACTGCTTCGTCCTGTGAGATGTGGATCCATGAGGAGGACCATTCTGATTTGGAGAGGAGATGGGGTGGCTCACAGCAGGCCTGATGTGCAGGCAGTGCACATTTGATCTGAGATTTCTGTAAATGTCAAATAACCTATATCACAGCTATTTCTTTCCCAAAATATCATTTCTCAACCCCCCCTTACTTGCTTCTTTTTTTCTTTTCAAACTTGAAATACTTACTCCCCCTTTTAAACTTTTTATTCTTGCAATAAAAACTTTGCTTCTTTGTCAGCTGTCAATTGCTTTAAAAAAACGCAAGTGTAAGCACAAAATTTTCAGTAACTGCAAAAACTGTTGATTGATCAACAGTTTTCCCAGAAGGTGGATCTATCCTTTTCCATAAGGCTGTCAAATTTATACTGACAAGGGTTCTGTATGGTCTTTTCATGAACACTTGTATCTATCTGTGCCTAGAATCAACAGATTCCTTGCCAGGAATTAAATAAAATGACCAGTCCAGCTAAGCTGTTATCTTGTGTTTGCTGTCCTATTGTCCAGTTTTTATCAAATCATTTAAAGCTTCAGGGGTTTTTTTAGGATCTGAGCACAGGATATCTCCTTGGGCATTGAGGTACCAGGTGCCAAGCTCTCTCTTGTCGTAGTCCTTCCAGATCACCTGAGCAAGAGCACCTCATCTGTGCCACATTTGGGCTTTTCCTCCCCGGAAAGATGGGCTAAACCTGTCCCTGGTCCTAGACTGTGTTTGCACAGAGTGGATGAGAAGCATGCACAGAGATAGGGCTGGAGTCCATCTCCCAGGTTTGCTGGAAATGTTGATGTTGTTTTTTTCTGGTCATCGGAAAACCTTTGGTGCTCCTGTTGTTTTAACTTTGGTACTCCCAGGTGAGAGCTGGGATTTTGGGAAAAGCCTCTACACAGATCAGTTCTTGAATGCCAAGGAGGATATCATCACCCACACTCATTCTGCTATTGCATAAAAGTGTCCCAGATAGATTAGGCTCATCTGTTTGAGTTAACAAAGACAAGGTTAAATTTGATTTTCATCTATAAATACTTTCCCAGGAAGCCAGGTTCTGGTAGCAGACAGTTTTTTAATCCAGCAGACAAAAGCCGAACAAAGCACGATGGTTAAAAGATAAAGCAGATAAATTTTGAGCTGAAATGAGGGACAGATTTTTGGGAGGGAGGAGGATTATCCATTAATGAACCTTTCCAGAGGGTATTGGGTTCTCTGCTTTTCCCTTTTTGGTGGCACCAGCTTTCTGTTTGCGCAGACCTGAATCCTGGAAAAGCAGGTTGTAACAGGACTTTGTGGAAAGATGAAACTGTTTTTGGTTTCCTTCCACACCATACCTCTGTTTGCACGAGATCCTCTTTCCACTGGTGCTTCCTTCCCTGCAGAAAATTAGGCTTGGAGAGGCTGGACATGAAAACTGAGCTGCCAAATTCAGATTATGCTTATTTCTAAACTTTGCATCAGAAACAGCCTTTTGATTATAGGTTTTCAAATAGTTTTATCACAGTGGAGCTGATTATGAAAATTAATATGAAAAATGGTAGATTTTTTTAGTCAGCAATAAACATAACCTGTAAAAGAAAATCAAAAGTTCAAAGAAAAAAAAGTTTGTAGTTTGGAGCAATAATAAAGAGAAGAAATTTGTACTTTTTTTTTTTTTTTTTCTTCTAGGGAAGCTTCACATTGGATGAAAAAGAAGGGGAATGAAAACTAGTTTTTGACATTTTTCTTTTTGGGGCCTTTCAATATTATGCAATAAATTAAGGAATAAAAGACAGAAAGGAAGCCAGCCCACCAAACTCTGTAACTAGCTTTACACGTCAGAATAAAATAAAACTCAGAATATTTAGGAGCTTGTGTTAAGGCATTTTTTATTGGTGATGCTGTCAACCTTTCTCTGTTTGGCTAATGAATTTTTAGTTTCAGGGAGGTCTGTTTTTTAACTTTCCTAAATCATCTGGTAAACAAGGTGAGGAGATGAAGACAATAAATTTAAAAACAAGAAAAGATTTAGTTAGGACACCTAATTAGGATTTCTAATCAGGAGTCATCAAGGCCTATAATTAGCAGGGTTGTTCAGACTCATTGCTTTCTCTTTAATGGCCATAGGACATCCAAATGGTTTTAAATTATGTACCATGGGCTCCTAATCAGTTTATTGAACATCATAAATTGTTAAAAGGAGTTAATAGCTTGTGTTTCTTGGTAGAAAGTGCTAATACTGGAGGCAGAGAACTCATCAAATGAACCTCGTTAGAGAGGGGAGGAGGGAGATTGCGTCTCAGTGTCTCATTTTGTTTTAGTAATTAGCTTTTACTGGATTATCCGATCCAAATCTTTATTCAGTTTACTCTGTCAAATCTAGTTTGCATTTTAAATGGAAAATTGACACATGGAACAATTTGTCTCCTGACTGGGTTAACGGGTCCAGCTGGCAGGAGGCTCCTGCGGGGAGGGGGTTATCACCGAAGCCATGGGAGGGGGACCAGCCTGGGGGTTCCCCAACACTTAATGCCCTCCAGCCTCCACCCTCAGCTTCTGCCCCAGCAGCTGAAAAGCAGCCGTGTGTGAAATTGCCACGGTTTGGCCCCAGCTCGCCCCTGAGAGCAGTGGGGGACCCACGGCACAGGGAGCACACCAGCGTGAAGCCATCACCTGGGACCACATCAGCTGGTTCTGAGCAGGTTTTTGTCTCTGACTGTGGCCAGTACAAGCTGCTTTAGCAGAAGTTATAGGAAAGCTCCCAGTGGACAACTACAAAAATTTCTCCCTTCAGGGAGAGCATTTCCTAAATTAACCAAATGTCCCTGGTGCCTGGTGTGGGTATTAACGTCCACCCTGCCTGCTGTGACAAAACGCATTAAAGTGCCGAGATTCTTACTCTTTTACTGGCTGACATTATGGCTTCTCTGCACTTGGGTTTGCCTGGCAAAAAGTAAGGATTTGGTGCAAAACATTAACTTATAAAACCCATTGTATTAAACTTGCTGCTGAAGCCTGGCTCTGTTGATTCAGCACCAAGGTAGGGTCCTACCTGAGACTGGGAATCTCCAGATGTCACAGCAAAGCCTCCCACTGCTGCCCCATTGCACCTTTCATCCCACAGAAGTGGTCCCAGCTAATAACTGCTTGATTAAAATCTGGAGGGAAAACCACAGACTATTTCTGTTTTCAGAAGCCCATTCCCAGGACTCTGATGATTTATGCCTTTCTTTTTTTACTTCTGTATGGCACCTTTATGACATTTGAAAGAGCAGTGACTGACTTCCCACAGCTGAGTACATATGAGGAGGAGGATGACACTGGAATGATCAAGGTGTGATGGTGTTGGAGATTCCAGGGCTGCAGTGCAAATTAATTTATTTACATCCCCTGATTGCTAGTGTTATTCACTTGTATGGAATGAGGTGGGAGGAATGAGGTCCTGTGACTCCAGTGGAGCAAAGCTCCCAGGCCAGACCCGAGTGGGGATCATCTTAGTGCCCTTCACTGAGCAGCAGCCCGCTGGGGAGCTGGTGTCTCAGCCCTGGTGAGAACTCAGTGACATACCCAAAATCACATGGGGAAACCTCTGGCAGAGCAGAGACCGTGGCTTGTTTGTGGACAAGACACCTTGTCCTACTGTACTCCCACTTCGGGAGAGCAGCTTGGCTGCATTCTGCAGGAGACATCCCTGGCTGAGACATTGCATCCCCTGCTGGCTTTCAGGAGCCACCTGGGAATGAGATTGCAGCAAATGCCACATCTCTTGCAAGCCTCTCTGAACCCACGGAACAAGACAATAGAGATTCATCCCCCTCTTCCTGCTTGAGAAGAGGAGTTGGGAGAGTGAGTCTTTCCATGCTAACGTCACACAATTACTTGTTAACTGCCAAAACAAATGGCAGAAATGGGGAAAGTGACACTAAATCAAAAATGTCACAGGTGATCGATTCATGTCATCTACCGTCGCCGCAGCCAAGGCTGGCGAGAGAGACACAGTGATAACACAACACTAATATTATATTACAGCCTTCACGGCGCTGAATGCCAAGTGATGAATATGTGTCACTTTATGTGTCGCTCACTCTCCAGGCCTGGGCGGGCGAGCATGGAAAATGGAGTGTTCAGGATTAATGATATCGAAAATGATAGAGAGGAGATTGAAAATTCCTTCCTTCCTGAACCATGCAGATTGAAATGTACCTCAGAGCTATCTCTTGCTGCCCTCCTCCTCCGCCCAGTTTTCAAAGGTCTTTTGTGAAGCATTTTGAAGATGAAAGGAAAAAGGAAAAACTAAAGAAAAAAATAAGAGAAAAGAAGGTGAGAGTTGGAAGAAAAGACAAGAGATGAAAAAAGACAAAGGATTAAAAGACAAGCATTGAAAAGACAAGGGATTAAAAGAGGAAGAGAAGAGAAGAGAAGAGAAGAGAAGAGAAGAGAAGAGAAGAGAAGAGAAGAGAAGAGAAGAGAAGAGAAGAGAAAGAAGAGAAGAGAAAAAAGACTTTATGAAGACTGCCCTACTTGGAAGTTTCTTCCTCTGTTCCTCATGGTTTGACTTATGAGTAAGATTTCCCATATTCAGGTATTGTCTCACATGCAGACACAGCCTGGAATATGTCCATGATTTTAGCCCAGGACCACCACATCTCAGTTAAAAACCCGATGTAGCCAAATTGTGGCCTGATTGACATCTATACATGATGTGTTATGATTAGCAAGTGATCTTACTGAGCATTCTCAATGAAATCCAGAGCATTCTAATGCTCATAATTTCTGTTTTGCAGCCTTCAGAAATGCCAGGTGAAAATCAGAGTCCCACGGTGCTGGTAATTTTCCCCATCTAGCGAGAAGGGCTGATGACTGAGGAGGTGGGGACAGCATTAGGGTTAAAGTGACCTGTCCAATGTCACAGGCAGGGCTGAGCTGATGCGAGGCTCCTCCTTTCACCTTCACACACTATTTATGCATGAATGCTGCTGGATGACCCATTCCCAGGGGCCCAGGGACTGCAGACACATGGCTGGGGCTGGAGAAGGTTACAGATGTGCATTTAGGTAGCTGCAGGGTTAGACCCTCTCAGCCCGTGGAGAGGTGGTTCCAAGCAGACTTTCCCTTGTCCTGGTCTCTGCTGATGCTGGTTCTGTGAGCTGCAAGGCCCTGTTGCAGTGCCTGGAGCTGTTGAGTGAGGTGTTTGCAAGACTTGGCCAGGATCTGGTGAGATGGGGGGCCTGGAGGGAGCTTGTCCAGGGACAATTTACCCTCTGTGGCTGATGGTGGGTGCTTGTGACCATCCTGGTTTTGAGGAGAAAGGTTACCTCCCCATGGCTGCAGCCACACCAGTCCTGGATCTTCACTTTGTGTTTCTTTTGGATTTTGGCAAGGATGCCTCAAAACTTTGATATAGAAGGCAAAGGAAGGAAAGTTTTAATACCTTTTTTCCTATACTTTTCCTTTAACATTTATTTTTTACCTCCTGGTTACTTTAATTGGGTCACCTCCCCAGGTGGGATGAGGGCTTATTCCTTCCTTCTAGCTACAGTGGAAACCATCTCCTGCCTTGCTGTGCCCTCACCTGATACACCACATGCTGCTCTTCCCGTGGAGCTTGGAGCATTCTGTCTTTGAGGTACAGTTAATGGGAGCAGAGTTTTGTTAAGCAACTGATGTTGAATAAGGGAACAGCCTTTTTTCCCTTTCTTTCTCTCTTCTTAACCTTGCAGCTCCTGGAGAAAGTGTTTTGCAAAGAAAGCAGAACTGAATCAAATAACAGAAGGTTGAAATGGGATGCAAAATTTGTTTGAGCACCATGTTAAAAAAATGCTTCCTGCCACTGACTGCCAAACACCTGCCTGACTTTATCATTAACCTCTCCTGCAGAATGAGCACTAATAGAGAATGATCTTAATCACTCGCAGCAATTAGTTTCATATGGCAATAGACTGAGATTGGAGGAAGAAACCCAGAATCAACTGAGAGTACCTAATTAATTGGATTATAATTACATTTGGAAAGCTAAAAGGTAATAGATCTGTTTGAATTATGATCATCACAGGCTCTTCAGGGACAGAGTGTGCAGTGTGAATCACTTGTATGTGATCACCAGAGACATGAAGAATTAAATGACTGCAAATATTTTAAATAAGAGCACATGTTCACTGGTGGGAATATTGGCTGCCAAGCCTGGCTGGCATGAACATGTTTGCTTTGAGGTGTCAGTCACTGCCCTTTTGTATTATTTTTTTTAAAGCATACCTGAGCCAAAAATATTATCTATGGTATGGTTCATCTCTGGAAGAAGGATCAAGCCTAAAGACAAATGAGGGCCTGGAGATTATATTTACATGTGGCTGGTGCTTTCCTAAATTACAATTCAAAGGGGCCACACACCATCATTGGACACATTTTTGTCTGTCTTTCCTGACTCTTTTATCTTTTTCCTGTCCCCATGAGCATGCAGGGCTAACTTCCCCAGCCTTGAATATACTTGTTCTGCACAAATCCTTCTGATAATAAAAGAAAAATAAAAGGAATAGAAAGAAAAGAGGCATTTCAGAGATACAGAGCATTAACAAAAGCCTGTAGATTTCCAGCACAGAATAACAGGGTGGTGGAAGTATTCGATCAGAGCCATAAATCTAATGAGATTGTAATGATATGCAAATTAACAGCACCATGAGCCAAATGGGTAAAGTTTCTTTATGGAGCATATTAAGAGGCGTTTTGCCTAAGTGGAATGGTTGGGTGAACAATAAATGGTGAGCCACAATCTGCAAGTATTGGCTGACAACAGCAGTAAGATAAATAAAAACAGATGAAGACAAGTATTATTCCTCTGTTTAAAAGGAAAGATGCTGCAAATGAAACCGTACTGCCCTCCTGCAGTGGAGACTGCAGCTATGCAGCCCTCATGAAATACCAGGGATTTTTGATTGCTCTTGTTCAAATTAATAGTCACAGGAAACTTCTTGAAAACACAGTTTTGATCCAGCATTTATATATTCAGGGATGGACAAGAAGATGTGAAACCTCAGGCCAAATTGTTTTCCAGTGTAAATTAGGCAGCCCCCATTCGCTCCACCAGTTTATGCTAGCTTTGGATCTGGATCCCAAACTGTACCTGCCAGCATCTGACTCTTGATAAATATTGAGTGGTCTCACTATGACATTTTAATTATAACATTATGGATTTCAGGAGGAGGGGGAGCAAATAAGAGAAAGCATTTATTTTTGGTTTTAAGCTTAAAGGAAGAAAAAAAATAGAGGAAGGAAATAACATCTCCCCAGATCCAACAGGGATTTACTGGAGAGCTGAATCTCAGTTCTTATAATTTTCAAGGGCTCCATCCAAATTCTTTTAACTTCCTTGCCATGGGCAGCTACTTGGTAATTTTCACATGGGATGAGATGCCTCAGTGCTGTCCTTGGCCAAACTAGTGACTCCTATGCCAGAAGTAGTGGTGGTGAAGCCACTTGTGTTTATGGCAGAGGGACTCGCTCCTTTGGGGGTTGTATCGTGCCCTGGTGAGGTCAGAGCTCTCTTGGGGCATAGGTCTACCTAATCACTTGAATAAAAAATGGTATCTCAGGAGGGATTAGGAATGGAGAACATGGAGTGGAGGAGGAAAAGGAGTATGACCTTCTAGCCTGGCGGGGACACCAGAAGATGGTTCTTTGCTGTTCCCTGAACATCCCACCAACATCACATTCAAAGATATTTGTGAGAAAAAAAGAGCATGAAGTAGTAGTCAAGGCTGTGCTAACAGTTAAGTCTCACAAGGAAGTTTCCACTTTCCCAGCCATGGAGAAGGTCATGGCTCCAAAAGAGGCCAAAAGAGCACCAACCAAGAGCACAGAGCTGGCTCAGATAAAGTCTCTGAGATGACGCAGTGGCTGGCAGGGACACCACCTCTGCATCCCCCCCGAGCAAGCCTGTCTGCCCACCTGAGGGTGGCACTGCCCACGGGGTCAGTTTTTCTCCTTGTCAGGTGGATGGATGCCCCCCTCCAGGCCGATTTCTGGTTGTGTTTGTGACTATGCCAAGGTCAGATTCAAAATTCTTTGAGACATGAGATTAAAGTAATACGGGCCTAGTGTATGAACCTATGAAAACCCTGAGTATAACAAATGCAGCCTTACATACAGTTTTTCCAAAGTTTTCCCCTCATCTGCCAATCTAAATGTTTTACCAAAGCCTACAGGACCTGGATCATTTCTCAATGCAAAATCTTAGCATTTACCTGTGACTCAGACTGTCCTGTGATCCAAGAAAGACAACGAGGCTGAAGTGTTTGAGAAATGTTGTTCAACAGATTGCACATCGATCTAGGAGTTAAGCAACATGGTTTCTGCTCCTTGGTGCAATTTCTTTATAAAGCCCTTTCAGATCTTTGGAAGGAAAATAAGATTCATAGAAGCTAAAACCAGAAGTGTTATAGCAGTGTAAATGTGGGTGCATGGCATTTCCCCTTCAGAGCTTACTAATAAAAATAGCCACCTCCATCTGTGGTCAAGTTTAATATCTGGCAAAATCCATTCTGTTCACCTCTATTTCACCATCTGGGCTGCCCTGTCAATTATTAGCATTGTGCTCAATGGAGCTGCCACACAGCTCATTTTTGTGGTTACTAGCTTAGTAAATAAATGTGTCACACTAAACATCATGACTTCTAAGGGAGTTTGAAAACAAACGGACAAGCAAATAGGTGCAAAACTACATTAAGGCTCCTGCCCTCCTCCCACACAGACTGCAAAGCTCGTTGTTCTGTGAGTGGCAGAAGGGATGGAGCCTCTTCCTGTCCTAACCTTGGGGTCCCCCTTACCCTGAATTTGGCCCCCAGGTGTCTGAGGCTAGCCCCAAATCCCTGATGTGCTGGCCCAGCACAGAGCTGCATGTTGCTAGCAGGTATTTTAGGAGGTGTGTGTGGCTTTGCCTGCATGGACCAACACTCTGCTCATCCAGTGGAGGCTGGAGCATGGTTAGGAGACAAGTGGAAAAAGAGTCACTGCTTGGGCCTTCTGAAATGTTTCAAGTCCAAGGTTGGGCCAGCGGTGAAGATGGGGATGATGGGTTTGGGGTTTGCTCTTGATTTTTTGGTATTTTTTGCCAGATGAATGGATCAGTCTCATGGCAGGGATATCCAGCCTGGGCAACCATGGCCAGCTTGGTCTAGTCCACTGTCTGCACCCACTGTATTTATTTGTACAATTTCTACCAGGCTCCTTGTGCTGCGTGCAATAGAGCCACCAAGAAATAAAGGAGTCAGAGCAGGAGCTAAGGACACTCAAGGCTTTGCTGAAGAGGGTTTTATTAATGAACATGTCCTATATGGCCACCTTCAAAGAGAAGATGGAAGCAGTTGCACCAGAAGAGAAGCATGGGCTGTTGCACAAACCAGATATTCTTTATGTTGCCTGAAGCACGTTGCCTGTGGTTGGTCACTGGTACCTGGGGAGAAGATGAAGTCTGGCCTCATTCCCCTGATCCCTTTTTGGGATGATGGGAATGAGGTTAGTCCCCATGCCCTACATGTGGAAATCTCACTCCTGAAGATTAGCTCCAGAACTTTCCAGAAGGACTGTTTTGGACTGGTGTCCTGCAGGCAGAGACGGAGAAGCAAATCCAGTATACATTTGTCTGGGCTGTTTATTCCCTGTTCCAGCCTTGTTTTGAGGCTGTTCATCGAGGGCAGCTTCGTTGTGCTCAGAAAATTTAAACAAATCACAGAGATGTCAAATGAGACTGGCTTGCAGAATGAGGGCAGCCTGTTTGTGAGCTCAGTTGATACTGCTGTAGAAAATTACACCTTAGCGGGTGGGTAAAGTTAAAATTTGTATAATAAAAGGTGTTATTGTCACCTGCAAGGCTTACCTTCTCTTTCTGCCTTCTTCACCAACACTCCACACGAATTCATCGAGGGCAGCTTCGTCTCTCAAAAGCCAAAGATCTTCTCCACCGTTAAATCCTCATGTAACCTGAGCCCTTTCACAGCACCTGAGGTGGAGATCCCTCCGTAGTGATTTACCTCTCCATGCTGAGCCAGCATGAAGCCAATTCAGCGTTAAATGCAATGTTTCCCCCATATGTTCTTGCAGATAGAGCAATATTATCCTGTATTAGGGAAGTGCCTGGCTATGTCACTTGCAACATGCCAAAAGCCATAAGACTATATTGGTTTTCAGACCCCTGCTGTGTTGGCTTGGGCATTTTCTGTTCTCTTCTGTCAGAGCACTCTGTTTTCGGCAGAGATGTCAGGATGCCAATGAGCCAATGAAAGGAATCTTCTTGGCATTTATCCTTTAGTATTTCTAGGCTCTTAATCTTGGGATGGGAAATCTAGTGCTGGAAGATGGAAGTTAAAAGGATGGCTGATTTTCTTTATTCTCTCCCTAAGAATATGTATGTGGTGTTTTTATGGGTAGTGGCACTGAGTGCGACTTAGGTCTTGCATAATCAGTCAAAATGTCAGTGTGATGGGATCTCAACTTGGATATTTCTTGTAGTTGCTTTCAGCAGTGTGTGAACTGTGGGATGAATAGGGAAAATATTGCTTCAGAAAATCTTCAGTAAAGAAGTTTTGTTCTTGTGTAAGTTTGCTGAGCTGGTGGGTAGCAGGAAACAGAGACAGAGCCAAAGGCAAATTCACAGCCAGACCACTACCTTGGCACTAGCAGGAAAATCAGACTTCCTCAGCAAGTCACTCATCCACAGGAAATATTCTGAAGAAGACAGATGTGGCCCTTGTTTGTGCTGAAATAACTCCAGGGTAACGTCCCAACATCAGTGCAGTGTCTCCAACTTCAAAGTCATGTAAGCAGCATCTCAGTCAAGCCTAGGAGCCTTCTGCCTCAGGCAGAAGTTAGGAACTGCCACCCTGGGACTTGTTTCGTGAAGGTCTGGAGCATCACCTGAGCTGGATGCTGCATAAGAACCCTCATGCTGGTGGTGTGGCTGTCCATGGCACACTGCTGAGCTGACTGGTCTGCAAGAAGAGAACAGAGGAGAGCTCAAGACTGGGATGTGAACTCTAACAACATCTTGAACGATCCCTCCAGACACCACTCCTCAAAATCTCAAAGGAGTCACGGGGATTATAATCTGGAGATAGCAATCTTCCTTCTTCCAACAAGACAGGCAGAGATTATCCAGTGTAAGTTCCTGTCCATAAGCTTGACGTTCACAGCAGAGACCCACTGTCAGTGTTCCCTGCAGGTTCTCCATCTCTCTGGTTCCTACCATTCACATCCACCTAATCAGTCCCACAGTCAATACTTTCTTTAAACATTTCAGCCACCAGTTCCCAGGGCTCTGTGACTTCTGCTCTGGGCCGTGATTGTTGCTATGAGGACATGGCCCAAGGAAAACAAAAGAAGAAGCCTTATCTATCAGACCTTTTCTCCCTTCACAACCATGCTTTTTAACTTTTTAAATTTCATTTTGCATTTCTGTTGACCTGTCCTTAAACAATTGCAGCTGGATTAAAAACCATTGTGAAACTCATTCTATTCCAGTGGGGGGATCAGTTCCCAGAAACCATGGAATTTTTGAACAACCACCCACCTTGTCCCCGTTTGCTAAATTTTCCCAACACACTGGATTTTGTCATTTCCATGGTGTGAAATATTTTTTCTATTTTATTGTTCTTGCTGGATTTAGGGGCTAGGTACAAACATTTAGGTGATGTCCTGGTATGAATGCTGCCTCCCACCTGAGATGAGGCTTCAAAAAATATTTAACATACTCTGCTAGCAACCCTGAGACACACATCTGTCCTTTGTTCTATTTATTTCTCACAAATTCCAGCATTTTTTGTCATTCACAAACAAAAATGTACATTCCAAATCCCATCTTTAAGCTCATGAACACTGGAAACCTTAGGTGAGATGCTGGGACAGAGAGGGAAATGTCTCCTTTACGTGCCCTCGAGGAAAGGGGTGGGATTGGAAAAGACCATCCCAAAGGGTGACATGCAAATGAAGGTGTTAAAGGGAAAAAAAAAAAGAAAAAGAAAGGGAAAAATATAAAGAAGAAGAAAATAAGTCTTCTGGGTGGAACACAAATGGAGTTCTCAGCTAGGTATCATTTGCTGGGGAAATTGCATTTCTATTTGGGAATAAATGAATGTAAAACTTGTTTGAGACCCAGGTAATAATAGAACAGGGGAGGAAATTGAAATTTATGACTTTGCAAATGACTCCTGTAGCAAAGAGAGACACACATCAGAGATGTCTTTTTATCCACCACCNTAGTCAACAAGACACACTTGGCTGCCTGCAAGTGGGAAGTACTTAAATCTTGGCACTGATAAATGAAATATTTTTAAGGGAGCTAATCAGTGAAAATGGGGTTTCATCAGGCACTGACACGTCTCGCTTGCTTCAGCGAGTCCAAGAGAGAAAAATGATTGCGCGGCGCGGGCCGGAGCCAGCTGGAGATGGGGAGCGAGGGGAAGGGGGGCGAGAGGCGGAGGATGAGGATGCTCGCGGGGCACAAGCCGTGGGGACTGGGGCTCGGGGCAGCCCCTCCTCAGCCAGCCCCGGCCCCTGCCAGCCCCCTCGGGGCTCCCACCCAGCGCTCCGCCCGGCTCCGCTCCGCCCGCCCGTGATGGATGGCCTGGCACGGAACGGGCTCGGTGCAAATCCCCAATCTGCAGCCTGCTGGGCTCAGTTGGATCAGCAGCAGGCTAGCTGGTATTTCTGGATAAACACTAATAAATCTTCCTTTTCTCCGTGGCAAGTGGTGCTTCCTCTGCCTCCCCCAGCCCCTCGTCTTTCCTCCTCTCACGCTGGTGCAAGGGGAGAGGGAGGAGAGGTGGATTCAGGGTGAGGGGAGCTTCACGGGGCTGGGAGCCAAGCCTTGAGATGGGTAGGGATCTGGCTGGGGGAAACTTCTGAGCTGGGGGCTTGCAAAGCCTCCCACCAGCCCTGCCACCTCCTGAGTGGGGACTCAGTTTCACCACCCTGAATTCATGATGGTCAAATGCTTTCCAAAGCCTGGGTGAGCTGTGGGTATAAAGGGGTTCCCAGGATTTGGGGTTTGGCCCTTAACCTCTGGGGAGGGAAGGGGGGGATGTGATTCAGGGGGTGGTGTTCAGCATTTTCGGCTTAGAGCTCCACAGTGGCTCTTGTCTTTGGCTCCATGAGTGTGCTAGGGCTAGCTGAGAGCCACCTGGGCAAGTGTCTGGGGTGACAGAGAAATGAAATAGTCTGGGAAAAGTGGCTCTGACCTGGCTCTGACTGCTGAGCCGGACCCTGGTGTACACACAACTCCATGGAGGTTCCCCACAATGACCATTAAGTTCCCATCAGGACAAGGCAGACTTTTGGCCTACATCAGCCAAAATCCAGTGGTTGGAGCTGTCCCCGTTTGAGGTCCCTATAAGTGACCTCAAAATCCCCTGTAAACTAAAATACAATGAGTAAGAGAGGCAGCTCCCACCATGTCCTCACTCTGTACCAGTGAGGGACATACCAGGATTCATTTTCATCTGAAGGAGAGGTCTGTTCTTGTGAAAATTATCACTGAATGGAACTGTCTCAACAGACTGGCAGAGGGAAGAAATACATAAATTAAAAGACGGGAAAAGAAAAAAAAAAGAAATAAAGCCTGGTGCTTACATCGTTTAGTCAGAAATGTTCAAAGAAGGATTCCCTCCATAATCAGGAAATGAAAATGTCCTTCAATTATGGAGCATTTTAAGACATGATTATTTCATGTGCATGCTATTAAGAAAATGACAGTGGAAAATTCATCATGAAATAAATTAATACTTAAACATTTTTGAAAGGTTCCCTGGTGTATTCTTATCCTCCCCCCCTTCTGACACAATAATGTGTTGTTTCTAAAGAAAATTTTATTGGACTAGAGATGATAAAATACACAATGAAAAATACATTTGGAAAGCAAATTCATAACTACTTTTTTTTTAAAGGAGGCAGCTAAGCTGAAAATACACAAAAAACCACAAGGACAATTTATTATCCTCTGCTAGTGGAAAACAGACTTTTTTTTTTCCCTTCATAAACTCAGCCATGCTGGTGTTTGAATAATTGCCTCCCAAATTCACACAAACCAACAATTTTAGCTATATTTGGGGTTGTTGGTTTTTTTTAAATTCTGTCTTCACCCTGCCAATGAAGCACATTGCTACATGTCACATTACAGCAGGAGTTTATTGCCACCATGGCAAAAGCTGATGCTCACTGGAAAATGCAGATAGCCCTAAGAAGTGTTTGATTTGATCTGATTCCAAACGAATTGGTGCTGGGGAGAGATACAACAATGTGGCACCTGAGCTCTCCAGATGTGTCTGTTCCAGAATCTGCTGAAGCCAAGACTTTTTTTTTTTTTTCCCATGGATTTCAGTGGAATTTTGCTCAGGAGGTGCCTTGTGGGAGCCACGTGGAATTGCACATTTTTACCTCTCGGCTCAGAGGTCCAAGCCAGCAAGCTATGATGAAACAAGGTTGAGCTGAGGTTCAGGAGCTTTGAGGTGAGGTGGGAGCCTCATGAAGGCTCTGTAGACAAGCCATGAAGAAACTAAAATTGCATTCTCTGAAACCAGAGAATGGGGTTTATGTTGGAGGCTGGACTGTGCAACCCACCCTTGCTGGACTTCAGCACAAATGGAGCTTGTGCGTGCAGCCAGCAGGGCAAGCTCAGCTTTGCTCCTCTAACGGGAACATCTCTTTTGGTAGACCCTGCCAAAGATAAAGGCAAGGTCAGGCAAGCTTTGCAGCTCCTTGGAACATGGGAAAATTGCTTGAGGACTCCCAAGGAATATGAACTTCTGCTCCCTGACACCTACGCAGCCAGGGCTTGTTTTTGTAGGACAGCATGCAAGAGTCTACCTTGAATTTTATCCTAGTTGGCAGTCAGCTGAAAAAACAAAAAAGAATACAAATCCAGCAGTGAAATGGGTATTGTTGCCCAGATATGCTCCTGCTTAGAGCAGGAAGGAGAGTTCACCTTTCTTTTAACACATAAGTACAACTGTTGGGCTTGACGGGAGTTGGACTCGATGATCCTTGCAGGTACCTTCCAACTCGAGATGTTTGATGATTCTATGATCACAAGCCTGTTCTGCCACTGTGCTTTTTGACCCATTTTATAAGGTTGTGGAGTATCTATTTTGCTGTTCTATGGCTCATATTTTGAGGAAGGACCGTAATTCATGAGGGGTGCCTACCTAGATAGCTCACAAGTGGGATATACATGTCTGTCTCTTACTGAAGCACATTTTGCTGCTAACACGTATTATATTTGTACCATGCCAGAGGGGGTGTCTGCAGGTCTAAAAATGTTGGTTATAACAGCTACTCATGCTATTAGTATAGTTGTAGATATTATATGATTTATTGATGTGTTTTTATTTCCCACTGGTATGGTATAAATATATTTATTTCACAGAAGTGGCCAATAAATTTCCCTTATGAATCCTGTTATCTGCACCATTAACCATTGATCATTTTTATGAGGTCACAACTTAAGGTGTACATGAATTTACACCTTAATTTGTGACCCTTTCCAAAATAATACATAGTCACTTCTGAACTATTCACCTCACAAGAGGCACTGCTCATTTTTTGCTGCTTCCTACTGCACTCAATATTTGTTTCTCATCAGTGTCCTAGCATCATGTGCCATTCAACTGTTTCGTCCTCTCAACATACACACAGAAAAATGGATAAAATATTAATGGGATGAAACTTTCCTGTACTCAGTTCATTCCTTATGGAACTCCGGAATTTAACAAGAAAATAAGATGACAAAGCAACACTTAATAACCCAAGGATAGGCTCTAGTTTCCCTGCTATAAAGACAAAGTTTCCCTAACAGCATCCAAAGAACAATAATAATGCCAGAAATTCAGATAATCCTAAGTAACCCTCTCAATTTTCTCTTTCTTTGTTTTCTTATAAATGACCTTTAAGATGTTGGGCAGCATGAGAACAAGTCTCTCCTTGTGTCCTTCATCTGTTTACTCTTTGATTTGTAAAAAGCACTGCAGATGGGAGTATTGCATCTTTGTTTTTATCAGACTCCCATGTGCTCATGTTTTAGCATTAAGGATTGCTCTTCAAAGCCCTGGATTAGATGCAACATTCCCCTGTTCTGTTGGTGGCCTTCACCACTGGCCTTCCCTTCCTCCAACTCTTCACAAAGACTACTTCATAGACTCGTGGCCATCCCCAGGTGTTTGATTTGCACATCACCTGTTCAGCTCTCATCTGCCATTGGTCTTGGTTGTTCTCTCCTCTCTCTGGCAGTGCCTCGTCACAGCGTTTGGGATGTTTTCCAGCTTTGGCCAAAGTTGTATTCCCCATCTGGCCTCCAGAGAAGAGCTCTCAGCAAGCTCCTTTCTCAGTTACTGACAATGTCTCATTCTTCAGAGGTCAGGCAAATCTCTTCCTTCCTTTCATTTAACCCTTTCTCCTCCCTGGAGCTGTGTTTGCCCAGCCATCCCCTTGCCTTGACAGGTGTCCATTCGGTCTCTAGTTCATCCCTTTTCCTCTCCTTCACATCTGCTGGGCAAGTTCTCGCATGGGCTTGGCAAGTCCATCCCTACAACTAGAATTTGCCTGGGGAGAATATCCCAAATAGACTCCAGAGTCCAAGCGTGTTCCTGGGGTTGTACGTGAGGGTCCTGTGCATGCTTTGTGTGGTAGGTGGCTGTGCCAAGTACATGTTTAAAGATATTCCAGGCACAGTGTCCTCAATCGGTGGAAATGCAGCCCTTAGTGGCCTCGTTGAGGAGAGGCGACAGCTTCAGATCCTGCCTCCACTCTCTGCTGCCTCTTTGCAGCCAGCAATCTGTCCATGTCCCACTTGGTGCCCAGCTTGGCCACGGACATTCCACCAGACGCTGCAGCAAAGAGTGTGACACTTCTGCACCATTGGACACGGCACATGTGTGACACTCTTGTCATGTGCTGCTGTCAGAGAGGAAACGCAGAAAAGCTTTCACATCCCCTTGAGTCCCAGCTGTGATGCCAACAGATCAGGAGTCTCATGATCCTTTTGAAATCACAGGTGGGGGAGAACCTGAAAACCTTTTAATGCCAAATGTGTACTGCAGCAGAGAGATTAGTCCTAGGTTTTAAACAACAGGCACAGCGTGAGCCAGACCCCTCCTTCCCCACGCCCCCTCCATAGCTCTCTTCTCACCCAGAGTTTGGCTGTACAGACTTTTTATTTGCACACAGTTGTCCTTAAAAATAATAAGTGACTATTTGCCTGTTCAAAGCCAGAAACAAGTTGACCAATTGCTGCTGTGTTTTACTTCAGGGTATCCATCTAAAGGCAGGGAGAGAGAATCAGGCTATAATGGTTTGCCTGGCTCGAAAACTCCATTTTGGGCCGCGGAGAGTCATATTTCAGAGAGTATTGATCACAGTGCAGTTTGTGTTTCCTCACGTCCATGATCCTGTTTGCAGCCCTGTAAAATAATAACAGTACTCATGTCAGTAAGGTAATTACCATTGATCTAACACACTGTGACAAATTTTTCAGTCATGCCACTTGATTCATACTTAAAGTTATGGCACTGCTGACTGCTCCTTAAATAATTGAAGGATGCCCTTTGTAAATCAGCACACTCTTGCCAAAAAGTGGCTGTTTCTTCTTTGTTCCAGGCCTTGTTTCTTAGCTTCATCAGGGATTTCAAAATTAAACAGACAGCTTTCCACAGCCTGCATAGTTCACACTTGGAGCAAATATCATCTGAGCTGGCAAATCACTTATGACACCTTTGTTTGAGAAAAGCAGGAAAAAAATAAGAAGAAAAAGGTAAAACTACAAGGAAGATCAGGGTCTCTGTGGTTGGGGGGGAGGGTTGCTAGCAGGTGGTAACAACAAGGGAGACAAAGCCAAATTTGGTTAATTCAAAACACCTGTGAAAGCACTTGTCATCCACTTGTGGTTGGGATTGCTGAAGGCTGAAGAAGAGGACAGTCCTGGTCTCCTGCTCCTGGATCCACTGACTGCCCTTGAGGAAAGCTTGGCAACCTCTCTTCTGAGGAATTGTTTTGGGATCTGCAGCACCACTACACCAACCCCCAACATACTGAGGGGAAGCACCACAGCTTCTCAGCCTGGGCTCTCCAGGCTCGTGCCGCCGGAAAACATTTGAGTGTAAAACTGCTTGTAACACAGTCATTAAATAGGAATCTTGAGCTGCCTTTGGGACATGAAAGCACTGCTAGGCAAGTAATCAAGAAGAGTATGGTTCTGGGTGGTGGGACCCATTGGCAGCTAACTATAAACCAGTTTTCCACAAGTGAAGTGTGGACACTCTTCAAGGTGAGTTTGGATCAGTTCACCACTGATCAGTTTTCATCAAACCATCCTCCTTGGTTGTCAAGGAAGCCTTGGAATTAGTTTAAATTGGGCGTCAAACACCATGAAGGACACATTTTTAATTGACACTGATGCATAGATATTTACTTTGGCTCTAGAGTACCTTCTGGAACAGCGTCTCTCATTTTCCATAAAATATGAAGACCATATAGGATGATCACCTTGTTGCTTTCCAAAGGTATTTCCCAGGAGAGCAATCCACAATCGACAAAGACGCCTGTGGAGCAGTCAATAAAACCTCCATCTCTGTTGTCCCAGCAGACTCTCCCCAGTTACCAAATCCTTTCTTCTCAGCTCTCCTATTTAGACACCACCCCCCTATGCAGTGTATGGAGGACTTTGCAGCTGACCAGGGGTTTGCAGCTCGGGCTCAAAAACAAACAAGGAAAGACCGATCCGTAAGTCTGTCATCACCCACAGCTCAACAGCTGCACCCTCTGCTCCCTTTGGCTGGGAAGAAATTCTTGGCTGTGAGGGTGGTGAGGCCCTGGCACAAGTTGCCCAGAGAAGCGGTGGATGAGCCATCCCTGGAAGTGTTCTAGGCTTGGCTGGATGGGGCTTGGAGCACCCTGGACCAGTGGAAGGTGTCCCTGCCCATGGCAGGGGGAGGGTTGGGATGAGGTGATGTTTAATGTCCCTTCCAACACAAACCATTCTGTGATTCCATGAGGTTTGGGGGCTCTCATGGGATTCCTGTGCTCTGGGAGCATGCAGACCTGCAGCAGCCACCGTGGCATTACAGCCTTCGGAGAGCACATTGAATGAATTGTCCTCCAGGGGAGCCTCCAGCCAGCCCCTCTGGCATTGTTGGGGACACACAATGCAGTGGCTCTGCCTTTGATCCACTCTGCTACCTGCAAAGTGTCCTCTTTTGTGGGCATTCTTGTACCTGCTTGAGATGAGGCCAGAACAAACAGAAAGCACCTTAAAGGAGCTTACTAAGTAAGTCTAGGATTGAGCAAACAGCATATTCGAGGGGTCAAATTTAATTCCTTCCTTCCTTTTGTATTCAGATTAGAGGCCAAGGTAGATTTGTGGAAGCCAGGACTCCTCAGCTAATGCTGCTTTTGCACTTAACCTGCAATTTACCTGTCAGTAACAAATACCTAAAAGGTTGGCTAAGCTCTTCAAACTTCCAAACAATTTACCGCACCATCAGATGGGTTCTTTAGCATCCAAGAGTACAACAGTCTGTTCACATCTAAGGAAAACATCTGCTGCCTAAAAGAATCCTCCTCAAAAATGCGTCTGGCCAAAGAAATGTGCATATTTAAAGGAACATCATGTTTTAAGTCAATCAAACCCCTCAAAAATAATAATAAAAATCCTTCCAAAGAGACTACTTGCCAGTGATGTATTGGCTTGGTTAAGAAGGGCTGTGTTTTCAGAGCCTCCTAAATTCCTCAACTCAAGTGCTGAGTGGAGGTTTATTAAGTGACCTGTCTGGATGTATATCAGCCTTGTCCCTAGTGGGGGTCCTATGTTAAATTCCATCATTAAAACCTATTACCGAGCTATCAAAACCCGCTGTAATTCCATCTAATGACCTCATTTCCCTAAGCATAACTCAGCTCAAGGTTTGCTGATGCGCAGCCACCTCTTGGTGGGCCGCAGCCCCTGAGCAGAGCAGGGGGCGGGAGGGGAGAGAGGGAGAAATCAATGTCTGCGGAGATGACAAGGTACATGGCCGGAGACTGGGGACCAAGAAACTATCCAATATCCCATTTCCTATCCAGTCTATTAGCAGCTGAAGTCAGCCAGGGCTCCGGGTTTGATTGAAGGCTTGGCTGAGACCAGATAGAGGAGGAGAAGCCCAGGCAACATGGCCACAAGGCGAGGCTCCTTCCCAGCCAGCTGAAATCGCCCCTAAAAGTCACCCTATATAAAAATGGATTACTGCATTAAAAGTTCAAAATGTTCTTTTTATTTCATTTTAATTTATTTTTTTTTCTCAGGGTGGACAGAAGGAAAAAAAGGAAAGAAGAAAAAAAGCAGCCTTTCCTTTCTCCCCCCCCCTCAATCCCCCTTCCACACACACCTCTACTTGCCATGAAATCATTTCGTAAATACAAAAAAGGCCCCTCAGGCTATTGGTGCCCAGACACTCATTTTTAGAGTGGATAATTGACTCCTTTCAGTTGATAATTCATAGCTTGCATATGCCAGCTAATACATCAGTGCCCAGAGACTCAGCGAGAGCCCCAAGCACAAATGGGAGAGAGGGAAAGGAAAAGGGGAAAAAAAAAAAGGAAAGAAAAAAAAAGAAATATTTCGGATGATAGATGAGTGCATTACGGCTTTATGAATGAATTATGTCCTGCAAATACCTTGAGCAGGAGAGACTGTCGGCCTGTATCTATACTAATCTGGGAGGAATTATGACGATTTTCACATTAAAAAGGGAAAAGGGAAAGAATTAATTGAGCAATTGGGCCATTAAAAATGTATGTCAGCATGTTCTGTATGTCCATTTTCCAATTTATCATATGCTAGGAAGCTTCCTCCCAGGGTGACTGCCATTTTTCTTCTCTTTCTTGTGTTTGATCTTTTTTTTTATTTATTGTGGGTTCCTGTCATACAAAATCAGCTCAGGATCGTTTTGACAAGACAAAGTCTGGGAATTTTTTTCAGGGAGGAGTTGTATTTGTGCTTGTGCTCCCTGTCAAAAAATAGGGGTGAGGGAGCCCTGACGAATTTCTTCATTGCATCCCACAGCTCCTGCAGTCAGTGTTCATAACTTAACAAAAAGAAATTATTTCACCCTGTAGATTTTTATTCCTTTTCCATCTGAGAAAGTTTGAGACGAAGGTTGCCTATAGGTGGGTGGATGAAGTAGAGGTTTTATTTAAAAAGTAGTTTGCTAAGGCTGATTCATCTAAAAGCACTAAGGGTGAGTGCCAGCACATGCAAACACCTGCTCTGCACACATGTGTGAAATGCCACACACCACTGCTTGAAAAATTCACTGACACTGACAATGCATCGCCCAGCCCCGGCACTGAGCTGTGGATCATATCCATTGTTGGCCAAAAATGTGTTCTGAACGGTTGTAGTGTTTGTATTTCACATAAGTCCACTGTAGAAAGTGTTGATTATTTTCAGATCTAAGAAATAATTGAGTAGATTAAACGTGTTTGCCAGTGGGAAAAGGTTTTTAGAATAACAGCAATGTTAGGAATTGTTTCCAACTCTGTAATTAGTAGGATTGTTTTAATAGCTGAAATAAGAACAAGATATATTTTTTTCTGCTTTCATATACATAGAACATTCCACTGTACTGGCTCAAAATTTTAGTACCCTTAAAAAACAAATCTTAGAGACTACCAAAAAAATATCAGTAATTCAATCATTGTAAAAAAAAAATTCCCATTTCAGACTTGACAGCAAATTTCAAGCAGCCTGACCAACATATATTGTTTAACCTGTGTCTTCAATTTTCTAATCTAGGAATTATGCTTCACCTGAACTTCCTCTAATACAATTAGCGTGGTGTATTTGCTGAAACATAATGCCTTTACAGAATAATATTTTATGCTGCAAAGCATATCTAATCTCTTCACGCAAGCCACTCTATGGCAAATCATTTTATAATATGCAGAAAATTTTTGATGTTGTTTATGTTCTCATGTTTATGAGGTCTTTAATTGATTGTAAGCTGCTTTTTAAGTACTTAAAGATATTTTTAAATCCTATTAATTTTTCTTGTCTTTTTTTTTTTCCCCGGACTTGTTAAATATTTGCTCATGCGGTGGCAGAAACACGAGAGTGCTGGAGGAGAATGGAGCAAATCATTGTGTTTGCATTCAGGACCTTTATGTGGAATATACATGTTTGTTGTCTTGTTTGAAGTGCAGCAAGCCCCTGAATTCCCCTTGACCACAGTGTACCTGGGACTGGGGATTTTGCTGTGGGTTTGATATAGTTATTCTCTGCTCTGGTACACAATGAAGAGGTAAGCACATCTCAGTGCAAATGTCACCCTCCTGGATATCAGTGCTTTTTCAGCAGCTACTCTGCTGTACAGGAGCTTTTGGGAGGTCTTAACAACCCCTGTGAGTAGGCTGATGTGTATAAAAGGGATGTGAAGCAGATTTCTGCCACTGCAAATCTTTCTACGCTTTGAAAGATACCTGTGTTCCCCAAGACTCTGCAGTTTCATACATGGGAAAAAAGCAGAGACACCCCCTGAGCAGCAGCCAGGACCATCTCCGGCTCTTGCTGCCACCTGACAAAGTGCCCCATGCTCCCAGGCAGATCCCAACCCAGTTATTCCCCTCCTCCTGCTCCGGTGGGAGTCCTCTTCTCCAGCTAGGCTGGTCTTGGAGAGCTTGCATCCCTGTGGACAGTTTTGTCTTCAGCAAAATTACCCCTTTTGTGGACAGTTTTGTCTTCAGCAAAATTACCCTTTTTCCTCCAAAAACAGTCACAGCATTTTGTCAGTAAATCAAGGCTCAGAAAGAAAATAGGAGGGAAGATCAAAACTACCTGCCTCCCCTCTGACCTTGCCTGTGGCAGCAGGTTCATCGCCATGGCCAAATGTGAGATTTGGGATCCTACATGGATACAACCTGGAGAGGACCACCTGAGTGACTGCTGGGAGAGGCAGGACACCTCTTTTCCGTCTGAGTTTCCACCACCATCCTTCAGTCCAGCTTGAAGAGCTGAACTGCTCTCCAGAGATGAGGCTGAGTCACACAGCAGGAGAGGAATGGAGGTGTAAGGATGCTGTTCTGGCACCCAGAGGGACCTGCTGGGTTTGTGCCAGGCAATGAATGGGTGCAAACCCTGCTTGGGTGCTCCTGGGACAATGGGATAGAGCATGAGGTCAGCAATGAGCCATGGTCCCATCCCTCATCACACACTGCCTTGCTCTTCTTGTCCTGACCACCCACAGGAAGCATTTCACTGCAGGTTTTGCCGAGTAGGGGGAAAACACCAAATCATATTCACTTCTTCCTTCTGGCCATCTTCATTTTCTAAAACCTACGTATCAGAGATGAATCAGACAGTGGGACATCTCCACGTAGTGCCACTGAAGATCTTGTTGCAGGACAGCATTTTTGGCTAGTCACCTTATCTGCCTGTGGCTCCATGCCCCAGAGAAAGGATGAGGGAATGCTGCCTTCCCCACGCAGCCTCTGAGCTGGGGATGGCTCCTCGTTCCTGCTCTGCAGCGTGAATTAACCCGGCAGGGCCTTCCACACCATGGCAACTGAACATATCTCATCCAAAAACCAGCACATCAGTCTTGCTGATTGCACACGCCTTCTTCTGGAAACACGCATCTCAGTAAAGGATTAATGACAGCTGGAATCCCATTAGGAAAGAAACACAAGTTCCCCGGCTTACTTAATATCAGGTTTCTCGCACCTGGCTGGCTGAAGTAGGACATAACCTGCAGAATATAAACCATCCTGTTCTTGCCTTTGCTGCTGAGAGAGGCACAGAGAGGAGTTGAGAGGAGCAGGCATTTATAACCCAGCCTCCCTCAGACCTGCTAAGGCATGCACAGACCTGGAGGTTTTACACAACCTTTGCAGCAAGGTTGCTGCCATGTTCTCCCTGTGACTTAGCCGCTCGTGTTTCAGATGGAGATGTGGAAATGTGGATTTTTCTTGTTGGTGTGACCTACAAAAAGGTGCCAATGAATGTTCCACTGGACAACTCCGTGAAAACCACTCTCATGAAGGTCTCAGCTGGCTGAGGCATTGAAGACATCAGTGCTAGGAAAGGTGTGAGCGTGAAAGTCCTGTAGTTTCTCAACATCTTTCCTCTTCTGCTGGAGCCTAAGGAAAGCTGCTCCAAACAGGATTATTTATCCACAAAGAAATCCAAAGAATCTATTCCAGTGGTTTTTTTCTCATGGCTTTTCAGCAGGATTTGGGTGCCTCTAACCTCAAAGATATCTCAGACTAGACACTGCTGAAAATGTTCTCCAAACACAGCCTGAGTGAGGAACAAGTGAGAGCCTTCTCGGTCAGAGACTTTTCCTTGTCTTGCTTCCTGGAGGACTTTACCTAGGAAAAATTCAGCTTAAGAAGACCTTAGTTTAGTATCAGATGATTTTATGCCTTTTGCCTTATGTGTATATCATTTTACATATAAACTAAACAAGAGAAAGGATAAATAAATTTACACCAAACAAGAGAAAGGATAAATAAACATGGAGAAATAAATCAATATGCTACAAGGATCATAGTATTTTTCTTGGTTTTATTTAAAAAACAGATTATTTGCTTTAAAAAATCCTCAAGTGTCACATTTTAAGGAGTGTCTATAAGTCATTTTAACTCTTGTATCCCAAAAATACAGGACAGAGTCTTTTGACCTACATTGTAGGAAATGCATGAAGATCACTGCGCTTTCTGAGAAAAAAATGTGGAAATTAAATAAAAGTTAGGATATCTGGAGAAGCATTTGCAGTGGGAACAGTTTCTTGCTGGAGTCAACAGCTACCCCCTGACTCAAGTGAATCTCTGTCCTGCTGTTTCGATACCTGAGATGACTCTGTACACTCATATGATTCACCCAGCGGCTCAGCAGGATTTCAGAATCAATTAGACATAATTTTCCTACTTTTTTGTCAAACCTCTATCGCCAGCAGTGCCTCCTACTGCGTTTCCGCAGTGGGACAGAGCAGAGCCTCAGTGGCCATGTGAGGCTGAGGTGTTCAGAAGGCTCCTGCAAGCAGCCAAGAAAATGGGTCAGGGATGTGGCACGTCTCGGAAGCCAGGCCACCACTGAAACCCACACAGAAAATCTCCCACATCCAAGGCCATTTCTCCACCCAGCTTCATATCGGGTCCTTTCTGCAGTGAGAATTTTTTTGAGAGAAGGATTCATTATTATTAGTGATAATGAAATCAGCCATGCCCTTTTCTCCTCCTGCCTCCCCCCAAATCTCTCTGTTTGGTTACCTGCTGCTTCAGGGATCCCACGCTCAACCTGTGCTGATAACTCAGGGATGGCACCTTTCTTATTGAACAAGGTGGGAAAAGCAGCTTCCAGTGTCAGGAATTTCTTCCAGACGTTCAGCATCTGTATTTAAATTAAGAGGCTTAAAGCTCTCCTGAACTCTTCCAGGTTTTTAATTTTAGTTTAACTTCAGGACTGAAGTTTTAAGCCCGGAATATCATATCCGGAGTGCCATCTACCGCGTCTTCCAGGGACTGCCACAGAACCATGCCTGAGCTTGGAGGAGCACAGCTCTCAGGAGCAGCCCGCATGGAATTCTGGATGCAGGTGTTCGTGGGCAGGTAGGCATGGGAGAAACTCAACTATATGCTCAGGAGCAATGAAAATAGTGCGAATGGAGGTTGTTTTTTTCCAAAGGATGTGAGATAATGGTGGTTAACCCCAGTGGGCAGCTCAGCCCCACACAGCCACCTGCTAACTAGTGGGATGGGGGAGAGAAAATTGGAAGGGTAAAAGTGAGGAAACTCATGGGTTGAGATAAAGACTGTTTAACAGCTTTACCTGTGTGTGCAGGGAAAGCAAAATAAGGAATTAATTTGCTGCTTCCCATGGGCAGGCAGGTGCTGAGACATCCGCAGGTCAGCTGGGCTCCCTTGTGTGTGTAAAAGTGACTTGGGAGGACACACACCATCACTCCAAACATCCCTCTTTCCTCCTTCTTCACACAGCTTTTATTGCCAAGCACAACATCACATGGTCTGAGTTACCCCTGTGGTCACTGCGGTCAGCTGTCCTGGCTGTGGCCCCTCCCAACCCCTTGTGCACCCCCAGCCTCCTCACAAGGAGGTGTGAGAAGCAGGAAAGTCCTTGTCTCTCATGTAAGCCATGCTTGGCAACAGCTACAACATCCCCTGATCACCATGGTTCTGGTGATGAATCCACAATAGAGCACCATCCAAACTACTTGGAAGAAAATTAATTCTATCCTAGACAAAACCAGCATGGCTGAAGAGAAAAAAAAAACAAAAGAAAAAGGTTTGTGCTTCTTGCACCTTGAAGTTAATGCAAATTTGTGAAAATAATAAAAAAAAAATACTTTCAATGTATTGAAAGACAAAATAAGAGATTAATTCGCCCTTTAAGCTCAAGGCATTTCATGATGACCTGATGCACAAAAAAGTTATTAGATTCAAAACGCTGGTGCTGGTGAAGTGAGATCATGGCCAAAGGAGAAGGCCAGGGCTCCTTCAGCACTGCCACATCCATCACTGATGGCCACAGCTTTCCTGTCCTCGAGAGGTGGCCAGAGCACCAGAGTGCCTCTGTCAGGTGGGACACCTCAGCGGGACCCTTTGGAGCTCTGCTTTCGGCCTGCTGAGCTCAAGCTTGCTATTTGGGCTGGGTATTTTAGTAGCCAAATCTCCTTGAGGTCTTTCTTAGTGGGACAGGGATTCTTTGATCTTGGTAGGCAGCACAACCTCATCACAGTAAACACGGCAAAAATGGAGGTGGTCGGGATTTACCCAAATTGAGGAGATGCAGCAGGTGTTGCTCACCTGGCGCAGCTGTGAGTGAGCTGGCAGCTCTCAGCTCGTCAGGGTGCAGGGCACCCACAAGCTCAGAGCGGGCAAATCCCGGCTCCAGGTGAGGAAATGCGAGGAGTTGCTCAAACCAGCGGAGCGAGCTCCATCTGCTGCCCAAATCCATGCGAGCAGCGGGAGACCCGTCGCCTTTTGCTCGCATCCTCTCGAAAGCAAACCCCTGTTGTCTGCGGAGCAGGACCAACTGCATCCCACAAGCTTGATTCCTAGGTGACCATCGTAACTGAGAGCCTCCCGCCACCAGCATCTCCTCTCCCAGCCCCTGCTGACCCCCAGCATCATCCCTGGGGAGCTGGGGGTACAGGGCTCAGCATGGGCTGGGCAAAAGTCTCCCCTGCTTTCAAGCTGGTGGGGGGTCACAGCACATTGGGGTCACAGGACATTGGGGTCACAGCATGTTGGGGTCACAGCACGTTGGGATCACAGCATATTGGGGTCACAGCATGTTGGGGTCACAGCATGTCTGTCCACCTGCAGCCAAGTGAAATTTTTACCCCATCTTCTTGTTGTTGCTCCCAGCCATAGCTAATTAGAGCAAAAGGGAGAATTGCCTGTCTTTTGAGTGATTTCTTGCAGGCAGATCATGCGGGTCTGTGTAGCTATGTGGGTCCCTGGCTTTGGCTGAAGGATTGCTGTAATCCCTGTAAATTCATTAGCATTTATCAGCTCCCTGTTTGTGACTGCACTGCTCTGTCTCCCCCTTTCTTGCCCTTCTCTTTCCACGGAGCAAAAATGTATTGCTGCATTAAAGCTGGAGAGCTCCTGGCCGATGAGCTGGGGAAGGAGGATAATTCTATTACTTGTCAGAGTGGTTGAGGGGGAAGCTGTGTGCAATAACCATGGCTCAGAGCACAGGCTCCAGTAGTCCAAGCTTGTGAAATGGCACAGGGGGGGAAAAAAAAGGGAATAAAAAAGCCCAGACTGATGCTGTGGTGCCCAGGGCTGGGGTTTTCCTTGGTACCTCTCCATGGCAAGGGACAGCAGGAAAGCCATCCATGCACCTGTGCCCCAGCTCTAGAATCCCTCTGCATAGCCATGAACTGAATTATCCCCTCAGTTCTTAGCAGGGTGCCAAGAAAGATGATGCTCCTGCCGGGAGTGAGGCCTGCACTGGGGTGGGAAGAAGCCTGTGCTGACGTGGAAATGATTCCCACAGCTGCACTCCTGTTCCTGTCCCTCCTTGTCACTGGCTGTAGGAATTATGGGACTGAGCAGGGAGCTGCCTTTATTAGAGGGTTGGACTTGATTATCCTTCTGAGTCCCTTCCTACTCAGAGTGATCTGTGATTCTGGTATACTATTCATGGATCCAGGAGGAAATTATCATTTTTGGGGAAGAAAGGGAGATCAGATGAGACTTTTCAGCCAGATTGGGTTTCTAGTATTGACAGGAAGAAGGGGTCAGCTATGCCAGTGGAGGCAGGTCCCTCTTCATGGCCAAGCAGGGTGGACTAAGACCAGCTGGAAGCGACTGTCAGGCCAAGAGTCTATTCGTCTGAGCTCAGGCTGGGCTGGATTAGAGTGTGTCTGTCTCAGCTATTCTGTCAGCAGCCACTCAATGTTTTGCTGCAAAGTTTGCAAGACAAGCTGTTATGTCTGCTTATCCTGGGCTAATGCTGGAGACCACAACTCATTCCCACTGTCCTTTACTTTTAACTGTGCTCTCAACAACAAGTGAGCATCTTTTATGGGCAGTAACTTCTCTAGGGGACAAAGGACACCACAGCGCTCTGGCTGTCACTGAATCGTGAGCCCAACCTGGCTGGTGCAGTGTCTGTGTTTCCCCCGGTTTTGTGCTGTGCCAAAAATGCACACCTCGACCCAGCAGTGAAGGCTCGATAGGGAAATCTGAACCAAACATTCCTGCTCTTCTTTTTTTTCAGTTGTACTTACTGCTAGTGACACCTACCAGCTCCATCTGGTAGCACAGGCAATGAGAACTGCCATGTTTCCCTGTGCTCGGAAGAGGATTTGTGTTTCCTACAGCTCTCCGTGCCCAGGATGCAGCATCAGGTCTTAGCTAAGGTTATATTTTAGTCTGAGGGTCCCTGTTCAGCCCCGGGGTCTTTTCCACCTCACAACTGCAGCAAAGCTCTCTGGCTGCTCTGCTTGGGGGTGTCAGGGGCTGTGCTGCTTTTTGTCAGGCGTGGGGAAGGATTGTAAGGATGAGGATGGGATATGGGAAATAAATGACCTCCAGGTTGTTCTGTGAGTCTAAAAAGTCCCAGACATCCCCAGATCTGCTTTGCTGTAGGCTAAATTGCCTCCAGGAAGATTCTTCCAGCAGTGTTTGGCTCTCAACTTGATGCATGAGGTTTTTGAGGCATCAAATACTCAGGTACCACCCATCACTCACCAGAGACTGTTTGCTGAGCTTGGGACTCCCCTGGCTGATGGCAGCTCCCCACTGTGCTGTGCTCAGCTCCTGGGGCCACCCTGCAGGGTCACAGCCTCCTGCTGCTGTGTTCCAGGATATTTCTGAGCACACTCTGGCAAAATTTAAGAACTAAAATGCCAGTTCAGGATCTCTTCTGGTGTTTGCAAATTGTCAGGTCAGAAGCTTTGGTCTAGAAGCTCTGCCATGCTCAGGGGGGTCGGTGTAACATCAGGATGAGATCTGGTCGTCTACCTCCAGCAATTGCTGCTGAAAGGCTGAGAGGATTTATTTCCCAAGGACTCCTCTTGCAGCCTTGGGTATAAATTTCCTTCCGTTTATTCGTTAAAGGCTCTGCTCCTGTGCTGTGTTTAGGCTGTCAGCGGTTGCCTTGGACATTTAGGTCAATCACAGATATTATTTCTGTCTCTGGAGCTAGCAGCTCTCATCCTGGGCCTTCAGCTTTGTGTCTTGCCTGTAAATAAAACACCGTTTGTCCTCAGCGCAGTGGGAAGAGGCAGTGGTGGGCTGGAAGTGGGAGCAGAGCTCATTTCCAGTCGCTCGACACCTCAAAGAATTATCAAGTCCCCTATTAAGCATCCTTGTTGCTTTAAGAGGAAACCTGGTGAGAATTAGGGGTATCAAAACAGGCATGAAAGCTGTGGTGTAGGGCCACTTGTATTTGCAGGTTTTCATTCGTGGGCTGAACGAAAGTCTGTGTGGTGGAGCCAGGGAACAACTGGTGAGCGAGGACAGGAAAAGCCCGAGGGGTGCAGAGACATTTGTGTTTTCTTGAGTCCTTGCAGGTGCTGGTTTATCGTACAGCTGATGTTCCTGGAGGGGATGAGCCCTCAGAAGCAGGAATCTCATCGATTCAAAGGCTTCAGGACCATGGATCAGGTCGGTAAGTGCTCCTCTTATTGCTGACAAATACCAGTTCCTACACCCAATCTGACCACAGGCTGCTGAGTCTTTTCCTCTGCAGAGGTGTATATTGACATTAAAAATCCAAACCAAACAGCTTTTAAATCTAAATCCTAACCAGAGGTGTCTTCTGGTGGATGCTGGGTTGCTCAGCTCAGAGAGTTTTGGGTAACAACTATCATAAATAGTTGTTAGTTCAGGTGGTCATCATTCTGCAGCCATTTCTGCTCTAATGGGCTATGGATCTATGCACTGCTGAGTGGAAGAGGATTTACATCGAAGGGGCCCATTTTTTTTTCAAATTATTCTACTTACAAACAAATTTGAAGCATTGGCTAGGAAAGAGAAATTGGAAAACTTGCAAAATTGCTGAACAACATGTCAGGCAGGTGCCTTCTACTGTAAATTATTCCTGCCCCAAAGCAGCAATGATTATAAGCTCTAGGTCTTTGTTTAATCTCTTACTTCCTTTAGAGTGCATGCATATTGTTTTGTCATTTATTGGAGTCGTTTTGCAAAGTGGATCCAGGGTGTTTTCACAAAGGGTTTACATTGCACATGATTGACTGAGCTGATTCCCTTCCAGACACTCACGTATCTCCCTGCTGCATATGTTAGAGCTGAGCACTTTTTATTTCCTTGAGAGGGAAATGAGCTCAGACAAATGGGGATGAGATGAACATCACTTTATTTGGGGGCTGAGACAAGGGCAGGGGCCAGAGAGAAGACATTTCTCTGGGTTTGCCTGGGTCTATCTCTGATCTTTGTTTTTTTACACCTCCGCTCTCTAATATTTGTTTTGTGCATTTAAATTATATCCCAGGCACCTGGTGATTATTGTATTACTGCATTGCAATGCTCAAAACAACTGACAACCCTCTGTCTTCTGATTTTCAACCACAACAATGAAGTATGGGCCAGATTTTGGCAGGGGGCTCCTGAGAAGCTGCTGAGGGGGAGGACTGTGAAGCATCTGCTGTGTGTGAAGCCAGGTGGAGCAGTCCTGCTGCCACCCTGCATCTCAGCATCCCTCCTGCCCCCTGAGCTTTGCTCTTGGCCCACTGCAGGGTCTGCCCTGCCACGCTGCTCAGCATGGATTAATCCCCCCCCATCCTGCTCAGAAAGCTGCAGTTCCTACTCATCGATGATAAATCCACCAGCGAGAGCCCCAGCTCTTTCTACCTGGTTTGTGTGTCCCCCCTAATTAGTCCATATTTAACTATTACAGTTAATAAAAGGCAGGGACATGTTGCAGCCATCCTCGAAACCATCTCTTGTCCAGATGGCCCACAAAGTACATTATAAACCTCATTAACAGATTGCACCAATTAATTAACTGATATGGGAATCACTTTGGTCACCATCCAAGGCAGCTGCCTCCAGGAGGGAGCACAGCCCGGGAAGGACCCACTAAACTCATCCCCAGCTGAAGGCCAGGGATGGGATCAGGGTCAGCAACACCAGACTTTGCCACTGTTTTCCCCAAGTTTTTACTATTTTTTAAAATTATTATTTCAAAATCTGATTTTTGGGGGAAATGCCAGCTATTTTCCTGAAAGATTTACCCACGTCTGTCCCAAACTGGGAACCACGTGGCTTGAAATGGATTTACCTTTCAAGCCTTGCCAACAACAGGAAGCTGTTCCCTCATGGCCTAAGATGTATCTTTAGCTGTGTGCAGTTGAATCTTTTTTTTTTACTCCAAAGTAAGCGGATTATAAAACATTTTTTTTCTCAGTCTAAAACTCAGTACCTATTGATAACTCTGTAATGAATTTGTACTCTAGGCTATTAATTGCCTTGCAGATGTTTAACCATAGGATTCTAGTGCAGAAGGAGATCAATAGACGTTGAGATTAAATTATCCCACTGTTTCAAAACCCAAATAATCACTGCTTGAACTTGTTTGGTTTGGGCCCAGAACAAAAGTCGATTCCTTCCCTGAGGGCATTTCTATAAAATACAGTTGACATAAGAAATGATGAGACTCTGGAAAACTAGATTGAGCCATAAATATTCATCTCTGCAGTGGATCCGAGAACAATAACTTAACTTTCTTTAATGCCCAGCTCTCAGAGCGCTTAACAAACTCTCTATTCTTGGCAATCCTCAGATGTTTAAGAATTCAGAGCCCCTAATCCATAACTTGGGAGGGAAAAATTAAGATTTGGTTTGAATAAACCCCTGGCTGATGGAGTTAGAAGAGCTTCTCTGTAGCATTTGCAATCAGCTAAAAAGAACAGAAAAGGACGGAGAAGAGTGTCCCTGCCTGTAGGTATCCATAGCTACTCCAGATAAGCATTCCTATCATTTTTTCCCCTGCTTTTAAGTTACTACTTCCTAGGGCAAGCATCCTCTACAAGCATTTGCATGGCCTTCCCAGCAGTTTCCACCTCCTCTCCCTCACCTGAGCCCTCCCTGGCTCTTATCAGCCCAAGGAACCATGGCAGCCCTTCTTCTGCTTAAACATCTCTGCTCAGGGGCAGGGGAAACCTTTCCTGGCCAGCTGCAGTCGCAGGAAGCTGTGGCATCCATTTATCCCCTGAAAGTGCCTGGTTTGCCCCAGGGTCTGATCAGAGTCCTTGACACCTACCTCCTTCCTGGCTGGGATGGGAATTTTGCTCTGTGAGTGAATCCCAGGGGCAGCCCCATGACTGGGGACCAGCAGTGCCCAAGCCAGGGTGTTTCTGAGCATGGTTTTGCACCTGAGCAGGGCAAACATTCCCTCAGGAGAGCTGCTCTGTGTGCTCCAGGGGGGAGGATCCTGCAGCACATCCCGAGCAGATTTGGGGCTCAAATCCCTCCTTCCTCCAGAAATGCTGCTTCTCCTCCGTGTTCTTCTGCCTCACCCTGCCCCTCACAGGGATAATGCAAGGCAGTGCAGAGAGGTCTCTCCACTGAACCTTGGCTCTCCCAGTACCTTTTCCCTTCATTTCTCGCTGGCAAAGAGCTCGGTTGTTGTTATAGCAACCTCAGTGCGGTTAAGTCTCTAGAGGCAAGGTTTATAGGGAGAGACAATATAATTTTTAGACTGCCTGATAAAGCTAAAAGAGGGATATAAAAGAGAAGGGAAAAAAAAAAAAAAAGAGGGAGATGACAGCTCCCTGTTCGCAAGCTCGTTGCAGGTCCCTAGAGCTGTGGGCAGAGGGGAACAAAGCAGGTACAGAGGACAAGGAGGTGACACCTGGGGACTTGTTGTGGGCATCAGGGAAGGGGCAGACCTGGCACAGGCTTGGCCAGACTGCCAGGACGGCAGCCCAATAGCCCAGGAGTTCCAAGGATGCTAAATCTGGTTTCAACTGGTGGAAAGCCATGATTCAGTGGGAAAAGAGACTCATAATCAGTGTTGCCTCTTCCTGCCAAGCACCAACACTGCTGTTTTGCCTTCACTGCCCCAGTGCCTTCACAGCATCTCTCAGACGCTGGTAGCTGCACTTGCTGCTGCAAGAACCACTGCCCCCAGTGCCAAAATGACTCCAGTCCCTGATACTCTGTGCATCTGATTTTAAACTCTGGTGAAGCTACTCAGAGCAAACCTTGTCAGAACCCACCCTAAATGGCACCCTTGGGTACGCTCCCCACCTGATGTATCAAAGACAGCAGAAAACAAATCCAGGAGCTAATCAGTAAGACAGTTCCTGGGTCGCCTTCTGGACTAATCCCCATCCCCAACCTTGTCCAATTCCAGCCCCTCGGCTGAGCCTGCTGGCTCTCAGCTCTCCTTGCAGTGCATCTCCAGCAGCATTGAGCATCTCCTTGTTCACATCCCACCTGATCTGCTCTGCTCCTCAGGATCTGATCTCTGGCATCCATCAAAGCCAAGCCACCGCTTTAAGGTGCCTCATCCTTCAAGCAGACAGCTCCTGATGTCGGTACCTCCTCATCAATCAGTCTGGATAAACCCCACTTTCCATACAGCTGGTGCTTGCCTGAATGGGATCTATTTCATATGCTGACTGCTGGGGAGTCAATCGTTCAGACTGTCAGTTTTTGGTTAAATTCATGGCTTGATGATAATTCTATGTAAGCACCAAACTCAGGGCAAAAAGCTTTGCAGGCAGTGATGTAATAGCTCTTTTCCTGCTGTCTGGTGTTTCCAAACTTCAGTATTGCTCATTGGGTAAGTCACCTTTCATTTTGCATATTCTGCTCTGTTTAATGAGGGCCTTGTAACCTCCTGAGCAGCAAAGCAGATCAGGCAATAACTCACAGCCTGTCTGCTGGAGCAAACACAAGCACTTAAGAGAGATGCAAATTAATTCAGCATTAAACAGGTGGCTCTGGGGAAGGATGGGCTTGCAAGTGGTCCGGCAGAATGATGTCAGGTGGAGTCAGCTCCCCAGGGCCAAAACCAAAAAGAGAAGCATGATCTGTGGAGGCTGATTTCTTTTTTCTTAGAAGAGGGGAAATTGCACAACATTAGCTAAGGTAGTGCAAGGCTTCCTATATTTTAATAGCTGCCGGAAATTTTGGGTTGACAGTTTTGGTGACCACAGATGCTCAGGGATGACACCATTATTTGAGGTGATGCTGGGTGCTCCTGCATGCAATTTGGCACTGTAGGTTTGGCCTAAGATGGCAGGGACTGGGCTCTGGCAAAAGGGCAGGATCCAGACTGAGACCAGCAAAGAGCTGTGCAGACAAAAACACACAGAAAATGGGGGAGACAGCAGCTTCACTGGTCACTCCATGAGCACCATTAGCAGAGCATAAAAACAACACAACAGGGAGAATCCATGCACCAATAAGACCTTTCCAACACCTCTTGTGTGCCCACTGCAGTCTTGGCTGATGAGGAGAAAGCCCTCCCCATCTCACAAACTGTCCCCCAGGTAAGTCCTCAAGGTCAGAAAGGGCAGGTATGGGAACATGCTGGAGTGAATCCAGAGGAGGCCATGAAGATGCTCAGAGGGCTGGAGCACCTCTGTTGTGAAAGCAGACTGAGAGTTGGGGTGGTTCAGCCTGGAGAAGGGAAGGCTCTGGGGAGACCTCATGGCAGTCTTACAGTATTTGAAGAGAGCTTATAAACCAGAGGAAGAGAGACCTTTTACCTCCAGGGGCAGATAGTGATGGGAAAAGGGTGCTTGACACTGCTTGCACAGGCACTGGTTGCCCAGAGAAGCTACCCCATCCCTGAATATGCTGAAGACCTGTCTGAACTGGGCTTTGAGCAACCTGGTGTAGTGGAAGGTGTCCCTGCCCTGGCAGGGGGTTGGATCTGGATGATCCTTGAGTTTTCTTGGCATCATAAACCCCATTTCAGGTTGGAAGACACAAACAGGCTTGTCTACATGACATGCAAGAGTTACAGGCTCAGCCTTTAGCAGATACTAAAGTGTATTTTGGGGACTTTCACCCTAGTCACAGAAAGGAATTGATGGGATCACGTGGAAGGATGATGGCACTGTATCCTTGATGGGGAGGTTGCAGTCTTCCAGCATTGCTTTTCCTTGTCCTGAATAGCTGCTGCACACAGTCTGGATGGTGCTATCCTGTACTGCTGCTGCCTAATTGGATCAAACTGGCTCTGATTGCATTTAGGGAGCTGATAAATGGCATATCTGAAAGCCACTGGTGCGTTACAGCCAAAGTGTCTCTTGCTGTAGGGAGTTAATTAGAGCCAAAGCTATAAAGCTCTTTTTGCTGCTGTGGAACTTGGCTTTTGGGGGCAGCTGGAGGCATCAGTCTGAATGGAAACAATCTGAGGAGCCCACACAGGCTTGCTTTCATTTAGAAGCAGAGTTATCACAGCAGTCCAAACAAACTGTGAAGCTGAAATGCGAAGCCTTGCCCAGAGCTTGTCTAGAACTCATCACCAAAGCAGGTTGCATTAGAATATGTTGACTCCCTGACACCTATATATTTGGTGAGAGTCCTTGGTTTCCACTACATTTTTTCTGCAAGAGTATCATTGGTCTAGGATATTGGACACAGGGGGGAAAGGCAAGCTTAGAGGATGATGAAGAAACTGTGAGAGTCAAATGAGCTTGAGGTATTTTTGTGGCTCACTCAAATGAAAAACCGAAAAGCCAGTTCAGCCTTTCAGCCCTTCCTTTTGGTGAATTCCCTTCACCTAAGGCTCCCTTGCCCCATGAGAGCACCAGAGACAGCCTCAGAAATTTGTGAATGTGAGCTGGGATCACCATGAACCCACATGAGGTGTTGGTGACACCTCTAACACAAAGTTACAAACGCTGAGCTGCCGCAGTGGAGGGGCAGACAGACATCAGTCCTGGGCTGAGAGGAGCAAGAAGGCTCTTAGGTCCTCCCTGGGTGCCAGGGGATGTGCAAGAGCCCCGTGGTGGAATGCACAGTGTCCCCAAGGCCCTGGGGAAGGCTGTCCAGCCCTAGCCAGTCTGCCAGAGCTCTGCTCCCACACGAGCTGGTCACCTCACCCCTGTGGTCGTGGGGACAGACTCAGTCTGTCAGGCATTTGCTTGTGGCTTGATACAGATAAGCTCCTATCCCATCACCATCACCCTGCTTCNATGGGGACCGACTCAGTCTGTCAGGCTTGATACAGATAAGCTCCAATCCCATCACCATCACCCTGCTTCACACATCGTAAAAGAAGACAGGTCACTGCTGTTCTCACTCTAGGCAGCCCGTCACCTCCTCTGAGTGACTCTTCACTTTCATTCACACACATCCATGCTCATGAAACACATGTACCTTGCATCCTCCCCCCTGCCTAGACCCGTGGCACATCTGCAGGGTCTGTAATTGCTGTTCCAGGCGGCTGCTGCTCATCTCAGCAGATATCATCTTCCTGCCTTCAGAAATGTGTTTTATCACTCCTGCTCTCCAAACTGAAACAAAAGCATTTCCCCATAACTCGGAAAAAAGCCAGAATAGAAATTCTTATGAAAACCCACCCTCCCAGGCTGTGTTGATGTGAACTTTAGCTCTGCCATTTGCCGGCAGGTACTGAGCCTTGGATAGGGGAAGAGCAGTTGGCTGGGAGAGAGTTGATGGACTTC